>JAXRKP010001442.1:10000-122500 GCA_037039925.1 Doris montereyensis
AGCCTTTTCCTAATTTCGCTTTTCTTATAGCGGTTTGGATTTCTTCCATTGAGATATTTACATCTTCAGCTATCTCCTCTTCTATTTTGAGTTTATTAGCTTTTTGCTTTTTCCTTTTCTGTTTGTTTTCTTCAGGCAGTAATGTCATTTTAGGAATCGCTAGATGATGATTACTAAATATTTCAGCTCCTCTGTTTACACTTGCATCCATTGTACTGTAAAAAAAGGGAGCTACTAACTATTATGACGTCTATCATTGACTTTTCGTGTCTATCTTCATTTACTCTTGTATGAGGAAAAAATGTGTTGGCTATTTTCCTATTATTCTTTAAGCAAAAATCTATTAGTCTCTTCATTTGGAGAAGTTGTTGTCTCTCCTTCTCTACCTATTACTCCTCCTGATTTTTCTACATTGTTGCTTACTCTAGCGTGTAAATTTCTTAAAACCATTAGTTCCTGTTTGGGCTTGAGATTCTTTGCAATTATTTGTAAATCATTATCGAAGATATCTTTTTCTTCTTTGGTGGCATTTCGTCTAGTCCATAAGCTATTAATAATTTAATTTATCTTCCTTTTGGTGTAATATTTACCTCTTATAGTAGTGGGCTTATAAATGTCCAACTTTTTTTTTCTTGCCTTTTATGTATTAGGAGGCCCACCCTGCTCTAGCTATATCTTTAACATCTACCCCTGAGAATATTAAAGTATGATTTGGTCCTACAATTTCTATTCCTTGTTCTTTTTTTCTTTGTTTCTGTAATGGCCAAAATGTCTATTTTGAATGTTTCCAATTCTTTACCTAATTCTAACTCTTTTCCATTTAGTGCCCTAATCCATGTTCCAACAATAACAGCCGTATTCGTTTCCAGAGCCGTCTTCGAAATTTCAAGCCGCGTACATCATATTTATTACTCTGAACCAGCTTGGTTTTGGATATGCAGGTGATTAGCCCACTGTACCCTATGTAGATGGTGGGGCTGCCACCTCGAGCCCTTCTACCGGGCCTTCTTATTTTCTGTCAGGGGTTAGTTTTTGCCTCCCCCCCCCCCCAAGACCAGCCTTCAAGGCAGCAGGTTGTTATTTTATGTCAGGGTTAACTCCCTTGGCCTTTGGTCAACCAAGACCAGCCTGCAAGGCAGCAAGTTGTTATTTTATGTCAGGGTTAACTCCCTTGGCCTTTGGTCAACCAAGATTATTAGGAAACTTGTGGAGAACGGGGACCGCCTAATCCGCGTACATGTGCTTACCCATCCACTGCCCGGATTAATATTATTATTATTATTATTATTATTATTATTATTATTATTATTATTATTATTATTATTATTATTATTATCACATCATCATCATCATTATTATTATTATTATTATTATTATTATTATTATTATTATTATTATTATTATTATTATTGCTATTATTATTATTATTGTTGTTGTTGTTTTTATTCTTGTTGTTGTTATTATCATTATTATTATTATTGTTATTATTGTTATCATTAGTATTATTACTGTTGTTATTATCATCATTATCATTATTGTCATTATTATAAGTAGTAGTAGTAGTAGTAGTAGTAGTAGTAGTAGTAGTAGTAGTAGTAGTAGTAGTAGTAGTAGTAGTAGTAGTAGTAGTAGTAGTAGTAGTAGTAGTAGTAGTAGTAGTAGTAGTAGTAGTAGTAGTAGTTTAGTAGTAGTAGTAGTAGTAGTAGTAGTAGTAGTAGTAGTAGTTTAAGTAGTAGTAGTAGTAGTAGTAGTAGTAGTAGTAGTAGTAGTAGTAGTAGTAGTAGTAGCAGTAGTAGTAGTAGTAGCAGTAGCAGTAGCAGTAGTAGTAGTAGTAGTAGTAGTAGTAGTAGTAGTAGTAGTAGTAGTAGTAGTAGTAGTAGTAGTAGTAGTAGTAGTAGTAGTAGTAGTAGCGGTAGTAGTGATTTCATTATTATCATTATTATTATATTATATTATTATTATTATTAGCTTTATTAATATTATTATTATTATTATTCTATTATTAATATTATGATTGTCATTATTATTATTATTATTATTATTATTATTATTATTATTATTATCATTATTATTACTACTACTACTACGCCGGGCAGTGGACAGGTAAGCACCTGTACGGGGATTAGGCGGTCCCGCCATCCACGGGTCTCCCGCTGCCTTGCAGGCGGGTCTTGGTTGACCAAAGGCTAAGGAGTTAACCCTGACATAAAATAACAACATGCTACCTTGTGGGCTGGTTTTTGAGCAACCAAAGGCTAAGGGAGTTAACCCTGACAGAAAATAACAAGGCTCGGTAGGGGGCCTCAAGGTGGCAGCCCCACCATCTACCCAGGTTACAGTGGGCCAATCCCTGCTTATCCAAAACCAAACTGATTCAAAGAAATACATATAATGATATTCCCGGCTTGAACTTTCGAAGACGACTATGGAAAAGCACACGGACTGTGATTTTGGAAAATAGAATGTTAGGACAATAAATGGAAAAGAGTTAGAATGGAATAGAAATTGTAGCACCAAATCATACTTTAATATTTGTCAGGAGTAGATGTCTGTGCATAAAAAAAGGCAAGAAAAGCTACGAGAACGTTGAAAAATATATAAGCCCACGGCTATTAGAGGTAAATATTAAACCAAAAGGAAGAGAAATTAAATTATTAGTGGCTTATGGACCAAACGAAGATGCCACGAAAGAAGAAAAAGATATCTTCGAAAATAGCTGCAAAAAATCTCAAACAAACAGAAACCTTTAGGAGATTTAAACGCTAGAGTAGCAACAATATAGAAACACCAGGAGGAGTAATAGGTAAAGAAGGAGAGAAAACAACTTTCTCCAAAGGAGAGAGACTAATAGATTTTTGTCTAAAGAATAACATGAACATAGCTAACACATTTTTCCTCATAAAGATATCCACAAATATACAAGACTAAATGAATACAGATATGAAAAGTCAATCATAGACTACATAATAGTTAGCAGCTCCCTTTTTTAAAGTACAATGGATGCAAAAGTAAACAGAGGAGCTGAAATATTTAGTGATCATCACCTAGTGATAGCCAAATGAGATTATTAACTGAAGAAAACAAACAGAAAAGGAAAGAGAACAAAGCTACTAAACTCAAAATAGAAGAACTAAATAAACCAATAGTAAAACAGATATACCAATCCAGGTTAAAAAGATATCTCAGTGAAAGGCAGATGGATCTGAAGGATAGCACAATAGAAGAAAAATGGCAAATGTATCAAGAAACACTCCTCAGTTGTACTGAAGAGGCCTGTGGTAGGAAACAAATTAAAAGAGATAGGAAAAGAACAGCATGGTGGAATGAGAATGTCAAGATTAAGATCGAAGAAAAGAAGGATGCCTGAAAGAAATACTTGCAAACAAGAGACCAGAGGATAGGATAGATTACGTGAGTAAAAGAACTATCGGCAAAAAGAGGAAGAGTTTGGACAAAGACTTCAAGAAAGCTATCTAGGAAATCAAAAGTTGTTCTGGGGAGCAATGAAGAGCATGGGAAAGACCAAAGCATGCCCAATACGACAAATTAAGAATGCCAAAGGAAACATAATGAAAGGAGACAGCGACATCATGGAAATGGGGAGAAAGTATTTTCAACAATTACATAATCCCTCCAGAACGTAGGAAACAAGGCGAACAGATCAACTAGTAAGAGTAACAAATAATCAAGATGAGTCAGCTGAAAGTGTAGATATCTCAATGTAAAAACTTCAAACAGCTATAAGAAAAGTGAAATTAGGTAAAGCCCCAGGAGCAGATCAAGTTTATCCAGAAATGATTAAAAACCAAGGGAGAGAGGCAGACAAACTACTTCATGCAATATGTCGACAAGCATGGAAGTCAAAACAGGTGCCAGACGACTGGAATAAGGGAACGGTGGTACCAATATACAAGAAAGGATCAGCTATGTAATGCTCAAACTATAGAGGGATATCACTACTTAGCGTACCAGGGAAAATGTATGCTAGGATTCTGGAAATGAGACTAAGGAAAAGGGTAAAGGATCAGACTGAAGAACACCAGAGTCGATTTAGACCAGCAAGAAGTGTACAAGACCACATTTACAATTGGACAAATAATAGAAAAATTCCTTGAGAAAAACATTGACGTGCACCTATGTTTTATGGACTTAGGAAAAGGCATTTGACACTGTGAGGAGGGACGAACTATGGCATTCCTTAAAAGAACACAATGTAGAGCAAAATTTAATAAACGCCATTAAACGTTTTTACAATAAACCAACATATGCAGTGAGAGTAGCTGAAAATGTATCTGAAGAATTTGATGTAGATATAGGAGTAAGGCAGGGTTGTGTATTAAGTCCTCTTTTGTTTATCACATTTATGGATTCAGTCGCAAAGGCATCCTCAAACATGAAGAAAATGAATGTAGCTATGTGGAAACTCAAACCAGTAAAGGTATCAATGCTTTCATTTGCCGATGATTTAGTTCTGTTTGGAAAATCAGAAAGTGACCTCCAATCGAATATCAACATGATGAATAATGAATTAAATAAAAGAAGAATGAGAGTAAATGCAAAGAAAACAAAACAATACTAGTAACTAGGGAAGCTAAAACACAAAAATCTAAAATTGGCAGGGAGAATTTATAACATGTTCAAAGCTACAATTACCTAGGGGTAAGATTAACTCAGAAGGAAAACTAAGAAAACAATATCAACCAGAGAATCCAAAAGGCAAATGCAATATATAACCATCTAGGAAAGGTATTTGAAGGTAAACAAGAATTGTCAACAAAAACCAAAATGGCAGTATACAGCACTGTTTATTGTCATACTCCCCTCTTTGACAGCGAAACCTGGACCTTAGACAGTAGAGAACACAGTAGAGTACAGACAGCCGAAATGAAATACCTAAGAATAGTAAGGAAAACTAAAAGAGACACAATCAATAAGAGATCAAACCAAAGCACATAGTATACAAACTAAGATAGAAATGAATCAACTGAGATGATTTGGGCATGTAAACAGAATGAATGACAATAAAATAGCTAAATCGGCGAACAGTGCTAAAACTCAAGGTAAAAAACCGAAAGGCCGACCTTGGAGAAAGTGGGAAGAAGATATAAAAGAGGCATTAACGCAAATAAATTTAACTTTCACGGAAGGAAACACAAAATGTCAGAACAGGGAGAAAGATCATTTTGGGCATCTAAACCCATATATATACCGGAAGGTAGA
This sequence comes from Doris montereyensis, assembly GCA_037039925.1. Classification (NCBI taxonomy): domain Eukaryota; kingdom Metazoa; phylum Mollusca; class Gastropoda; order Nudibranchia; family Dorididae; genus Doris; species Doris montereyensis. Next base: position 15,221 of record JAXRKP010001442.1, read on the forward strand.
ATGGGAGCTGATAAAGAAAGAAAGAAAGAAATTATTACTACTACTATTTTTATTATCATTTTTTTCTTTATTGCAGTTTATCATTTTTGAGATCTAGATCTATCCACATTGAGATATGAAATTTCGTGTGAATAAGGATATAATTGAATCGTTTACAAAAACCAAAACAGAAAAAGAAAAGTTGATATTTTAATGTTTACACCTATGATTGTCTAACATCTAAAAACTTGGAATACCGAAACGCCATGTTTTGAACGTATACCCCATGTCAGCGATAAGATAGGTTACTATTGACGCATCATTTCAGAGTAAGTAAAGCAAACGGTTATATTTACTCATTGGGTATTAAATTTGAATTTCTTTGTTTGTTTTCAGTTCTTCTTTCTAATGCACTTGTGCAAGTCTTTGGAAAGTACTTTTTTTGTACTACCAACCCCAGTCACCGTTCAGAATCACCAGTTATCGACATGTGACAATGAAACTGATCTGAAGAGTTACTTTTTTAAAAATCGTAAGCTTATCTAGAATATGTGTAGAAGGATCTATTTACAGTCTACCACCAAGTGGAAAGTAATATAAACTTTTAGATCTAAAACTAAATGAAGAGCTAAACCTTGATCTACTCTTTCTATTCATAAAATGCCTTCTCTAGTCTAGATCTGTCTAGAGTGAAGTCGCCAGGACTCGCACACTAACGGTCGGAAGGGGCATGTCACTCTTTGTGCTTGATCCTGAATTTGATGCTACCATGTTTAAGAGTTATCTTTTCCTGAGCGAGAGGTGGCGTGTTGAGCCCATTGTTTGATTGACTTTCGCACACGACCCTCTTCCGTACGACCATTATGGTTCCCCCCGTCTCGCACAGCAAACTTGAGAGTTGCCTGCAGTCGCACAGCCTATGCTCCGGCACTCGCACAGTCTCAAAGTGCACTGTAAATGACCCCGATTTATGATCGAATCCAAAGTTTTGATACAATTTAGCTCAGTTAAAAGCTTTGAGAGTTGTTTCATTGCTAACAATGGCTAACTCACCCCCAAAACAGTTCCGTAACCCTCGCACAATTAATTTACTCACAATTAATTTACTCATGTCACACAGCTAGCGCCAGCAGTTACCCACTCACTCTCTGACACCTTAATTAAAACACATGATGTCGCACAGACAGCACCAGCAGTCACACACTGTAGTGTAAAACAGAAGAGCTGAGAAACAAATGTTGGATATAAAAGTCATGATTTTATTTATGATAATACTTTACAACTTTCACAAACATGTTATTTTCTCAATCTCATTCATGCTCATCCCTTGCAAACTTGCATCCTTCAGACAACCTATGTGAAACCACCTCCCACAATCGCAGCCAATCCATTCACAAAATTCACTGACTTTCTAACCAACTCAGAATATTTTATATTCTTTAGGCGAGATTTTATAGTTGAAGTCATTTCTGAAAGTGAAAGATTTGTTAATCAGTTTTGTTACTCAAAAAAACCCACAAAAAATAGCCGTAGTCAGCATCGTATTATGCTTACTACTCAATTTACTCAAATATGAGTGAGAGTTGGGCGCTGTGCGACTAGTGGCACTCCTATAGAAAACTGATCCCCTTTCGCAGTCCCATAAACAGCATAATAGCTACAAATACGCGGCATTCCAAGGCATAGTTAAATATAGAAGGGATTTTCCAGTCATTCTCAACAACAAAAACTAAATATAGAATTATTCCCATAATTCCATATCACTAAGTAAAGTTACAGGGCCCACTAGCGAAAAATAAAAATGGCGGATGTTCTTACTTACTTCTCGATTCGCGAAGATTTTCTTGTAAAAAATATAGCAGATAAGTCTGTGTCGTCTCAAAAATAGGTAGGAAACGAAGGGAAAGGATAATTGCGTATGTGCGATACGTGGTGGCGGGGAAAACAGCGTATTTTCGGTAACAATCGACACGAAAGCACGAAGTGTGCGAGATGGTATGACTCATGTGAGTACCGGCAACCTGACTGTAGATTCTAGATCTATTGAATTGTCAGTATTGATTGGCCTTTTCCGCAGTCCGCAGATTTTAGGGTAACACTGCAGTTTACTGGACAACTTAGTAAGTTTGGTAGATCCAAATTTACAGCATCTTTGTTTTGGTTTTTATTGACTACTAGATCTAGATCTATCTCCTAAGCCTAAATCCTTAACACTAGGGCCTAACCTAACCTAAAACCAAACCCTTTGTCCTCCTCAAGGTTTCACTTTCACTAGACCTCTCTAGTTTGATTGGTAATAAATTGCAGTCCGGCCGTTTGAAGTTTGAAATGAATTCATGTAGAAGTTGTATAAATTGCTTTATCATTAATTGTCTGATGACTTGATTTAGGGGAGGATTACGGTAACACTGCAGTTTACCTGACAGCTTAGTAAGGTTGGAAGATTTAAGGCATTTTTATTGACTAACCCCTAAATACTTTTTTCTCAAGGTTTCACATGTTTGTCCAGTAAACTTCAGTCTGGGCGGAGTGCCAGTTGGGAATAGTTTTTAATTTTCACTCTGGGGAGGGCCTAACCTTGCTGAGGGCGATGGGATTATGATAGTTTTGTATTCGGGTTCAGCCAAGGGTCATAATAAAGAGGGTTTATTTTGAAGAGACGAGATTAAATTGGGGTTTGGTTGTCTTAGTCCCAAATTGAGTTAGCTTGGCGGAAATGACAGCAACTCTTCTCTTTTTCTTTACCCCAATTATTTACCTTGTTGTCCCTTGAAATGTGTTGTTTCCTATGTGTGTCCTGTCTACAACACAGCCACACACCAATTAAACATGTTTGATTAGAAGAAAGTGAGAGAGAGGAAACATAAAACAGAAAGGGCAGCAATTTTTCCTTTCTTTTATGTCACTGCTTTTCTCAGTTCCCAAAGGAGTCAAGGCTTTTCCATTCAAACTCTGACAGTGCCAACCCACTCTTTCTCTGGCTTTGTTTATCACACAGGTAGTTTGGGGGTGGTGCAGGTATTAATGGTGTGTGTGCTTCACTGGGCTTGTATGCATTGTATGCAAATATCTATTCATGTTGAATGTCTTTCCAGGATCTGATCGTCTGACTGAAAAACCTGAAGGATGGCTTACCCTTATACGGTCATAGGACCTGGGGTCATCCGTACATTTTGAGTCAAGTTCCCCTAGTGCAGCAGGCAGTGGCACCACAGCTAATTCAAGCGCCCATAGTTCAGCAGATGCCACCGCAACACCACCTACAGCAGCCACAAAATCCTCCACCAAAACCCCTGAGTTGATGAGTGAAGAAAAGCTTCAGGACAAAGGTAAGTACTAGGTAGATGAGAATATGATCCATGTATGTGAACACTAGTTGATTTGATTTTTTGATAGGATCCACGACTAAAGTGATCCCTGAGTTTTTGGTAGAATTTTATTAATTTGCTTGATCTTCCCTGTGAACAGCCAAGGGGTCTTTACTTTGCACTGCATGCACACAGGATCTCCTTTTTATCGTCAGTCTCTGATGGATGTCCATCCACATACCTGGGCTGGACAGGATTGGTTTTACTCATACACACAAAACAAAACCTCAAAATTGTTTTGACATGCTAGACACAAACTTTAAATCTTTTGGTTGAGAGGCAGACACCTTTCTCTGGACCACCATATGTGTGCGCTAGAGCAAGTAGGTCTTTATTGGGTTGCAGGCCTTGTTCTTATTTCCAATGCTTTCACAATTTTAAATGTGGTAATGGTTGTTTTGAAAATCTGTATTTCAACAGTGTTTTAAATTTTTCATTTAAGAGTTTGAATATAAATGCTTCAACAGCAAATTTCTAATGTCCACGTGTGTATGTTAAGATAATAGAGACAAAAGTAAGTCTGAACTTGTGTTGATGCTTACATGTGTTTGAATGGTTGGATTGGTTTTTCAAATTTTAGCTTGCATGCTGGAGGTCATCTGATGGTTTTTGTTTCCTTCACAGCGCGCAAATGGCAGCAGTTACAGTCGAAAAGGTATGCAGAGAAACGCAAGTTTGGATTTGTGGGCCTTAGAAAGAAGATTTGCCTCCAGAACATGTGAGGAAAATTATCAGGGACCATGGAGACATGACAAACAGAAAGTTTCGGCATGACAAACGCGTTTATTTAGGGTAAGTTTGGGTGATTTTGATTTAGTGTTAAGAGCTTGACAGGGATAACAATACTAACATGCAGAAAAATTACGTATTGCATTAGTTGAAGGCAAAATATTAAAGATGTTTTCATAAATGTTTCTATTGTGGCTCAAAAGAATAATAATTTTCTTTTAATATTTTTTTTTTATATTTATGATATAAAAAGAACGGAATTCCACCTCTGCTTTCTCTTTTTCACTTTAATGACCAAATTTCCAACTTGAGAGCTTGAGGCGTTGGAGGAAGTGACGATTTACCGTAAAAATTTAACCCTGTACTCATTGAAAGCTGATACGGTCAAATTGTTCTTTTATTCTCAGGCTTTGTCTCTATCTCTCTCTTTATATATATATATATAGTTCCCCTTTCATTTTTCTTACCGATGATTTGTTTCAGAGCGCTGAAGTATATGCCTCATGCTGTGCTGAAACTGCTGGAGAACATGCCGATGCCCTGGGAACAGATTCGAGACGTCAAGGTTCTCTATCACATCACAGGGGCCATCACCTTCATCAACGAGATTCCGTGGGTCATTGAACCCGTTTATATCTCACAATGGGGTACGCTCTCTACATGCTTTTGTTGTGTAGTGTCTGCCGTCGATTTTTATTTTGTATGAACTTGCCCAAAATATCTGCTAGCCCTGAGATACATACTTATTTCTGAGATGTAGCTCACACCAGCATTTTCATGTTTTATTCTAAACCTTTTGTTCTTATACGTGTAAGGAGAATTTTTGTCATTATTTTTCAAAGGGCATAATTTGAAAAAGATTAATAATAGAAATTTTTGTTAAAGCGCCCAAAATTACATTATTATCATAAGCCCTATGTTGTGTAATAAGAAATGAAAATGAATGAAGTGAATAATCACATGTTTTTCTGTAGTTTTGTCTTGGTTACTTAAAGTTTATTTGATTTTTTTTTTTTTTTTACATTTAGGTCTATGTGGATTTTGCTTCGCCGTGAAAAACGTGACAGACGTCACTTCAAGCGCATGAGGTTCCCTCCCTTTGATGATGAAGAACCTCCTTTGGACTACGCTGACAACGTCATGGAAGTGGAGCCCTTGGAACCCATTCAGATGGACCTTGACTCTGACGAGGACAAAGCCGTCCTGGATTGGTACTACGAACACAAACCGCTTATTGACACCAGGTAACGAATCAAGTCTGTCCATGTGTGAATATTTGGGATTAAAAGGATGTTGTTTTATATACATACGCACATTGGTTGATCCCTTCTCTTCATTCACCGTTCTTTTTCCCGTGAGGTAGTTAAGCTGCTAAGGTCTCCTCTCATGTGCTAGTGCAAAGGTGTTAAGACTGCACTTTCTCCTGTGTAGTTTAGCTGCTAAGGTCTCCTCTCATGTGCTAATGCAAAGGTGTTAAGACTGCACTTTCTCCTGTGAGGTAGTTTAGCTGCTAAGGTCTCCTCTCATGTGCTAGTGCAAAGGTGTTAAGACTGCACTTTCTCCTGTGAGGTAGTTTAGCTGCTGAGGTCTCTCTAATCATGTGCTAATGCACAAAGGTGTTAAGACTGCACTTTCTCCTGTGAGGTAGTTTAGCTGCTGAGGTCTCCTCTCATGTGCTAATGCAAAGGTGTTAAGACTGCTCTTTCTCCTGTAAGGCAGTTTAGCTGCAGAGGTCTGCTCTCATGTGCTAGAGCAAAGGTGTTATGGCCGCAAATCTTCACCCATTAGATGCTGTGTGGAGGATGGGATCAGCAGAGAGACATTTGCATATTCCATAAGCTGACAATGACTGTAGGAGGAGTGATTGTAATGTTGGGTTGGAAGGAGTGATTGTAATGTTGGATTGGAAGAAGGAGTGATTGTAATGTTGGGTTGGAAGGAGTGATTGTAATGTTGGGTTGGAAGAAGGAGTGATTGTAATGTTGGGTTGGAAGTGATTGTAATGTTGGGTTGAGTGATTGTAATGTTGGGTTGGAAGGAGTGATTGTAATATTGGGTTGGAAGGAGTGATTGTAATATTGGGTTGGAAGGAGTGATTGTAATGTTGGGTTGGAAGGAGTGATTGTAATATTGGGTTGGAAGGAGTGATTGTAATATTGGGTTGGAAGGAGTGATTGTAATGTTGGGTTGGAAGGAGTGATTGATTGTGATTGTAATGTTGGGTTGAAGAAGGAGTGATTGTATGTTGTTAATGATTGGGTTTGGTAATGGGTTGGAAGAAGGAATTGTAATGTTGGGTTAGGGATTTAATGTTGGGTTGGAAGAAGGAATGATTAGGGCTTCATGTTAGCTTTGATATTCCAAATGTTTCATTATATTGTCTATTTTTTGTTCATGTAATGACCTTGATTCTTTCTTTCATTGGTCAAACTTTTCTACACCTTCTTTCTCCTTACATCATATTGTCTTCTTTTCAAGATGTTTTTTGGCCTATACTGGTGCAAGATCTCCCCTCCAATAGTTTGATTATTTATCTTGCTCTCCATACTCATATAATTGCACAACAATTGTAGTGTGTAGATGTCACTATTTTATTAAACACATTGATTTAATAAGGCTAGACTTTCCTATTCACAACATTATTGTTTTTTCTGTTGATTTTAAAATTGCCATGATGAAGAAGCCAATCATGAAAACATTGATTTCTAAACTTATTTAATGTCATAGTTGTAAATTGTTGAATAAATTTATTCTATGAAACGTATAAAGTTTTAAAACTTTTTTCTCATTTGTCATCCGTTCTACAGGTTTGTCAACGGTTCTACATATCGCAATTGGAACCTGTCGCTGCCGATCATGTCCGTGTTGTACCGGATGGCCAATCAGCTGCTGACCGACCTTGTGGACAACAACTATTTCTACCTTTTCGACCTAAAGTCCTTTTTCACAGCCAAAGCTCTGAATCTGGCCATTCCCGGGGTCCCAAGTTTGAGCCTTTAGTCAAGGACAAAGAACTACAGTGAGTTATATATGTCTTTTGTGTAATGTCAACCAGGAAATGATTAAGAAATCATAATTTAAGCTTGACGGAGCAAGGAAATGAGCTCTGCATTCTCTCAGCTTTACGATTGAAAAAAAACAACAATTTTTGGTGTATCACAAACATATAGTATGCAAGGTTATTAAATTATAACAACAAAAACATACAAGTTGATCATTTAGTCATGGTCCTGTGAGCATTGACTTAATCAGCATTCACTGTAGTAGAGTATTATGAATTTTGGAAAACTTAATCTAGGTCTTATAGTCGTCATGAAGAAAATTGACGCATTCCTTTTTTTTCATCGTTGAGACGTCAACGTTCAGTAGATTATTTTTTTTTGAATGAATTGTTGTTTTTTTTTTTTTCTTTTTTTTTTTTTTGTATTAGGGGAACTGTTTTTGCATATTTGAGATTATAGATATTAAAAATGCAACACATTTGGTGTCACACAGTTGAGATTGATCTTTGATCTCCAAAACGTTAACAGGTCTGGTATCAGATGCTATCAATTTAAGAAGACAGTACACTATTTTTTTAATCATGTAAATGGTTTTATTTGCCTCGTTGTCACACAGGTAAATCCATATTTATGATTTTATTCTATTAAAAACAACGCAATAGAGTATTCAAAGTTTTAGTTTTCATACATTATATGTTGGGGTGGGGGGTGGTGTGACGCGGACAGTGTGTGGTCTTTGGTGGTTTGTCACGACACCGATAAGTTTCCTTCTTCTTCTTTTTTGTGGCTTTTCTCCCTTTCCATCACTGATTCTCAGCTCTTATTTCTCAGTATTCGGATTTTCTGCATTCCATTGTATGTAACCGTAACTCATTTGGTGCTTCAGGGATGAGGACTGGAATGAGTTCAACGATATCAACAAGATCATCATACGACAACCTGTGAGGACAGAGTACCGCATTGCCTTCCCGTACCTCTTCAACAACATCCCTTTCCAGGTCCACTTGTCATGGTCAGTGCTTCCAGCTGGGTTTTTTCTTCTTTTTTTTAAATTTTGTTTCTTTTTCTTTCTTTCTTTTATGAGGACAGATATCTTGCCAGTGCAATTGTTGAAATTTATATTCAATTTGTTAATTTAATTGTTTTTTTTTTTAAAAAGGCCTTCTTTTACTTAATGCTTTAATTAACCAACGGAGCTAGATCTGGTTTTGTTTCTCGTATCACCGAAATTGGTTCCTGTCTCATCTGTGAACTGAGGTGGGTGTTATTCAAGTGTCCTGGTTCACTGTTGACATATATTTTATCGTTGTGTATTGAATTGCCTTTTATGGTGTTTTACGGTCAGCTGTCTTTGTTTTATTGGTTGGGGTCAGTGTGCCCTCTAATCTGTGCCCGTGTATGCGTGCTCACCAGGAACAAAAGATGTGCACGCACAAGAGAAGATGATAATCTATTCATTTACACACGATTGGAATTTTTTGATCAGACTTTGCATGTCGCCAAAATTTTACGCACGCAGGCTGCAAACAATTAGAGGAAACATTGATTATTTTTGTTTGTTTGTTTGTAATTTAGGGTCTTACATTCAATAAACCAACCAGAGTACAGGAACCATGAATTAATATTATAACTACATAATTGTATGTAAAATTGCATGCAAGGGATTCAAAATACAAATCTAGATTCATTGTAATGCATAAATTAAAAAAAACAATCCTTCAGATAATTATGTATCAATAGGATGGTTTGCTACTAAAATCTTCAGGTACCATGAGCCGAATGTTGTCTTTATCAAGACTGAGGATCCAGATTTGCCAGCATTTTACTTTGATCCGCTCATCAACCCAATCTCTCACAGGAGTGGCTCCAAGGTACGAGACCTGGCAGTTAGGAAATCATAAAATTATATATCTGTTTTGATTATTGCTCAGGTTTCTATGAATGCACGTTTTCCATCGCGGCTGTGAATATTTTGTGCTAAAAGGGGCTCTAGTTATTTTATGCTCTTTACCCTCCTATCCTTCTTCAAGACCTTGTCAAAAGTGTATGTTACCCTCCTATCCTTCACGATGAATGATCTTTATCTTGGTCTTTATCTAGATCTATCACCCTCTGTCATTTCAAGTCAGTGGGGTTTTGAAACATACATCCCATCCCTGCTAAAGCTTTTTCTAAATGTATAGTTTTTGCGGTTTTGAGGAAGCACGTTAAAGATAGAAGCAATGTTTTACCTCAAATTTGTGCTTGTCAGTATTCTACATGACTTGGATAATTACTTGTGGTCGTGATTTTATACATTATCTGGACAAAATGACGCATCACCTTTGAATGTTTTAATTTTGGCCTTGTGCTTCGTCTGTTTTGTAATCATATGAGAAAATGAGGGATAAAATCAATAGTTTGGTTTTCTTAACTTCTACTTCATCTTGGCCATAGATTTATGTATTTGGGCAATTTATTGAAGGGCAAATTGTGTTGATATTTTCAGTTGCCCTTAGTTAGGATTTACACTACAGTTTGACAATGGGTAGATTGTGTTGATATTTTCAGTTGCTTTTAGTTAGAATTTACACTACAGTTTGACATAGACCCATTTCATGGCCAGCCTTCAAGTGTTGACTTTTCATCACTTTTTACAGCTTCCCGAGCCAAGCCTGGATGATGATGAGTTTGAACTTCCAGAGTTTGTTCAGCCCTTCCTTCAGGACACGCCACTCTACACTGACAACACATCCAACGGCATCGCCTTGCTGTGGGCACCCAGGCCGTTCAACCTGCGATCAGGGCGGACGCGACGTGCCATCGATGTGCCCCTGGTCAAATCTTGGTACGTGTTGAGACGTCTGTGAGACCAGGGTGTGGTGTTTGGGAAGACGGAGGAAATTTTTGAACTGTTTGTGTTGTGGGATAAATTTGTTTTTTCTTTGTGTTTTTCCTGCTCTGAATTCTAACACCTTTTTTTTCTTTTTTCAAATATTCAGAGGAAATTGAGAAGCAGAATATTGAAGAATCCATGTAGTAAACTGTGTGTAATAAGCAGAGGTGGCGCTTTTTGGCTTTAGCCTAGACATACTTTCTGGTTTTATCTTTTTTGATAAATCCTTTTAACAGTGTTGATTTTACAAGAATGAGCATCAATGTCAGGTTAACCTAAAGTGAGAGGTGTTTTATCATACAACCGCCTTTTAGCAATCGCTGATATTCAGGCCTTTTTTCTTCTTTTTTAAGGTTACACGATGGCATCCCTGAATAACCAATATTTATCAGTCTTTCTGTTATCATTCTAAATGAGCATCTTTGACTTTCTCATCCAGGTATAGAGAGCACTGTCCTGCGGGTATGCCCGTCAAAGTTCGCGTCTCCTACCAGAAGTTGTTGAAATACTATGTGCTGAATGCTTTGAAGCACAGGCCCCTAAGGCTCAGAAGAAAAGGTAACGTGGAAAGCTTTGGGTTGTTTTGTTTGTTTTTTTGCAGTGGAGAGGTCTGTGTAGAATTTACTAGATTTCGTCTTTAATAGTACACTGGCATATGTTATCACCAACTTGCATTGATTAACATCTTTCTTGAATTTGTCAAGCACGGTAGCTTTATCGGATATCGTGTACTTTTAATTAAATGGATTTCTGCAACCTTATTGAAGATATCGTAGTTACTGCATGTTTATTTCACTTCACCACTCGGTCATGAGCATGTGTCATATGGGAATCTTTTAAATGATTTTGAAAGTGTGTCATATTTCTCTGATGGAGCCAGTTAATGTTTGCAAAATGAAAAACTTCTTTTCTTTAATATGTATCCTGCTGCCGACTAGTAGGTAATAAAAGAAAATAATTTTTAGTATGCTATTTTTTACTTTGTGTCTGTAGGTTTGTATTTTTATTTTCCTCGAAAAGTATGTTACATGTGAGGGTTTGCTGGTTTGATTGAAGAAACCCAAATTAACGGCAGGTTTTGGGGTTTTTGTTTTATTTACCGTAAAGAGAGTTTCTACAAGACAATTTACAAACATATTCTGGAATATTATGGGCCATCAGGGAAGTTAAAATTATTTTGATCAGAGTCTGTTTTTCAATTTGAAAAGGTTGGCAGGCTATGTACTAGTCAACACCAGTCATTTCCATGTTTTTCAATTTGAAAAAGTTGGCAGGCTATGTACTAGTCAACATCAGTCATTTCCATGTTTTTCAATTTGAAAAGGTTGGCAGGCTATGTACTAGTCAACATCAGTCATTTCCATGTTTTTCAATTTGAAAAGGTTGGCAGGCTATGTACTAGTCAACATCAGTCATTTCCAAAACAAAACCCCATAAGACTCAAAGTACCGGGGAGGGGGTTGCTGTGGGTTTCCATGAGCTCGTTAAGTTTTCAAGTGTTGAAACACACTAGACATATTTTTTGTCCTTCCTCTTCTTCCTTTTTTTCTTTTCTTCTCTTTTTTTAAAAATTCCTTCCGACCTCTTCAGCTTCCATTGACATTGTAATTACAAACAAGAAATCCAGCGTCGGAAATTTAAATTCACCACAATGCAAATATTTTAATACGTTTTTTCCAGGTATTTGTTCCGCTCCTTCAAGGCCACCAAGTTTTTCCAGACGACCCAGCTGGACTGGCTAGAGGTTGGCCTACAGGTGTGTCGCCAGGGCTACAACATGCTGAACCTGCTCATTCACCGCAAGAACCTCAACTACCTTCATCTCGACTTCAATTTTAATCTCAAACCGGTCAAGACGTTGACTACCAAGGTAAAAAGAAATGTCAACTGTGTGCCAGCTTCAAGTACTCTAGAAATTCTTAATATTTCCCAGACAACAAGCCATTTTTCTGAATGCAACGTCAAACCCAGCTTTGCTAGGATTTGTACTCTGGATCTCATGATCCAAATTCTGGCAGCTTAATCACTCAGCTCTGACACATTTTTCTTCCTAGAAACTTCTAAAATTTCCGGCTCAGATCACTGATTCGGCCTTACATTCTCTTGGCTGTTAAGATTTTAATCATATGTTTATACTTAAACTTCCAATGGAAGTTTTACACCATAAAAAATGGTGTTTCAGCATCCAAGTAACGTGTGATCTTGAAGATAATTTTTAGTTTGAAACAAGATGTCATCAATACTTTTTGGATTTTTGAAAACCTCTTTGAAAAGTTATAACGACATGTTTAACACTTTTGTGTCATTTCCTTTTGTTTTTGTGTGCGTGCAGGAGAGAAAAAGTCTCGGTTTGGAAATGCTTTTCACTTGTGCCGTGAGATTCTCAGATTGTCCAAACTCATCATTGACAGCCATGTCCAGTATCGCCTTGGCAATGTGGATGCTTATCAGGTAAACAAATTAAATACGACCGTCGTTTTCTTCTAGTTGTTTTGGGTCTCTCTCCCTCTCTCTCTCCCCCCCTCTCTCTCTCCTATCGCTGCTTCATACTAACACATCACACTCTTTCACTCCTGAATCAAGTTCAGTTCCTTCAAGGCAAAGGCTGTCTTCAAGGCTCTCTCTCTCTTTTTTATATGTGGTGGTGGGGGGGTAGTAAGATTTAATGTCTTTTGATTATTAACCTGTGCATTAATTAAAGCGATTCAATACACATTTTTACATGTCTGTAAATTCTTCAACTTATGAATTGACTTGAAATGTGCATGTCTATGCACTCATGAGTGTATTATGTCCCATGAGCCTACAATATCATTGATTATATCAGAATGTTCACATGGCTAGATATCATCTATTGCCGTCACATCCCCCATTAAATACGTTGTACATGTTTGGGCTTCTCATTTGTCTAGTCAAACACAGTCTTCCTACTACAGATGGCAAGCAACTGTGTTGAGTGTTGTTTTATCATACTGTTTTTCTTTTTCCTGTTCGCAGCTTGCCGATGGCCTGCAGTACGTCTTTGCTCACGTGGGACAGCTGACGGGAATGTACCGTTACAAGTACAAATTGATGAGACAGATCCGAATGTGCAAAGATTTGAAGCATCTTATTTACTACAGATTCAACACAGTACGTGTCCTTTTTGTTTACACGTTGTTCTCTCCCTTGTGAAGTTGTTGTTATCTCTGTCCCTGGTCTCTTTGTGTGGCAGTGTAAACATTATGTATGCCTAGCTTCATAAAAAAACAAAACACATTTTGTACGGGGTTTGTGGTGTCTGTGTGTGGCAATGTGAACATTATGTATGCATAGCTGCCAACCAGTATGTAAAAAACATATTTAATACAGGGTTTGTTTGGGTTTTTATACTTTTACTTGGCAAGTCTGTGTTTACCTTGAAAAGTACATATGTGTGAGGGTGAACTATAATTTAACGCACAGTTAATGGCAGAGCAGACAGAGACTCCGAGAAATTGGAGTGAAAATCCATCCTTCTGAGTTTGCAAACCGCTGCACTTTACTAGAAAGGCAAATTTTCTGTGATTGGGATTGATTCAAGTTACAAATATACAATCAGTGTTCTGTGGATTGTTACTGGACATCATGCAAGTGAGAAAAGTCTGTTTTTGGACTTGGGATAGGTTGGCAGCCATGTGTATGCCTCTACTGGTTTGTTGTGATACCTTTGAGGTAACTCGTTCTGCAATGTTGTTGGGGACTCGGTAGTCCAGAGGCAAGGTGTCGGCCTCTTAACCTAGAGGTAGTGGGTTTGAGCCCCGCCAATGGTTGAAAAAACTTTCTCAATTTTTTTTTAAGCAAAATCTTTTATCTCGCTGCTTGTGGTTCACCCTGTGAATGCTGTGCTGCTTATGGTGGACAGGTAGCATTTCAATCAAACAGACTCATGCACATGTCTTTCATGGTGGGGGCTTGGCAGGGGCTACTGGTAGTTGCTGCTTCTTTCCTTTCCCCGTTGACTGATCTGTCATCTTGCTGTTTCTTCTTTACCCTGAGATCACCGCATATAGTTGACAGGGTAGCATTTCAATCAAACAGACTCATGTATATGTCTTGATGGGGGCTGCTGGTAGTTGCTAATTCTTTCCTTTCACCATTTGACTGATCTGCCATCTTGCTGTTTCTTTTTCACCCCGAGATAACCGCATATGGTGGACAGGGTACCATTTCAATGAATACAAAAAATATATCAAATGTATATTTCTGAGTGGGTCCAATAGACGTATTATAGAGCCGTCAGGAGGGTATTCAAAAGTACTGCTCAGACTGCTAGATTCCTAGTTGTGGATGTGGGTAAATCAAACTGTACTGAAAATGTTGTGTAACTTTGTTGTGTCACCAGGGCCCCGTGGGCAAAGGTCCCGGCTGTGGCTTCTGGGCGCCTGGCTGGCGGGTGTGGATGTTCTTCATGAGGGGCATCACTCCCTTGCTGGAACGCTGGCTGGGCAACCTGCTGTCTCGTCAATTTGAGGGCAGACACAGCAAAGGCGTGGCCAAGACCGTCACCAAACAGCGGGTGGAGAGTCACTTTGACCTGGAGTTGCGTGCTGCCGTGAGTACACACACTTTATTGTTGGTAGTGTTGCTGTGCTGTGTTAGTTTTGTGGAAGGGGGGGGTGTTTTGTTTAGCTAGTGCGTGAGATTTAATCTCCATCGTATTGTTCTTTCCTGTCTTTCCCAGGAGACAGTTGATGGATGCTAGCATGTGATTGGTTCATACCTGTACTGGTATTGCCATCTTAGTCTATAGATTTAAGATTGATGTCAAAACATTGAAAAATGCAAAGCTAAATGTTTCTTTGCCATTGAGATTTTTTTATTTTTTTTTTAAGTGTGAATAATGAGTGTTCACAGATTCACCGTTGAAAGCTGTTTTTGTGTGTCAGTACTATCTTTTTATAATTGCGAAACCACTACAAAGGTGTATTACGTTTTTTTCTTTTAATTCTTTAGTCTCAGAATCAACTGAAATGTACATCTCTCGTTTTCCACATATTCAAGGGTTCTAAATTTGGTTACCGTTTCTGGTGAGAACAATTTGGGGGGGGGGGTTGTTGTTTTTTTTAGTAATAGAGTGAATTTCAGTATGGCAATGTTTTTACACGTTGGTCCCAAAACTAATCTCATCCCCCATCCGTATTCACGTTTGCTGACTGTAGGTGATGCACGACATCCTGGACATGATGCCAGAAGGTATCAAGCAGAACAAGGCCAGGACCATCCTGCAGCACTTGTCTGAAGCGTGTGGAGATGTTGGAAGGCCAACATTCCTTGGAAGGTACACACAGTTTGCTTGTTGGTCTTATTTTGATTTCATAAAGATAGAGACTCGATTTATAGCCCTATCACGCACAAATGCAGCCCATTTCAGTCAAAGTCCTTCTCAACTCCCTGGGAGCATGCAGTACACCAGCCTGTTGGGCGCTTCAAACTGACATTCTGACAAGATTTTTCTCTACCTATGGCTGGGTACTCATTCACACCTGAGAAGTTAGGAAAGAGGAGTGAAGTACCTTTCCTAAAATCCCACCTGTGCCAGCCGTGGGGTTAGAACTAGTGTTGTCGTTATTACAAGCTCACAACATTGTGGTTCAGCTACAAAGCCTCATAGCCGTTAACCGGTGCGTAAGAAACATGAGTATGGGGTGTTTTTTTCTTTGCTTGGAGTCAGGTCTATATTTACCTTTCAAAGTACGTATTTTAGGGTAAACATTTCTTCTTTTTAAGAAGCCCTAAGAGGCTCAGAGAAGTTGTGGTGAAAGTCTTTAGATGCCATTCTGAGTTTTTAAAAATACCATCACATTTCACCAGGAAGGCCAGCGATATTTGGTTATTTACCTCAATTACATAAAAAATTATCAATGTTTTCTTGAGAACTACTGGCTGCTGTGCAAGTTAAAATGTTGTTAGATTTGTAAAGGTTGGCAGTTATGTGATTAGAAATGCACATTGCTGAGTGAACTAAGCTGTCATGGGGAAATCAGTCCTAAAATCAAATGAGAATGTTCTATGGAAAGTCATCATTTTTCCTTTGTAATTTTGATCGTTTGACCTATGCCAAAGGTCACACTTGGCCCCACAACCGGAAAGTTTGATATAATAGTTATAATGATAAACACTTAGAGGCGCTTATTCCGCTAAAAGAGGCTCTAAGCACTTTACAGTATATTACACAGTAGTAGTGTGCATTATGTGTCTATACTACATAGATTGACATTGATAAAATTGTAGTTAAAAGTGAGGATACATATTAAAATTGTGCATTAAAACCATAAGCTAGAATTGCACACATGGAAAGGATAGAAATTAAAATTTGGGGGGGGGGGGGGGGCAATTTAATTCCAGACATAGTGTCCATGAAGCCAGATAACAAAATTGTTTTGTGAAATAGTGTGTCTTTAGTGAAATGTGGATTTGAATCAAGGCGTTGATAAAATAAGTTTTGTTTTAAGTCATTTTGAATACCCCTAAGCATTCTTCACCCGCATACAGTTCTGAGTCTCACACACATGTATTTATAATGAACATTTACATGAATCTGGTGTGACTGCACGGTAAGCACAGCTAAAATTGCGTAGGATTTCAGGTGAGTAACGCCCAACAATTTTTCACCTGAACACGCCTAGAGAAAGAATTTGTTGGTGGTGTTGCAATTTAGTTTTTTTTGAATCTCCAGCTTCGCACAGACATTGTTGTCCTAACCATCTACCTATCAGGGTACTGCCCTGTGTTCAGACACCTTCAAAACTCCTAAAGCCGTCACTAGAAATGATTGCAATTGGGCAGTTTACGTGTCATGGTTTGCCAAACCCAAGAGTTGGGGCGGCGTTTTCACCATCAAAGTGTAGGGAATGGAATCCAGGAATGACACTTTTGTTTTACCGTGCTGGCCCATTCACTCTTTCATATTTGTCTTGCATTCTGCTG
This sequence comes from Doris montereyensis, assembly GCA_037039925.1. Classification (NCBI taxonomy): domain Eukaryota; kingdom Metazoa; phylum Mollusca; class Gastropoda; order Nudibranchia; family Dorididae; genus Doris; species Doris montereyensis. Next base: position 32,122 of record JAXRKP010001442.1, read on the forward strand.
TTTCCTTTTAATTCTCCCAAGATCGCTGCTTATAGTGGACAGGTTGAATTCCAATGAAACTGAAAGTGTATGTTGTGTTTGTAACTTGTTGCCAATTTTTGACGTCTTTTGTCAAGGTGCCAGGCTTGCCAACACCCATTGAAAACATGATTTTGCGCTACGTCAAAGCCAAGGCGGATTGGTGGACCAACACAGCCCACTACAACCGTGAAAGAATCCGAAGGGGCGCCACTGTTGACAAGACTGTCTGCAAGAAGAATTTGGGTCGGTTGACTCGTCTCTATTTGAAGGTAAGAAAAAACAAAAACAAAGGAAAATTATTATTATTGTTCAGTGGTTGGTCTTTTATTTGTCTTTTATCTATTTCAGCGGACAAAGGTGTATCAATTGATTCCCTCTTTTCCCATAGTCTTTTATCACACGTTTACATCTCTAAATCTATACATTTTTCTTCTCCATATTTTAGGCTGAGCAAGAGCGTCAGCACAACTACCTGAAGGACGGCCCTTACACAACAGCCGAAGAGGCAGTGGCCATCTACACCACCATGGTGCACTGGCTGGAAAGCCGGCGCTTCTCACCCATCCCCTTCCCTCCCCTGTCCTACAAGCACGACACAAAACTTCTCATCTTGGCCCTGGAGCGCCTCAAGGAAGCTTACAGGTAATAACAACCTGTCAGTTTGGTTGGCGAGGGCTACTGGTAGGTCCCTTCTTTCACTCCCATGGCTTATCTTTCCTCTTGCTGTGTCCTCTTAATTTAACCCTGAGATCACCGCACATCGTGGTGGACGGGGTAAATTTCAATGAAACAAACAAGCCCTGTTGGCATGTGTTATCAATGCTGCCAACGTATTGCCAAAAAAATGGAGATTGCACGTCTTTTTGAGCTTTTTTTTTTTTTTGGTTTTCCTGTCCGCGCACGAAGTTCTAGCATTTTCAAATTGTACACTTTTTCCTAAATCTTCCTCCTTTTGGCAAGCAATCTCCTACTTTTTCTGTCCTTGAGTTGACAGTTCTGAGTTATTAGTATGTTTAGAATAAGCCATGTGTTAGTGATCTCATCATATCTCTGGACTGTTCAGACAAGAATTTGACTGGCGTACTCAGTAAGTTTTGTAATTGAAGGGAACTGGATGCTAGGGTAGATATGTTTAGGAACAGAAAGAAAGCGATGCTAGTTGAGGATGGAGGGCATTGTGTGTGTAGTAATAATAATAATGATGATGATGATGCAAAGTCTAGATAGCACCCTCCATCCATGAGGGCGGTGCTCAGTTGCGCTTTACATCATACAAATAGCTTACATAATGCCGTACAATGGTCAAATCAATATTTACGATTACTATAACATAGTCATAGCGAAAGAAGATGGAGGCTTTGTCTTTATTTTGGATTCATTTTTTTCTTACGTGCAGAGTCAGTCAATGATGTATTGCCTTGTAAAACCTGCGGTTGTTTTTTCTTTGTGAATGGATGGAAAAATATCTTCTGTGGCTTAACATTTCCAGTCTGATAGACGACTTTGAGTTCTAGTGATTGGATGCGGGTACTTAAAAATAATAAAGATAAAGATGGATTTATAGCCTGTATCCCACGCAGAAGTGCAGACGCATCATTTACGCATCATTTACCCCCCCCCCCCAGCAGACCATTTCATTCAGTCATTTTCAATTCCCTGGGAAGCAATCAGTACTGCAGCCTGTTACGTACCTATAGCTGGGTATCCATTTTACGCCTGAGTCGAGTGAGGAAAGCAGAGGAAAGCAGAGTGCCATGGCCAGCCACGGGTTTGAACTGAAACTCTGGACTTACTGGCCCAGATGCAAGGTGTCGGCCTCTCAATCAAAAAGTCAAGAGTTCATGCCCAACAGGTTGAAAAAAAATTGAATTCATCTTAGTTTGTGGCAGCATGTTTACAATTGTCTGTTTGTAAACATCGAAAGATCATTTGTTTCAAACCCGTCACATACTAGAGAAACGCCAAGCGATGTCTCTAGTTCAAAGTGATGTAGCTTTTCTTTGTAATAAAGAAACCAACTTTGATGCCTTTATATAAGAAATGTTTCCCCATTATCGTTTTCAGCGTAAAGAGTCGACTTAACCAGTCACAGAGAGAGGAACTTGGTTTGATAGAACAGGCCTTTGACAACCCTCACGGCTTTGTCCAGAATTAAACGTCATTTGCTGACCCAAAGAGCTTTCAAAGAGGTATGGAGTTGGGAAGACCTTTTTTGTTGTTTGTGTTGGGGGTTTGGGGAGGGGTGGTCCTTACAAACATCTTCTTCAGAAGCAACACTTCTTTGCATTAAATTTATTGAGTGCATGGACGAGGCAAAATTTGGTGATGCTTCAGTCATCAACTCGTGTGCGGGCAGCTGGTGGGGGGGGCTAATGGGGGGGGGCTAATGGTAGGTCCTACTTCTTTCCTTTTACTCTTTCACTTAACCTGTCATCTCGCTGTTTCCTCTTAATTCACCCTGAGATGATAGCATATAGTGGACGTAATGTTATTTTGAATTTTTTATGGGGGCAATATAAAGTTCAGGGGGGTTTTTTCAGGGCTTGTCCCCATCCCTGCTTCTTGATTCACCCTGAGATCACCGCACCACGGTGGACTGGGTAAATTTCAATGCTGTTTCCTATTAATTCACCCTGATATCACTGCCTATGGTGGATTGGGGAGGGGAAATTTCCTAATAGACTTGCCATTTATCTCCTTCCTCCCTTTCCTCGCCTCCTCCCCCTCCTTGTGTAGCTTTCTCCCACCTCAACACAAATGCCCACATGTGGCCAGTGGTCTCACCAGCGTTTTGTTTGATGCGTTCTCTTGGTCTCCAGGTTGGCATTGAGTTTATGGACCTTTACTCTCACCTCATCCCCGTCTACGATGTTGAGCCATTGGAGAAGATCACAGACGCCTACCTGGATCAGTACCTGTGGTACGAGGCAGACAAACGTCGCCTGTTTCCACCGTGGATCAAACCCTCTGACTTGGAGCCCCTCCGTTGCTTTGCTACAAATGGTGCCAGGGTAAGCTGCTCAATGCCCTTTTGACACCGTTTCGTAGCTGCCAACCAGTATATGCAAAACATATTTGGGTTGGGGTTTTGAATCTGGCCTCTATTGATTGAGCACTAGATTATAAATGTCAATGAGCACTTTATTTTCATCAATATTTTCCTTGAAAAGTACGTATATGTGAGGTTTGTTTAATTTTGTTTAGAGAAGCCCTCAGTCAATGACAGAGATTTTGAGAGAGATTGGGGCGAGCGTCCGGAAACTCCACTCTAATTTGGCAAAAGTTCTATCCGACTTCATCAGAAAGGCCAGCGATCATCTGTCATTTTGTCCTTTACCGGGGGGGGGGGGGGGGGGGGTTCAAATTAAGTTATCGATATTTTCTGGAATTTTATGGACTGTTGTTAAAGTTAAATTTAGTTTGCATGGTCAGTCCATTAAAAAAAATGAGTTAAAAGTTTGGCAACTATACATTTTTTTACCCCAGTTATATCATTGCTGACAATTTAGTGGAAGTCTGCTAAAAGATGAATTTGGAAATTCCACTGAAACTCAAACATCATGTTAAAGTGTAGTTTTATGTTTCAGCAAGATGTACTTTATTTCTTTCTTTTCTAAATGTGTGTTTGAATGAAGTTTATATTTTTATAGTGGAAGTAACTAAAGTCTATATATAAAGGTCTTATATTTTATGAAAGTTCTGATGTGAGAATTGAAAAATGTGTGCCTTACTGAGACAAAAGGTGAAAGTTTGAGTTAGGTTTTCCAGAAATGTTTTAAAGTAGGCTTTTTTTCCTATTGTGTGTGTGTGTCCTTTTAGCAAACTGTGGAATGGGTTTTAAAAATTACAAAACTGTGGAGATTCAAGAAAGAGATAAATGATTTAAAATCAATAACCGCTCACTCAAACACATACACAACACACACACTCGCCTGAGTACACCTGTTTTCAAGGGGGGAAAAAAGGACAGCACATGAAATATTTCTTTAATTGACATCATTCCACTCAGGAATCAACAACTTGCAAGACGTGTGGGACACGGCCGAGGGTGAGTGTAATGTCATGATGGAGTCCAGCTTTGAGAAGATGTACGAGAAGATCGACTTGACCTTGTTGAATCGGCTGCTGCGTCTGATTGTGGACCACAACATTGCTGATTACATGACGGCCAAGAACAACGTGGTCATCAACTACAAGGACATGAACCACACCAACTCCTACGGCATCATCCGGGGCCTCCAGTTTGCCTCTTTCATCGTGCAGTTTTACGGCCTGGTGCTGGACCTGCTGGTGTTGGGCCTGCACCGCGCCAGCGAGATGGCCGGACCTCCACAGTTGCCAAACGATTTTCTCACATTCCAGGTAAAATCATTGAATAATCCAGATTTTTTAACATTGCGTGAAGAGATTTTCTTTTAATTTTTTTGTCAGTGAATCATCATTTAAGGGTTATTGTTTTTTTTGGGGAAAAGTATTTATAAGTTTGTTTTGTAATTGTATAATGTTGATGCATTTAATCTGGAGTTGGAATAAGAGTTATTAAGTGCTCAAAGTTTGGATTCTATCACGGAGCAGTGCTAGAAGATTAAGTATTGTTCTTATTGTCATTATGAGTGATTGTATTATACGTTTACATCTCATAGTCCTTCTTTAGCACAGTTTTCTTCAATACATGCAAATTTTGAGCTGAAAACCTCATTTCAGATTACGGTCATTGTGAATAAAATTGAAAGCGTAACCGTTTATCATTTAGAGCCTAAGTGATTCAGACTAAGAAATATTCATCAAATGTTGAATTTGCGTAGAGTGTTTATGCTTTCTTGTGTTTTTTTTGTTTTATGCTTACCAGAACGTGACAACAGAGTTGGCCCACCCTATCCGTCTCTACTCAAGATACATTGACAGAATCCACATCTACTTTAGGTGAGTGATCCTCTGTTTTCCCACATTAACAGACATTGCTATTTCAGCTGCAAGTTGTGCCAAGTATTCCACAGGGAACACAATGGTCTCAGAGGTGAGTTGTCGGCCTCTCGATCAAAAGGTTGTTGGTTCATGCCCAACAAGTCTCTCAGGTTAACACACCCCTCCCCCTCTGGTCCAGTTAAAGTGGATCAACACCTAGTCCCATCGGAGACGGATAACAAAAAAGGAGGTCCTATGTGCAGATCAACGCGATGTGCATTAAAGATCCCTTGGCTGTTTACAGGGCAGTTTGGACAAAATTAAAAAATCCTACCAGAAATCCAGAAATCGCCTTAGTTATGGATGTGGATAAAATCAAAAAAGAAAGAAAAAAAGAAAACCAAGTATTTCACTCTTTTTTTCTTTCTGCCTTCCCTTAAGTGTGGCATTGGTGGCCGAGCGGTTAGGCTGCCGGACTGGGGAACATGAGGCCCCAAGTTCAAATCCTAGCAAAGCTTTGCTTTCATTCCTCTTTGTTTTTATTCCTCTTTGCTTTCTTTCTTCTTTGCTTTTATTCTTCTTTGCTTTCATTCCTCTTCGTTTTCATTCCTCTTTGTTTTCATTCCTCTTTGTTTTCATTCTTCTTTGCTTTCATTCCTCTTCGCTTTCTTTTCTCTTTGCTTTCATTCCTCTCCTCTTTGTTTTCATTCCTCTCCTCTTTGTTTTCATTTATCTCCTCTTTGCTTTCATTCCTCTTTGCTTTCATTCCTCTCCTCTTTGTTTTCTTTCTTCTTTGTTTTCATTTTTCTCCTCTTTGCCTTCACTCCTCTTTGTTTTCATTCCTTTTGCTTTCATTCCTCTTTGTTTTCATTCATCATTCCTCTTTGCCTTCATTCCTCTTTGTTTTCATTCCTCTTTGCTTTCATTCCTCTTTGTTTTCATTCATCATTCCTCTTTGCTTTCATTCCTCAATGTTTCCGTTCTTCTTTGCATTCTGCTGTGCAGGTACATTATGCTAGTCACTGTCCAATATGTTACATCACTTTTCCACCTGCTTCTCTGTCTAGCTCTTTATCATACACTGTCCATTTTTGCTTTTTGCTTCTCTCTGTCTTTTACTTTTGGAGGGCGCTGCTGGTTGGTCATACTTCTTTCCTTTCCTTCTTTTTTCACTTATCTGTCATCTTACTGTTTCCTCTTAATTCACCCTTAGATCACCGTAATGGTGAATGGGGTAAATTTCAAAGAAACTCTTTCTTATGGTCTTTTGTCTCTTCATTCACATGAAATCATTTGTAATTTCAGATTCTCGGCAGAAGAGGCACGTGACCTAATCCAGAGATACCTGACAGAGCATCCTGATCCCAACAATGAGAACATTGTCGGCTACAACAACAAGAAATGCTGGCCAAGAGACTCTCGTATGCGTCTCATGAAACACGATGTCAACTTGTAAGTGGACTGGCAAAGTCAGGCTGCATTTTTTTTAAAGGCCTCTTTAACAACTTCTGTGTGATTAAATTGTCACAGGGGTTTCTCTCATGCTGACAGAGGCATAAACATCGCTTCAAAAGATATCTATATCTAGACGTATGTAATGCACTGTTTTCTGGTTTGTTTTCGTAAAACCTGAGGAGGGGCATAAGGGCAACATATAAGCTAATAGTTTGGCATTTCAATCCCTGCGTAGGTTTGCAATATTGGCTTCACATTTCTTTTGCTTTGTTTTGTTTTTTATCTCCTGATGAAATCCACCATCTTGCCCTAGATAGGCTGATTCTTCTATCTAGTCCTACTGCACACAAACACTAATCTTTACAGGTTTGCTGTACACGTGTATGTGCATAGCTGCCAACTGGTAGATAAAAAACTATTTTCTTTTTAAAGAGACCCTAAATTTAACTCATTGTGGCCTAAATTGGCTGTGGGCAACACCTTCTCTTTTCTCAGATTGGCTCTGCAAACCTATTTGGCTATTATTTGTAGAAACCTGATACTTAAGCCTCTTTCTGACGCTAAAGGTCACAAACCCAATGTAATAGCATCACTATCCATGGCCCGTCGTTGGTGGTATAATATAGTAGCTACTGTGCTGCTTTTGTTTAACGCACACTCTTCATCGCTTTGCTTCAATCATCTGCCTTGTTTTTTTAGTTTTCTGCTTCTGTTTCTATTTTTGTCATCAATTTTGTCGTAATGGACTGTTACAATAGGGATACTGAAAGAGAAGAATCCTTTTCCTAACATTACCCGTCAGAAGCACACAGGAAGTTAAAAAAATTTAAACGCACCACAGCGATCTGGTTGTGGGGGAAATTGAATCTAGGTCAGCGTCTTCTGGTTGGGGAATCTACGCGCTAATGAGTTACGGCAGAGACTCCAGAGATTGGGGTCCAGAGCCATCATGCTGAGTTTGCAAGACACCATCACATTTTGCCGGAAAGGCTAGCGACTGACGAGTTTTTGTTATGTACCTGGAAAGGGTTGCTTCAAGTTAGATTATCACTGTTTTCTGGAATATTACGGGCCGTTGTGTGAGTTAGAATTAGTTTGCGCTGTCAGAGTCTGTTTTTGCATTTGAAAAGGTTGGCAACTACGTACATATGTGGTAGATATTCCAATATACAAGGTTGCCCATGCAATCTCTCCAGTAAGTCAAGAGTCCTTCTCAAACCTGTAGACATACTGCTAGACAACTAAATCAGTAAGATCCTGCCAAAAACTACTGACATACAAAATATGTTGTTGTTTCCCTTTTTCCCAGGGGCCGTGCTGTGTTTTGGGACATCAAGAACCGATTGCCAAGATCTGTGACCACGATCCAATGGGATTCAAGCTTTGTGTCTGTCTACAGCAAAGACAACCCCAACCTGCTCTTCAACATGTGTGGCTTTGAGTGTCGCATTTTGCCCAAGTGCCGCACACAGCACGAAGAGTTCACCCACAAAGATGGCGTCTGGAATTTGCAGAATGAGGTAGGATTTTTGGGAGGTGGAGGAGAAAACAGATTACGGCTTAAAGTATTTGAGGTTTTTTTAGGGTTTTTTTAGTGCAAGGGTGAGTTGTTTTTTTTTTTTGTGGGGGGAGGGGGCAGGGTTGCCAAACGTCTCGCATTTTGCGGGACAGTCACGCATTACCTCCGACCGTTCCGCAAACTCATCGCTTGTCCTGCAAATCTGCCTTTTCAACTGTTAAACTTTCAGCGAAAACCCCACTGTACAACTAATGGTGCCATAAAAATATTATTGTAACAATGCATCGTACACAGAAGTACCTGTGCAAGACTTCTAATGTATACCTGTTGTATTGTTATTACTAATTAGAATGGGGCGGGGGGGGGGGGACTCAGTTAAGGTGTATGGGTTGTTGTTTTTTAGGGCGGGGGGGGTGTTTTTTAGTTTTGGTTTTGTTTATTTTTTTATATTAATAGATCTACCATTTCCTGTAAATGAGAACATGTCTTGCGACATCTACTTTTCGTTTTAGTTATCTTTCCAATCTTTAATGCCTTATCTGCATTCTCTCGCAACTTTAGGCAAACTAAAAACTAGGCCAGTAATTCCTCTTCCTATATCTTTACACTGTTCTGTCTTCTTCTTTTTTTAATGGCCTCTGGAAGAAAATTACTGTGTTCCTGTAACTTTTAACTTGTAATGCCCTCTGGAAAAAATTAAACTTTACCCTCACAAAATTACCCTGTACCTGTCACTTTTCATATCCTCTGGGAGAAAATTACCCTGTACCTGTCACTTTTCATGCCCTCTGGGAGAAAAAATTACCCTGTACCTGTCACTTTTCATGCCCCTCTGGGAGAAAATTACCCTGTTCCTGTAACTTTTCATGTCCTCTGGGAGAAAATTACCCTGTACCTGTCACTTTTCATGCCCTCTGGGAGAAAATTACCCTATTCTTGTCACTTTTCATGCCCTCTGAAGAAAAACTGCTGTTATCTTGTCACCTGTGTGCTTTTTTCTTCTGACTACTGGCTGATATAATATGTTTTGTGTTTTATTCATCCTTCAGGTTACAAAAGAGCGCACAGCTCAGTGCTTCTGCGCGTGGATGACGAGTCTATGGGAAAGTTCCACAACCGAGTCAGGCAAATCCTTATGGCGTCTGGTTCTACCACATTCACGAAGGTAAGGGAAAGGCCTTTGTTTTTGTCGTTGCAACCCCTTTTACTAGTATGATGAGCCACGCTTTCAGTCTTTGTTTTGTTAACTTATACACTTATCAACACCAAACAAATGAGTCTTTCAGATCGACAAATAATGATTTTACACTTTGACATAGATTTGAAAGTCTTTTGAACTTCCAAGCTTGTGCATTGCGAAGTGAAATTGTTGAACTGTGGTTGTCTTAACTGGCAGATTACATTTGGATTGCACTCAGTAGCTGAACATGATTAATTTCTACTTTAGAATTATCCCCAATCTTGCCATGAGTGTCAGTTTACTTTATTCCAAACAAGACGTGTTTCAACAGAGAGATGTTTTATATAAAATAAATCAAAATTACTGCCTGCGTCTGAAGAATTAATGTCAGGAAGATTGAAAGAACAAATGCGGGTAGCCAAAGTCGGTTTCTTCATCATAGTGGCTTCCTTTTGAGTAGTCAGACCAAAAGTTATTAGTATTAATAGTGATATGGAAAACAATGTTGAAATAGGCTTCTGAGGAGCTTTTGTATTGTCGGGCTATAAATGCCTACATGAGGGTGAATAGGTTTAATACATTAGATTTTAGAATGTGAAAGACTGTGCTTGGGTTGTCGTGTGATGGCAAATACCACAGAGTATAGCAACGGATAGCAGTCAGCTACTGTCTGCGTTGACCCAGCACACAGCGTCCTGTAGTTTTGTAGTGAATTTTGTTTTAGCCTGGTTGACTTTGTAGCAAACAACTCTTACACAATTTCAATTCATCACTGTTGCTCTTCTCTCATTTCAAGATGGGCGGTTGGCGGGCACCGCCTGCTGCTGGTAGGTTCTACTCCTTTCATTCTTTCGCTTTCATTTCTCTGTCGTCCTGCAATCAATGCATATGGTCGACAGGGTAGATTTCAATGAATCAGATCCTCATTTCAACGCACACGTCTCTCTCACACGCATTTCACAGATTGTCAACAAGTGGAACACTGCCCTCATCGGCCTGATGACCTACTTCAGGGAGTCGGTGGTCAACACCCAGGAGCTGCTGGACCTGCTGGTCAAGTGTGAGAACAAGATCCAGACTCGTATCAAGATTGGCCTCAACTCCAAAATGCCCAGTCGTTTCCCGCCCGTCGTCTTCTACACGCCGAAGGAGCTGGGAGGCCTGGGCATGCTGTCCATGGGTCACGTCCTCATCCCGCAGTCGGATCTCCGTTGGTCCAAGCAGACAGACGTGGGCATCACCCATTTCTTGTCTGGCATGTCTCACGACGAAGATCAGCTCATTCCCAACTTGTACAGGTGACGGCATTATGTGATAATTGATTTTCTTATTGGTATTGTGTTCATAGATCTTGCATTAATTGAAACCTTTTTTTTTTTTTTAGTTATGGTTAAAGAGCTTTCATATCTAAATTGTTTTAATTTGAAGTTTAGACGTTGCAAAGTTTTACATTCAGGGTGTCGGCATGTTAGGGCCTGCTGGTAGGTTTTGCTTCTTTCCTTTTCACTTTTTCACATGTCTTTCATCTTGCTGCTTCTGTCTTAGTCACTCTGAGATCACTGTATCTGGTGGACAGGGTGAAACAGACAAACAAACCATTCAGGGATTTTAAGGGGACAAGCTGTTACTGAATTCCTTTCTTTGTTTATCATTATGGGTTTAGGCATGCATACTAATGTTGTATTCTATTGACTCTTACAATATTTCAACATTTTAAAAGAAAAAAGGATTATCAATGTTGCTCTACTGTAGATATATCATGCCATGGGAGAGTGAGTTCATAGACTCACAGCGAGTGTGGGCAGAATACGCCTTGAAGCGACACGAGGCAAGCGCTCAGAACAGACGGTTGACCTTGGAAGATCTGGAGGACAGCTGGGACAGAGGCATCCCCCGCATCAACACCTTGTTCCAGAAAGACAAACAGACTTTGGCCTACGACAAGGGATGGAGAGTCAGGACTGACTTCAAACAGTATCAGGTGTGTGCTTGGCTTCTTTTCCTTTTTTTTCATTTTGTTTGTGTGTGTGTGTGTTGTTGGTAGCTCCTACTTCTTTCCTTTCCTTCTTTCACTTGCTGTTTCCTTTTAATTAATTCACCCTGAGATCACCGCATATGGTGGATGGGGGGTGTCAGTTTCTATCAAAGAAAGTGTGTGAGTATGTGCGTGTTTTTCATCGTTCATGAAAAGGGCCAGCTTTGAAACCTGATAGTCGATATAGGGGAATAAAGAACATGCTTGTTCAACTCTGCTAGGTCTGATTGGTAAAATCAGATAAATATCCTAAGCTGTAGTGAAACATAGATTTCTCTTTGTTTTGAGGTAGAGGAGATACGGTAAACAAAGTGAATGCATCAAACAGGCAAAAGTGGGACCCTTCAGTGATTCCTGTTTTGTCAATTCAGTTAGAAATCTAACATAATTGTAAATGAAATAACGGAATGACAGAGGTTTTGTTTATCCGGCAGTATATAATCCACTCCGTTCTCTCGTGTCGTAACTTTAAAACATTGTTCAATGGAATGGAATGGTGTTTTAAAGACCTGTTTTATTTATGTATGCGTGTGTGTGTGTGTGTGTAATCTACAGGTGCTGAAACAGAATCCCTTCTGGTGGACTCATCAGCGACACGACGGCAAACTGTGGAACTTGAACAACTACCGCACAGACATGATCCAAGCCCTTGGTGGAGTGGAGGGCATACTGGAACACACCTTGTTCAAAGGAACCTACTTCCCTACCTGGGAGGGTCTCTTCTGGTGGGTGACAGAGCCTCACTCTATGCTTTCTTTTTTAATCCGAGGGAGGGGGGTTAGGGTTTTAAATTTTGTTTCCTTGTGTGTGTGTGCGGGGGATATTGGCTTAAAAAAACAAACCCAGCCTTTCATTGTAAACAACACTTTATTACAAACTGAAGGATGGGGGCAAGAGAGGAAAAATGGTGAATAAAATATTAACATCATAAAGGGCTTTTGGCGTCCTAATTTATCGGGGTATGGTAGTCCAGAGGCAAGGTATCAGCCTCTCAACCTAAAGGTAGTGGGTTCGAGCCCCACCAACAGTTGAAACATTTTCTCGATTTTTTTTTTCCGCCCCTGGTCCAGGTAGGTGGATCAACACTTAGTTCCATTGGAGACGTACGATAAAAAGGAAGTCCCATGTGCAGATGACAACACCATATGCACATTAAAGATCCTTTGGCTGTTTACAGAGCAGTCTGGGCAAAATTAAAGACCCTACGAAAAACCCTGAGATCACTTTAAAAAATACTGAAATCAAAACCACGCTTACCAAAAACCCTGAGATCACTTACCAAAACCCTGAAATCACTTACCAAAAACCCTGAAATCACTTTTTGTTGTGGATATTGCTAATTTGTCAGTAGGTTCCATGAGAGACTGAAATAAACTATGACTAAAATAGGTCGATCTGTGGATGTTTACATTTTTTTGTAAAGAAAGAAATTTTCAGATTGTTGTATTTAAGTATACCTTGACATTCACAGGGAACGTGCCAGTGGTTTTGAAGAGTCCATGAAGTACAAGAAACTGACCAACGCTCAGAGGTCCGGTCTGAACCAGATCCCCAATCGTCGGTTCACTCTGTGGTGGTCACCCACCATCAATCGTGCCAATGTGAGTAGACTCGGTTCCTTGTTCATAGCTGCCAACCAGTAAGCAAAACATGTATTTTGTATGTTTTTGTTTGGGGTCTGTACGTCTGTATTTACCTTGAAAAGTGTGTAAATAAGGGGTGACTGTATTTTTTTTAAAGTGAAACTTTAGTTAACGGCAGAGATGCGTAGAGATTAGGGTGAATGTCCATTCTAAGTTTGCAAAACTACAGTCACGCTTCGCCAGAAATGCCGGCAATCGGCAAACCCTTTTGTATTTATACTTGATAGGATTCAAGTTAGTTTTCAGTGTTTTGTGGAATATAACAGGCCTTCCTGCCAGTTAGAATTAGTTTGATTGTCAGAATCTATTTTCGATTTGAAAAGGCTAGCAGTTATGATTGGTTACGATGTTTTTACAAAAAATCAGAATTATTAATCATCTATAGAATAAGAGCTCAACTGCAGCCAATAGTTAATGACACTTTCTAACTGCCATTGTGAATTTCATTCCTTGATGTAGACTGGCGTCTGTCCTAAATAGTGGAAGCACTTGTTGCCCAATGTTTTAATGCTGGGAAAAGATTTATTCAGGATATCATTTAGCCTCTTCGTTTGTATGAAGTGCATACTGTCCATCAGGACGGTGATCTCAGGAACATTTGGTCATCAAAACTGCCTTGAGATTTAATAATCTGATTGGTAGCTGTGTTGTGGGGGGGGGGGGGGGGGGGGGGGGGCTCAGATTTCCATCCAGTCAGATTGTAAAATCACACGACATTCGACGGACGGTGACTGCTCAGCTGTGAAAGTGTATGGAATGTTTAATAATGTCAATGTTATGTTTAATCTCCCTTTCATATAGGTGTACGTTGGTTTCCAAGTGCAGCTTGACTTGACTGGAATTTTCATGCACGGCAAAATTCCGACCCTGAAGATTTCCCTCATCCAGATTTTCAGAGCTCACTTGTGGCAAAAGATCACGAGAGCATCGTGATGGATTTGTGCCAGGTAGGTTACTGTGAAGTCAGACATTTTTGTTTTGTCATCTTAATAGGGGACTCAGTAGTCCAGAGGCAAGGCATCGACCTCACAACCAAACAGTCCTGGGTTCAAGCCCCCGGCGTGGGGTTGAAAAAATTCTCAAGTTGTTGTTGTTTTTCCCTAGTAAAATCTACCCCCTTGGTCCAGGTAGGTGGATCGACTCTAATCCCATCATAGATGGACAATAGAGAGGAAGTCCCATGTTGCAGATCACAATGCTCTGTGCACGGTAAAGATCCCTTGGCTGTTAGGGCAGTCAGGGCAAAATCAAAAGTCCTACCGAAACCCCAGAGATCACCTTAGTTGTGGATGTGGGTAAAATTAAATCAAATCAAATCAAGTCATTTTAATTGAAACATTTGTTATTATCATGCAGTTGTATTTAGTTCATGATTTCACTGAAGTCTCATTAGCCCTCAATCTTTAATGGAGATCAAAAGGATCATGGGTTACATTTGTTGCTTTTATTGACATACGTGGGTGGTTTTTTTGACGATTTTTTTGGTGGTTTTTCTTTTTTTTTTGATCGACAGTTTATTTTTGCCATCTTTCTTTCTTTAAATACTTTTTTTATGTTGCTTTTATTTCTTTCGTTGATTCATATTTTTATCTCCTCAAACTTTACCGCCATCTGTTTAGGTTTTTGATCAAGAGCTAGATGCCCTTGAAATTGAGACAGTCCAGAAGGAAACCATCCATCCCCCGCAAGTCGTACAAGATGAACAGCTCATGTGCCGACATCCTGCTCTTTGCGGCCTACAAGTGGAACTTTGCCAAACCGTCGCTGCTGGCTGATGCCAAGTAAGTCAAACGGCTCCAGGTGGCGACGTCTGTCCTAAAGTTGACGTTTAAAGTTTCTGTACGCAGGAGCCGAGGCAGGGTGGGGGGTGGTGTACAGATTCTTTCTATTCTTTTGGTGAAGAGGTTAATGGATTGTGTGAGTTTTGCATCGGGTAGGCATAAAAGTGCAGGAACATTTAAACGATCAGTGTATTTTAAATTTAAGATCTCATGCAAAAAAAAATATTTTTTATTCATGTGTCTTTTGCTCTGTGGGTTTTGGTTTTTTTCGTCTTAGCTCTTCTTCATGTTAATGCTAATAATGTTCATCCCTTTTTTTCAATAAGGGCAGCGAACCCCTCAAAAACTTACATGAGCGTACAAACATGCACACATAAATACACATACTCCAGACAAAGAGGGTAGCTGACAGAACAAAGTGATATGTAGTGTACTGATAGATTACAAAAACTGACAGAATCATAACTTATCTAATATGCGCTGTACTAAAAAGTTCTCTTCTCAATCTTCTCCTTATACTGCTAACATTTGGGCTGTTTCTTCTGTGGGGACTCAGATAGCTGGAGCAGAGTGGAGAGGAACTGGGTTAGAGATATGAGATTTTGCAGTGGTACTTTTCAGTTGAGTTGATGTTTCGGAGCGTAGTGATCTATTTGGAGTCAAATATGCCACCTTTCTCATGCATGCTTTGTTGTAATGAATGCCACTCTCTGATTTCATCCACCCCAGGGATGTGATGGACGGCAGCACGACCCAGAAGTACTGGATTGACGTCCAGCTGCGATGGGGAGACTACGACTCCCACGACGTAGAGCGATACGCCAGGGCCAAGTTTTTGGACTACACCACCGACAACATGAGTATCTACCCGTCTCCCACAGGACTGCTCATCGCCGTGGATCTGGCCTACAACTTGCACAGGTAAAGAACAGTTGTGTTAAGTGTCAAGCTGTATGTGCAACATCAAAGTCTTTAGTCCAATAGAAAGTCTTTCCTATAATAATTCGAGACCTCAAGGCACTGTACATTTGACATGGCGCACAATACATAATTTAACTAAAAAAACTACAAATAATGTCACGATACTAACTAGATAATTGTATAAAAAGAGGGGGAGCATAAACAGAAAGATATATTTTTCAAAATGGTGCATTTTAAAAAAATGTATTCAGTTGTTTATTTATTTTTTATATTTTATTCTTGTTTCCATGCCTGATGCCATTGCCTGAGATGTTTTTGTTACCATTCCTCCCACAGCGCCTACGGCAACTGGTTCCCAGGAGCCAAGCCCCTCATCCAGCAGGCCATGGCTAAGATCATGAAGGCCAACCCCGCCCTGTACGTGTTGAGGAGCGAATCCGCAAAGGTCTCCAGCTGTATTCCTCCGAGCCCACCGAGCCGTACCTGAGCTCCCAGAACTACGGAGAGTTGTTTTCCAACCAGATCATCTGGTTTGTGGACGACAACCAACGTGTACAGAGTCACCATTCACAAGGTAAAAAAGGCTCTGAGACGGGCGTTAGATTCATTATGCCGATATCAAAATATTTTCTCGTTGTCGTATAGCTTATCATGGGTCGTATTTATGTCGCGTGCTGGACAGGCTTTTGGAAGGGGTCATTGTAAGGTTTGCGCTCACACACTGAATTGAGAAAAAAGAAAACCATAAGCTTTTTTTTAATTGTTGGGTGGTCTATCTCAGGCCGAAACTATACTACTACAGTGCGACTCACTGCGGTGAGTTGTGTTCAGTTGAAACAATTTATATCTCCTCTTGATGACCACAGTATAACTGTCTGCTCAAGTAGATAAGTTATAGTCATCAACGGGGATTTCTATTGTGGTTCAATTGAGCACTGCTCACTGCTGTTAGTTGTGCCGTAGTAGTATAGATATGGTGTGTGGGATGAAGAACAATGAAGAGATCTCTTTGAATTTCTTTTTCAATATCTTATGGAACATTTTTAGAAAAGGAATGATGTAACAGAGATAATGCTTATATTTTAGATTTGTGACAAAAAGGTGTCAGCCTCTCAACCAAAAGGTAGTGGGTTCGAGCCCGCCAACGGTTGAAAAAAATTCTCTGGTTTTATTGAAATCTACCCCTGGTCCTGGTTGGTGGATCGACACCTAAATGGACGATAAAAAGGAGGTCCCGTGTACAGATCACAACACTCTATGCACGTTAATGATACCCTGACTGTTTATAGGGCAGTCTGGGCAAAATTAAAAATCCTGCCAAAACCCCCAAGATCACCTTAGTCGTGGATGTGGGTAAATCAAATCAAATCAAAAACCTAGATATGATTTGTGTGTGTGTGCAAGTTATCCCATCTCATAGTAATTAGAATGATGCGGATAATATGAGGGAAAGAAACTGCTACTTCACATTGTATTTAATGGTAATTTTACTCTTATTATCATTCATGAACATGTCCTCCATTGTTTCTTAATGCTTTCAACCAGACCTTTGAGGGTAACCTGACCACCAAGCCTATCAACGGGGCCATTTTCATCTTCAACCCCCCGAACTGGCCAGCTTTTCCTGAAGATCATCCACACCTCTGTGTGGGCCGGCCAGAAACGTCTCGGGCAGTTGGCCAAGTGGAAGACTGCCGAAGAAGTGGCTGCCCTCATCCGTTCCCTGCCCGTAGAGGAACAGCCCAAGCAGATCATTGTCACACGCAAAGGAATGTTGGATCCTCTTGAGGTAATTGCACCGTCACAATCTTTCTCTCTCTCTCTCTCTCTCTCTCTCTCTCTCTCTCTCTCTCTCTCTCTCTCTCTCTCTCTCCCCCCCTTTCTCTCTCCCTCTTCTCTCTCTCTCTCTTTCTCTCTCTCTCTCTCCCCCCCCCCTTCTCTCCCTTTCTCTCTTTCCCTCCCTTTCTCTCCCCCCCTTTCTCTCCCCTCCCCCCCTTTCTCTCCCTTTCTCTCTCTCTCTCTCTCTCTCTCTCTCTCTCTCTCTCTCTCTCTCTCCCCCCCTCTCTCTCTCCACTCACCTCCTCCTTGTATACTAAAGCCTTGTTTTCCCCTTCTCTCTTCTGTAAATCTTAATGATACACACTATTTAAATTCCATTGATGGTACAATATTTTTAACCCAGGTATGATTATTACTTGCTTGGTCTTTCAACACCCTTCTTTTCGCGGGCGGTTGGTGAATGCTGCTGGTAGATCCTATTTCTTTCCTTTCCTCCTTTCATTTATATTTCATCTTGCTGCTTTCTCTTAACTCTCCCTGAGATCACCGCAATGGTGGATGGGGTAAATTTCAATTAAACAAACAAACCTTTCTTTTCTTTTCCGTGTTGCCGGACATCAGGTGCATCTCCTCGACTTCCCCAACATCGTCATCAAAGGAAGTGAGTTGCAGCTGCCATTCCAGGCCTGCCTCAAGGTGGAGAAGTTTGGCGACCTCATTCTCAAGGCCACCGAGCCGCAGATGGTTCTCTTCAACTTGTACGATGACTGGCTGAAGACCATCTCCTCTTACACGGTAAGTGGCTGGTAGTGATGATGAAGATGAGGCATATCAACGTTAAAGGTCACAAACCCCGTAAGTCTAAAATGAGTAACACCTCCTCTGCCCTCCCCCTCGTGGATTCCGTGGCACAAGAACCAATAGAAACATGTATAATAACCGTATGAGTAATCCGTGTATCCCTATTGGGTCTAATTTTTTACACTTGCAAACCGTGTATGTCTGTGAAAATAGATGAATAAGCACAGCATCGTTTTCTTTGATTTTCTTAAAGCTTCCCAAATTGGACTTACACGGTTTGCGGGGGAGGGGGGGGGGGGTGGTTGGTTGGTAGTAGGGGTATTGGTGGAATCCTCAATGGGGATCAGATCATTTTGCTGCTGATTTGCTACCCATGGTCAGAAAACAAAATATTCCATTATATCGGATGTTTCGAAAGTCACTGTGCTCTCATACATTTATTAAGAAGTTTATTTCAACACAGAATACAAGTGGGAAATATGAATGACAAAAACAATTGTAGACAATGTTTAAAGTGACTTCCTTTAGCATCAATACAGGGGAATCTCCATTATCAATACCATAACCACCTTCCCCCTCCCCTTCACCCATATTACAATAATGTGATTGGAAAAGCACACAGTGACTTTCTGAACAACCTTTGTAGTTCATTGAGGTCGCAAGATTAATGTGGAAATCTACTTTCTTTTTGGTTTTTTTCCCCCACAGGCCTTTTCCCGTCTGATCCTCATCCTTCGCGCCCTCCACGTCAACAACGACAAGACCAAAATCCTACTCAAGCCTGACAAGACGACTATCACAGAGGCCCATCACATCTGGCCCACCCTTTCAGACGAGGAGTGGATGAAAATTGAAGTTCAGCTGAAGGACCTCATCCTGGCCGACTACGGCAAGAAGAACAAGTCAGTACAGACTTTACATGCTTGCTCGTTTCAGGGTTTTGTTTGGTTGTGAAGTTCCTCCTTTGGGAAGGTTTCGTTGTTTCAAGTCAGTACAGTTGCTCGTTTCAGGGTTTTTGTTTGGTGTGCTAAGTTTGGGAATTTATGGTTTATTTTTTGTTTTCTTTTCTACTCTTTCAAGTCTGTTAGCTCACGCCTAGTAGCACCCTAGAAACTGGGAAAAAGCAACCTCTCGTAACATCCTACAATTTCTGTGTGTGTGTGAGACGTGGAAGTGACTTATTTTGGAGGAAAATGATATTTTTAAATTTCCCTTGTTCTGTTAGAATAGGAAAATTTATGTGTTAAAAGAATATCAGGAAAGGTGTGCAGCAGGGTGTTTCGGCTTGTGTGTTCCTGTTGTGTCTGACCATAGTCACAAGACATACTGTGTAAACCTGCAATTCAACAACAGAAATCTTTAATTTTTCCTTTATTTCTAATTTTCTATTATCAGTGTCAACGTTAGCTCCCTCACGCAGTCAGAGACAAGGACATCATCCTTGGCATGGAAATCTCCGCCCCATCGGCCCAACGCCAGCAGATTGCTGAAATTGAGAAACAGACCAAAGAGCAGTCGCAGATGACGGCCACGACCACACGGACTGTCAACAAGCACGGCGACGAGATCATCACCTCAACGACCTCCAACTACGAGACGGCCACCTTCTCATCCAAGACCGAGTGGCGGGTGCGAGCCATCTCAGCCACCAATCTTCACCTGCGTACCAACCACATCTACGTGAGCTCCGACGACATCAAGGAGACGGGCTACACCTACATCATACCCAAGAACGTGCTCAAGAAATTCATCATCATTTCAGATCTGCGGGCACAGGTACCCAGCGGCAGTTTGTTACTAAACGTCTGGTGGTTTTAGGGGTGTTTTTTTTATCTGAAAATGGATGTGACTTGCCCAAGCAACAGAACGTTGAACCTAGTGTTACCAGGATTCCCAACTCAAGACCTCATCGCTCCAAGTCTATATCAATCAAAAACGGGGCTTTTTTTTTTTGGGGGGGGTTCTTTTTTTTAACTTTGAAAATTGATTTACAATGAGTTTACCTTTAACTTTTCTTTATGCAGACATTGACGGACAGAATGAAATTTTTAGATTAGATAGGTCAAAATGAAATAAACATGCTACGTTATGCTGTTTTCGTTTACTGTGAATGATAACGTCTATATTTTTCAGAGTGCTATTGTCCAGAGAGGTAAACAAAATGATGTTAGAGAAGGAAATGTTGATAAAAGTTTTAAACAACAAAAGTTGCTGAGTGTTTGTCACCATATCACACGGAATAGCACTGTGTGTCTGAGTCACTTGAAGGTGCTGCGCTACTTCTCTTTTCATGATGGCATTTCCATTTCCTCCCAACAGATTGCTGGCTACATGTACGGAGTGAGTCCCCCTGACAATCCGCAGGTGAAGGAAATCCGCTGCATCGTCATGCCGCCACAGTGGGGCACGCATCAGACTGTGCATCTGCCAAACCTTTTGCCTACACACGAATATCTCAACGTAAGCCTTGATGTTAATGATTAATTTACGTGTAAAGAGCAGGGACATAGATTTAATTCGCTCTACGTTAGACATCATCCCAAAGTGGCTGGGGGAGGGGGGTTGAATACGAATACGGTCACCATCCGTATACAATAGACAACCGTGAGAAGTGAAGACACATGATAGCCAACGCCAATTTTATTTGTAATCCTGCTAAGTTTATTTATTAACATTGTCGTTTTTCTTTCAATATGGAATATAAGACTTGTTCCTCGTCGTTTTTGTTTTTTTTAAAGGCTTGTTCCTTATTTTTCTCTGTTGCTAGATATTTTTCATGAGGGAATTCAGAACAAGGTTCAGAATTAGTATGATTTGTTAATTGACCGGCTTAATATATTAATTGAGAAAGAAAAAAGGAAAGGATATTATTTATATAGTGCCGATATCCACATAGAAGTGCTCAATGGCACTTTACCTTTCAAGTGTACAGTGAAACATTATGTAATGTAATTTATCTTTGTCCCGCCACCACAGGAGATGGAGCCTCTGGGGTGGATTCACACTCAACCCAACGAGTTGCCACAGCTGTCGCCACAGGACATCACCACCCACGCCAAAATCATGGCCGACAATTCATCCTGGGACTGGGAGAAGACGGTGGTCATTACTTGCAGGTGAGGACGCTGCGATGTGTCTTACCTTTTTAAGTCTAGCCACCTGCATTCTGAGTCTGGGGTCATTTTGCAGTTGTTTAGGTTTTTGGGTTGTTTCTTTTATGTTTGTTTGTTTTGGAATTTTGTTTATTTGTTTTTGTTTCTAGGTTGTTTTGTTTGTTTGATTTTTTTTTTTTGGGGGGGGGGTGTTTGGGGTTTTCTTTGTGGTTTTTTTGGGGGGGGGGGGGGTGGTATGATTACGATGTTGTTGGGTTTTATTTTCTCTTCATTTAGAGTTGGAATAGGGACTGAAATTACTGCATAACATAGCGTTGATTGTGAAAGCAAACTCCCACACTTTTGCGTCCACCCTCCTGACCATCACAGAAATCTCCCTATTTTCCAGTGTATTTGACAACTTTCTTCCTTTTTTTATATCGGGAGGACAAATCTCGAGTCATTTTCGATCCTTTCATGAATTCATGTGAAGTACCAGACCTTCATCTACCGTTAGTGGAAGTGGGTTTTAGTGTTGCAGTAAGGGGGGTATACTGTAGCCAAGTCGACCGATGCTTGGAACGCTCATCTTAAGTCATATAAATTTTTATGTCCATTGGTATCGTTACCATTATTATTATTATTATTATTATTATTATTATTATTATTATTCAAACACGAGGCTGAGTGGGTGGAAAGTCAAAACTTCAACAGAACTGTTTATTGTCTGTTTGTTCACTAGTCTGCTTGTGAGCAGGCATTCATTCCCATCTCCCTCAGTTTTTGTCCAAATTTCCGCCTCAAATGGCGTCGGGTTGGCAGCTATGAAAACGGTGTACGCCTGGATGGGTTTTTTTTTATGTGGGCAGTTGGCGGGACGGCTGGTAGGTCTTACTTCTTTCCTTTCACTCTTTCACCTACCTTTCATCTTGCTGTTTCCTCTAAATTTACCCTGAGATCACTACATATGGTGGATGGGTGGTGTAAATTTCTGAAAATTTCAATAATATAAACAAATAATTTAAACCATATGCCTGGAATAAGGAAACAGTCTCAGTTTATCCTGCATGCGCACTTTGCATTGGTTTCTTTTCCCTTATCTGATCTCCTCATTCAGTTTCTGATAATTTAAGGTAAACTAAAATGAATTAACTTATCAGAAAGAAGCAATAAATTTCAAGCTAAAAGAGCAAAGAAAGAAAGATACAAAAATAAAACTGTTACAAACTGAGCACAGACGCTGAAAATTGTCCTCCTATCCATTCGTGTACAAGTACACTTCTACTTCTATGTTATATAAGAATGTCTGAATGTACCTATTCTATTTGTGTTTTAATGTTTAAATAGAAATTTGTTTGTAACTTTGTTACATTGTGTATCATGTGACCAGGTCAATTTTCTGGTGAGATCAATAAAATTGTCTTGTCATCATCTTATCTCCTCATTCAGTTTCACCCCTGGCTCGTGCTCTCTGACGGCCTACAAGCTGACCCTGAGTGGCTTTGAGTGGGGCCGACAGAACAAGGACACGGGCAACAATCCAAAAGGTTACCTCCCGTCACATTATGAACGGGTACAGATGTTGCTGTCGGACAGATTCCTCGGCTTCTTCATGGTGCCAGCTCAAACGTCTTGGAATTATAATTTCATGGGTGAGATGAACGCTCTTCTTATTTTTAAATGTTTTTATTTTAAAATTTAAAATGATATTAATAATCTCGTTATTGACGTGGTGTCTCTCTGTATGTTGGAGTATTTCTACATAATGAACGGGATAAATATCATTAAATCAAACGAAGTAACATTAAAGTTTCACTTAGATCAATCAAATGGGCTGCCAGTGGCCGAGTCGTTGAGGCTGCCGGATTACGGATCATGAGGTCCTGGATTCGAGTCCTAACAAACCTAGGTCTGACGTTGCATTCCTCGGGAAAGACACTTAACACGCGTATTCCCCACCCGACTCAGGTACAAATGAGTATAAGCACGCGCTTTGGAGTAAAACCTGCGTCAAACTAGCGTCCTGTTCAGGGGGTTTTTCACTTCACGCTTTTGAAAGCTGGATACGCTCCAGTTCCATGGGCTGTAATGGCATTGACGGAACTTTATTTTCAATTAAATAATTATGTTCTTAGCTTCTTGCTGCCATTTGTTTTGTTGTTTCCCCCCCCTTTTTTTGCTAAGACTTTACTGTTATTCTTTGTATTCCCAGGTGTTCGCCATGACCCCAACATGAAGTATGACCTCTCGTTGTCCAACCCGAAGGAGTTTTACCATGAGGTACACCGACCTTCCCACTTCCTCTTCTTCAGTCAAATGGAGGATCATGACCAGGCAGGCGCAGATCGTGAAGATCTGTACTCTTGAGCCGTCTATAAGTGTTGACTCTTGTTGATTCCTACTGAATTACTTTTGCCGTTTGTATTTTTTTTCTCTTATGACTTGTACAGATACTTTTGCATATTGCTGTTAATTTTAAAGACAGAAATATTAAGTTTTTAAAATGTAAAGCGAGCGAATGAAATGTTGAATGAGCATGATGGTATAAAATGGATGGGAACAAGAATTGAGAAGAAAGTCTTAATGTCAATTACTGGGGCAAATGCTCTTAAATTAATCAATAAATTTGATTGTTGTAAAACTTTGATTTTGTGTGTTAAAAAAGAACAAGAAAGTGTTCATTTCATCAAGTCATCAAGTTGTAGACAAAATCTCAAAACGATTTTTCGCATTGTAATTTCATTATCATTCACTTGGTTTTTATTCCATGTTGGCATTTGTGTCACAATTTACAATTTCTTTAGGTTTTGCGTATGTTTTTACTAGCGGTTCTGTTTCTTTGTAAAATAAAACATGATGTATTTATCCTTCGGTCACTAGTGAAAGCAAAAATAAAATAAAACAAACCAACAGATAAACAAGATATTCACTTAAAATAGTGTCTGTCATTATCTAAGCTATTCTTCAATATCCCTCTACGTTTTCTGTGTTTTGTTGTATTAGATTACATCCCTGATTTGATGTTCAGCAAGTCCCCCTTCCAATCAATTTAGAGTGGATAATTCTGTTTGTGCAAAAAAAACAATTTTGTACTTTTCTAATTAATATTTAATATGAAATGTCATCTTGAAAAAAAAACAAATTTTATTTCTGTTTTTCTTTAATGGTATAGATGCTGTTACCATGTATTATTGTAGAGATAAAAATTAAATTTCACACGGTAAGGGTTTGTTTGTTTTTTCTCTGGTCGGTATTGCTTTGTATACTATTGGCGCTAGTATTTTATTGTCTGTAATGCCAGCTGGTACAATTTATACTTAACGTGTTTGTTTGTTTCTGAAGTACATACATTTTTTTTTTCATTTTAAAGAGTTGACTGATGTATTTTTTGCTGAATGACTGGAAAGACAATAAAATTTGTGAATGTAATGAGTTACTGGAGATGTGAGTGAGAACTTTTGTTCATTTCCATGTGATGTAAGAACTGAGATGTGTGAGAACTGAGAGTGTGTGTGTACTTTTAACTTAATTAAATGAAGGTAGACTGACTGGCAAATGCACATCTAAGATATAAAGAAGTTGCTATGGATTGGGACAGACACTAGCTGGTATCAGTGACACCCAGCTCTGATTTTCATTATGCTTTAACGCAACCGGTAGCTCAGCCAGTAGAGTGTCTTGTCTACCACGCAGGTGGTCTGTGTTCGATTCCCAATCCAGGTAAATTTTTCAGGCCTTACTGTCAACCCAGCAGCAAAATGGGTAGCTACATCTGTTCAGACTGAATGTTATGGCAGTATGGAAAGCAGTGGCAAACTACAGCTAATACAACTACCACACTATGCCGCATGTTTAGAAATATCAGGACTCTACTCCTGATTACCCTCTTTAAGTATGGGATTTACTTTACTTTAACCACAATAGGTTTCAAACAAGATTGTTTTGATTTTTTAAAAGCTGGGGGGACACGATAGTCCAGAGGCAAGGTGTCGACATTTCAACCAAAAGGTAGTGAGTTCAAGCCCTGCTCACACTTGAATTTCTTTTTTAGTACAATCTACCCTCCTGGTCTAGGTAGCTTGATCGATACCTAGTTCCATCGGAAACGGACGGTGAAAAAGAGGTCATTGTGTGCAGATCACAACACTGTGTGCACGTTAAAAAGATCCCTTGACTGTTTAGAGGACAGTCCGGGCAAAATTAAATATCCTACCAAAAACCCTGAGATCACCATTGTCAAATTTTAAAAATAAATAAACAAATAAAAAAGCTACCCTGAAAATTAAAAGAAGACCAGCGGTTGCAAACAAAGTAATGTACAAAAATATTCAATCATTTGTTGCACAAGTTACATAAGTTTTTGTTTTATAACTTACAATCACACTTTGTGGTGTGTTAACCCTTACGTTGCCACCCATTTCACACCGGACGTCTTTGCCATTGCTGCCCATTTTGCCTGAAATCCTTTGAAGCGACTCATATCAGGAAAAAATAATTTCTAAGCTATAACAGATATTCAAATGAAATGTTTAGGACAAACTAACGATAGATTGTGCTACAAGAATAAACATTAAAAATGAGATCATGACAGCCATCTTAGATTTTGACAATTTATGTTTTTTTAGTCATATGTCAGTGAAAATGACAGTTTATTATCACAAAATACCCCATTGTGAAGCATATAAATTATTATGGTCTAATTGTGATTTGTTGATTGTATTGTAGTGTGAGGAAAAGAGAGGAATTAGACAATAATGTGAATAAAATAGTTATTCATGTTGCATGACAAACACAAAAACGCAAATGTTGAGAAAAATACACAAAATGACATATTTAAACATTTATTTTTCCGAGCAGTCCTGTCTACCTAAGTTTTCTATTCTTGTGTTTTCTGTGGTTGTGTGTCATAGATGTCTCTAACTTTCAAATATTCCCAGTGCCAGGCGCTAGCGTCAACAGTGCCACGCCCTCTTTTGCCTGTGCTCTCTCCCGAAGAACCTCATACACTTCGTTGTCACTGTCAGAGTCAATTACTAATTAGCTCTTCAACACCTCTGTCATATTCACTGTACCATGGATCATCACTATCTTCCAGCCTCGTCAGACTTAGATTCATGATGGTGCATAATCTGTTCATCATTGAAATCTATGATTTCGAGGTTGCCGGGGTGTCAAGGAAAATAGATAAAAATCCGGGTCAAATCGGCAAATTTTGAACGGAAAAAATTTATGCAGCAGTAATCTATAACGATGGCAGGGAAACTACTCTTCATAACAAAATTACTTCGTTTTATTTTATATCTGGCCTTTTTAGTGGAGGTTGTCAAGTTTCGACTATAGTCGAACACGGCAACGTAAGGGTTAAATGTCTTGTCCCTAGAACTCACTGGCGGACCTAGCTTTGAGGATTCAAACTATGACCTCATCATTCCACGTCTGACAACCTAACCATAGGGCTAACAATTACTAACATTAACAAAAAAACACCTGCTTTATAAAAACCTCAACTTGTAAATGAGATGGATGGAAAGAGAATGCTGAAACGCAACAAAAATAAAATAAAAAGAATTGTTACAACAAAGTTTTTATGAGTCATGAAACATGTGTTTCTTTAATTTTGTTTTTCTTTTCTTCTTTTTTTTTGGCTTTTTTCAAATTGCCATCATCACTCAAATTTTCCACCTTATTTTTCTCACTGGATGGGCACTGTGTGAGATATTCTGAGGTTCCTGTGTCTCTGGATTGTCTTTCTTTGCCAAAGAAGCTAAAATTTTGTTCTCTGCCTCGATGTCATTGACTGTGAAGATACATGCTTGGATCCTCTCATCCTCAGAGCTGGAATTGTCAAAAAATGTTTGTTAGTGTTACATATCAATATTATATTAAGCTATGATATAAAGACAAATTGAAATAGTGAGGAAAGTGAAGGAAATGATATTGAACGACATTAAAGCCCCATAGGAACAAAGACCCAAAGACCACACAAATACAAGGAATAGACCGAATGGCCAGGCTGGTTTTTTCAGTGTATTCCTTGTATTTGTCTGATCTTTTTGTTCCTATGGGGCTTTAATATTATTTAATATCTTTTCCTTCACCTAAGCTATGACATTGCTAACAAATTTGAAAACTGAAAATAAGGAACTAAAATAAGATATCATATAATTTAATGAACACGCAGGTTATTATTGTTATGCCCTGACGATACCATATATACGATTATAGATCGGGGCAATATTACTATTAGATTAGATTACTAAGGTTACACAGGCAGATAGGCGTAAACGGTACTATTACCATTACAACTTTTTAATTATAAAACCTGTTCAACATGGTGGCATAGGTGAATGAAAATAAATATGTGGAAACAATGACATTTTCATTAATTAAACCTCACTTCTGGTAGAAAATTTCCTCAAATGAAAACAATGTTGGGACTATTTAAAACCTACATGCAAAATATGGTTACTCTTAGTGATAGTGGCCTGGCAACAGAGCATTTGGTGAACAAAGAACGACCGATTCAGAGTTATATATGTGAGGCAGCCTGGGAAAACCTGTCATCATTATGGAAATTTTACAAATTGAGTTATTGAGACTACCATGTAGATGAGGTGTTGCTGAACATTTTTTTGCTTTTTGAACTTTTAAGATTAACATAATTTTGTCCCCATATGAACGGATCAATATTCATCAAACTATCATTTCTCTAGTAAATCTATCTATATTACTTGATTTAGATATAGCAACGAACAGCGATAGGCAATTTTTGGACAGTGGAAAGAAGATCTAGAACAGGGTCATGTTAATTTTGGCAATGAGTAATGGGAATGTAGGTCTATTGATTGACCCTATTGTGTAGTATTGCTGGTTTCAGGTCATTATTCGCGTCACCTGTATCGGCAGATATGAGGCTATCTAAAAAACAGCCAGTCATGACATCCAAAATATTATTGTTGCTAAAAAACCCTTGCAAACAAGGTTTCCCCCGATGGTTTAGGTGGCATGAAGAGATCTCTGCGCCCGCCATATTATTTACCCAACACCTGCGTGACAACCTAGGCTTGGTTTTTTTAGACAATGTGTTATTAAGTCCTAATGCTTTAAATATAAAATACATGACTTGAAATAGGGAGAAAACATGATTATTTGGCAATAATAATTGCAATTGGGGTGATTTTATGCATTTATTGTAGGTAACTCAACACCAAAGTTTGGGTCTCTTTCAAAGCAGTCCCTGTCGGTATCAAACCTTACTTAAAGGATGCGTATTGATTTCAAACTTGCTGTAGTTATGTGCACTGGGAATGAAACGAAAGCATGTGAAAATTCCTTTCCGACAAGGTACGACATGACAGTTTAAAATTATGATGCCGTTTGAAGTAGCTTAAAGATGCTGACTATTATACCAGCAAATTAAGTCATTTTGTCAGAATCTGAGGATTACATGCCTCCTAAAAAAAATTTAATAAAATATTTAGAGGTAAAATTTGAGTGTGAAATTGCTGCAGATGATGTAGAAATGGTTGTAGAAGATGACTATGACACTATCTCAATTTTGACCTTGGGTGACGCAAACACCCTATTTTGCCCATATCTCAATATTGTCTCTTGCGCAACGTGACAGATTTTCGTAGACCAGCTCACACATGTAATTATACTTATATCATAAATAAAAAAAATCCTATCGACGGTGAAAGTCGTATAAACCTTCCGCATTTTAATCTATTTTCACATCTTGTGCCACGGAATCCTAACTAGACGAAGCATAGGGGCTTCCTAAGGTTAAAAAATGAGAAAAAAAAGGTGTTACTAATTTTTAGACTTACACCGTTTCCGACTTTCACCGTCGAAATGTAAACATTTTTGGATCATGCAAATAGAGAATTAAAATTAATTATTAAATTGTAATGCTAACCTTGATATGATCTTATGTAATACAAGTATCTAATTGATGAGAAAATTCAAAAGACTGACTTCTGAGAGTTGAAAAAATGGATTTATGGAACAGCGGATCTTAAAACAGAATAAATGTGTATAATCTTATTAAACACTGGGCAGTTCAGCATTACTGTGAGAATAAATAATTTTGAGTTGAAAAATTATATGCTTTACATATTATTGTACATTTTACAGCGATAGTGATAGTGATGTTGTTAAAAATAATCTCAAAGGAGTAAAGAAATTAAAGAAATTAAAGAAATGAGACTCACACGTCAGAAGAGAGATATGAAAAACCATTTGATTAATCAACAAATGCCAAAATGGTAGTGAAAGGCCTTGAGGCCCGTGGAGCTTAATCATATCATTCCTGTTTTCAATAACAGCTTAAGCAGCACAGGTGATACTAGACCTGGGAACGACTCGTTGTTCCATTACTTGTTGCAATGATACAAACTACCATCTTTTCTGGTCTCCAGTTATTTGAGTATTCGCTTGACGAATATCACGAGACTGCCTCATGCATTCGCGTTAGCGAATATGAACCCTGGAGCTGAGGCCTAAAGCTTGAACAACTGGGAGCTGAAAACCCTCACGCTGCCATGGCAGTGAACACTGAAACTTGAAGACGGAAGAAAGGAGGGCGTGGGGGCGTGTGACCTCCATGCCCCTTGCTGATTGAAGGGTCGCGATAAGAGAAGACAGACACAGTGAGAGACTGTTGTATTGTAATTGTAATAAACTGCTGTCATATTTGTAAAAGGAAGAGGAAGGGGTAGGTTAATTGAGCACGCACTGAAATGGTATAGGGGTGCTGCATTGGGTGTAGGGGATGGGGCTTGGTATGGAAGTAGGCCTGCAAAGGTCTGGGGATGAGGGATGTCAACAGTGAAAGACGACTTCAACACCCCTCCATCCTCATCTGGTAACCTCACTCATCAAGGTAGTTACAGCCTGCGTTGGTATCAAGACGGGAGTTAGTACTGCTACCTCTGGTCTTGAGACTGTGGTCAAGTTCGAATACAGCACCTCGAAGCCTTGTATTCATTGGTATTGAGTAATGGCTTGAGTAACGCCCAGGCCTAGGTGAAGAAGATCAGTATGTTAGTGCTAGAAAATAACAAAATATTTTAAAAAGTCAAAATCAAGAGAACCTTTCAGAACTGGTGCTAAGTCTGGGTTTTTTGACAGGAGTGTTTTTCTCTGCTTTTGTCTGGGATTTGTCTGTACCACCAGGGTTGTCTCCCAGTAGATTTTTGGAATCTGACAAGAGTTTAACACCTGGGAAAAAGAGGAGAATGAGCAAGAGAACATTGTATCCCTTGTTGCATTACCATTTTTTATTATTAGTGAAAGAAATAAGCGATGTGGTAGGTTTGTTTCCTTTCACTTTCAGCCTTACAATACACCATCTGGCTCAAGACAGCAATAAAAATATGCCATGGTAATCAATGGTGTAGTAAATCAAGGGATAAAGCTCCTTTCAGATCATTATGGTCAATAGGGCTGGAGCGTATCCTGGTTTCTATAGCATGAAGTGGAGCAGGTGATGTTAGTATTGTTAGTGATAAGACATTGCCTGCTGGGAAGGATGCTGCTACTACACTGAGTGCTAGTCTGCTGCAGGTTCTACTCCCCACATGATGCTGAAACCCATTTGTGGGTAGGTCAAGTGGGATAAATGAGTGTTCAGTGCCTTTTCCAACTAACGCAATCAGGACCTCACTATTCCAACTTTGGCAGTTGGCAGCTTAGCCACGACCTTTGGGTTGAGAGGCCGACACCTTGCCTCTGGACAACCAAGATAGCAAAATTTAATGGCATGAGTTATTGGTTGAGCTATTCATTCAATGCACACCTTGGGTCTTATCGAAAAATGTGTTGATAAAGCCAGTACTTACCCGCACGTTTTGCGCTCCTACTAGTTTCTCACTTTCCTCATTATGGGCAAGACAACTCCATACAGAACTGGTCAGACAAGTTTCTAATTCTCTGAGAAATAAATTGACGTGTAATGAAATTGTTACGTACAGTAACTTACTTCATTTTTTGTACAACTTCACACTGAGAAATCCATAGTAACAGTATAAAAAAAATAGTATCCCTTTGCATCTAACCTGTTGTCAAACTACAGTTCAAAGCTTCAAAATCAGTCTCTTAATGTGAATTTGCATGAAGATAAGAAAATGACAAAGTCGAACAAACAAACTAATATTATTATTATATGTTTTTTTTTTAATGACAATTCACTCATGGAAATGCTGCATTTGAGGAAAGGCTTTCTTTTTCTTTTCTTTCAGATAGGAAAAAGACTTTTTAAATTCAAAGGAGCGCAAGAAATGTGAAGCAGTCTTACTTGTCCAGCTGTTTCTCAAGGTGCTTTGCAACAAAAGCTCTAAACTCAGGAGTGGTCTTCACTGCAAGTCTGTTGTTAACATCGTCATCAACATCGGTGACTTGAGGCCTGTAGTGCATCATCAAAATAATTTTGGCTTTGATTTATCATGGATTATAATATTACACAATTTGCTAATTCTTGTTTTCATATCATTAAAATATCAAAAACATGACACAACACATATACAAATATACACACGCTCTGTCAGTCAGTCAGTCTGTTTCTCTCTTACACTCTCTGTCTGTCAGTCTTCTCTCTCTATGTCTGTCAGTCTTCTTCCCATTCCCCATCCAACTCTCTCAGATCATTTTACTGTTTATAATAACTTGTAAAGCTATTCACTAGGGGCTTGAATATGTGGGAATTTGGGGTTATAGTTATTTTATATAATGAACAATATGGAAATCAAACATCCAGAGATTTTATTTATTTTATTTTAAAAGATTGATGAAGAAAAAAATGAAACATCTCATGTAAGCTATAAACAGGTTGAAATTACCTGTTTGACTTTAATGGAACTCCAGAAACATTGACAGTCTCATGATAAGGTCTGAATTTCCAACGGTTCCTTCCATTGGCTGATGTATCCGCTGTGAATGCAAGACATATCATCTATGTGTTCATTATTCTCAAGTAAATTGTCACAACATCAACGAATGACAGACTTGAATAATACACCCGTTAACTTTATTCTTCTACTTTCCTTTTTTCTTTTATTCTTCTTACGTTTCTTCAAAGACGTTCCATCAACGAGTTTTATGATAATCATCCAGCTGATTCTATATCTATCTATCAAAAAATATCAATAACAAAGTACGGTAAACTCATGGTCTTCAATAGGATATAAATATTTTTTTAAAATGCAACTTTTGTTTGTCCTAGCAAAGTGCATCTTTAACATCATAATCCATATACGCACTCATGTTCAAAGAGTACCCAAAGGAGGGAGAGAGAAAGGATAAGAGGAGATAACAGCTGGCATGGAGGAGAGATTATGACTATGAGAAAGAGATGAGTAGAGCGGATTCAACTGGACAGAAATGGAGCAATTTATTTATAAGCACAATCTCAAAGAGAGTATAAGGTTCTTGTTCACATCTTATTTTCTGCTGAAGGTGAAAAGCATGATGAATGAATCTGCAGCCAAGAACTGTCAAAAAACTTATGATCAGAAAATTGATAATTGATTTTGAAGAGAAATGAAATTTACGTCTTGAAAAAATGCATAAATATGTATGTACTATTATATCTAGAACACTAATATTCAACTATTTTCAATGCAGTAATTTGTGTGGGATTTTTGCTTCAAGTTGTCTCACAGAGTTTGGATTTTTATTTATAAACATGACTTTGAACAACATTTCAAATGTCAATGCAGAAAAAATCTCTGTAAGAACAGAAATCATATTCTTTGAAGACTTAATTTTCAAAACCAGCTCAGACTAGTGTTCAATTAGGTAAAAATGAGAAGAAAAAATAGGATTCAAGTTTTCCTGCTACTGCTTCAAATAATGTTTCAATACAAAAATATCAATTGTAACAGTTTTGTTTTACGATAACAATTTGGAGGAGATTTAGCGAAGCAAGGCCCTTATAATGACACTGCATATTGGAATATATGAAGACGAACCAAGACATATCCTTCCATCAAATATAACTCAGATCTTTTATTTTTTTAATCCAAGTCAAAGTGTATCAAATTGGTAGACACCTGACAATATAAGTCAGATGTAGATAGAAGATCTAGATCTAGACACATTTCACAATGGGGGGGGGTGAAGGGAAAATGTCAGACAGTCAGAGACATTGGTGAATAACATGAAATGATAAATTACATTTCGGCCTACTCAATCACAATCATTCTCATAATAATAGCCTAGATCTACTCAAATTCTAAATTATCTGTCCTAAGAGCAATATAATTTCCTGTCAGCTGAATACAACTTCATACTTACTTTCAGACAGAAGATGTTTTTCTCTAGGTTTGGCAGATGTACATGATTGCAAGCTGTCGGCAGTTTTGTTATTTGGATTTGATGGCTTAGACTTAGTCGTCTTAGTGGCAAACAAATCAGCTCGACTTTCATTGCAAGACACGGCTTCGCTGATCCTTCGCGCTTCCTCTTCGTCTGATTCAGATGACGACATCATGAGATTTGTTTGATGATTAAATGTGACATGCAGAATAGTTATTTACGCGTTGAAAAATGAAGGGGGAAAGAAAGAAAAAGAACAAAATCTTGAATTTTACACCTTTCTACTTTCGATTCATGAAGAGAAGGTGTGATTGACGCTGACAACAAAACATAGATTGTCTGCTTGTGATAGTTCCAGCGGTTTGGCTCATCCGTGTTCCCCACAGGCGACGGTGAACGATAATGATTACTATTAGCATAATAATAATATATTATGCAATAGCCGAAAACAATGCCTTAGGGCTATAACTGGAAATTGTACGTAGAAGGAGTTATGTGGTACTGTTTCAATAACGAACTTATTTGATGGCATGCCGTCTAAAACTAAATTAACCTCTTTTTCAATAACAAAACATGGAACAAAACAAAACAAAAACTCTTATCTCAATCAATAATATGGAATAGTAGAAGATCGTTCCTGGACATGAGAGGGAAGTGTGAGTATGGGGTATGCGGCCAAAAAAGGAAATGAGATATAGGGAGGGTGTGGGGTAGATGAGAAGTTTTAGTGGGCATGTATTGCATGTGCATGTATCATTTAAAGAGAGGGTAGAAGGAAATGAATGAGAATACCTTTCGGGAATACATGAGACGGAATAGTGGGGAAGGGGGGGGGACAGAGATTGAGAAGGGAAAGGGGTGAGGTAAAGAGAGATATTTTATTTTGAACCATCGCATAGCGCCAGAATATTGGCATTCCTGCCCCCCCAACCCGACTCTCTCTCTCTCTCTCTCTCTCTCTCTCTCTCTCTCTCTCTCTCTCTCTCTCTCTCTCTCTCTCTCTCTCTCTCTCTCTCTCTCTCTCTCCCTCTCTCTCTCTCTCTCTCTCTCTCTCCCTCTCTCTCTCTCTCTCTCTCTCTCTCTCCCTCTCTTCTCTCTCTCTCTCTCCTCTCTCTCTCTCTCCCTCTCTCCTCCCTCTCTCTCTCTCTCTCCCTCTCTCCTCTCTCTCTCTCTCTCTCTCTCTCTCTCTCTCCTCTCTCTCTCTCTCTCTCTCTCTCTCTCTCTCTCTCTCTCTCTCTCTCTCTCTCTCCTCTCTCTCTCTCTCTCTCCTTCTCTCTCCTCCTATCGCTGCTACATACCAACACATCGTACTCTTTCCACATGAATCCAGGTCACTACAGCTCATAGAGCCGGAGCTTAAAATTGTTATTTTGTAGCGTGAAGCGGAACAGGTGACAGTAAGCAGCTCCTGACATGACGCTTATCTAACGTAGATTTTTACTGCCAAGATACTGCTTGTACCCATTTTCACCTAGGTGGAGTGCGGAAAATGCCTATTGACTTGACTTACACCCCCTACCGCTGAAGAGTCATCGGAATTTACCGCCTGGACAGCCTTGTATATTGTCAGTGAAGGAAATGACATTGAATAATATAAAAGCCCCATAGGAACACAGATCCGGTCAGTGGACAGGAAAATACCTGTACGTGGATTGCCAAAATGGGATTACTGACTGAAGAAAACAAACAGAAAAGGAAAGAGAAGAAAGCTACTTAACTCGAAAAAAGAGTAAACCAATAGCAAAGCAGATATACCAATCCAGGATATAAAAAAAGATTTATCAGTGAAAGGCAGGCGTGCCTGGATGATAGCACAATAGAAGAAAAGTGGCAAATGTATACAGAAACACTCCTCAGTTTTACTGAAGAGGTCTGTGGTAGGAAACAAATTAAAGGCGATGGGAAAAGAACAGCATGGTGGAATGAGAATGTCAAGACTAAGATCAAAGAAAAGAAGGATGCCTGGAAGAAATACTTGCAAACAAAGAGACCAGAGGATAGGATAGATTACGTGAGTAAAAGAACTATCGTCAAAGAAGAAGTGAAGAAAGCAAAACAGGAACAATGGGAAGAGTTTGGACAAAGACTTCAAGAAAGCTATCAAGGAAATCAAAAGCTTTTCGGTAGAGCAATGAAGAGTATGAGAAAGACCAAAGCATGCCCAATACGACAAATTAAGAACGCCAAAGAAGAAAATAATGAAAGAAGACAGCCTGATCATGGAAGCGTGGATAAAGTATTTTCAACAATTACATAATCCCTCCAGAACGTATGAAACAAGGAGTAAAGATCATTTAGTAAGAGTAACAAGTAATCCAGATGAGATAACCAAAGATGTAGATATATCAATGGAAGAAATCCAAACAGCTATAAGAAAAAAAGAAATTAGGAAAAGCCCCAGGAGCGGATCAAGTTTATCCAGAAATGATTACAAACCAAGGAAGGGCGGCAAACAAATTACTTCATGAAATATATCAACAAGCATGGAAATCAAAACAGGTGCCAGACGACTGGAAAAGGGGAACGGTAGTACAAATACACAAGGAAGGGTCAACTATGGAATGCTCAAACTATAGAGGGATATCACTTCTTAGCGTACCAGGAAAAGTGTATGCCAGGATACCGGAAATGAGACTAAGGAAAAGAGTAGAGGATCCGATTGAAGAACACCAGAGCGGATTTAGACCAGGAAGAAGTGTATAAGACCACATATTTACAATTAGACAAATAATAGAAAAATTCCTTAAGAGAAACATTGACTTGTACCTGTGTCTTATATAGTCCTCTTTTGTTTATCACATTTATAGATTCAGTCGCAAAGGTATCCTCAAAAATGAAGAAAATGAATGTAGGTATGTGGAAGCTCAAAAAAATGTAACAATGCTTTCCTTTGTTGATGATTTAGTTCTGTTTGGAAAATCAGAAAGTGACCTTCAGTCGAATATCAATATAATGAATAATAAATTAAATAAAAGAGGAATGAGAGTAAATGCAAAGAAAACCAAAACAATGCTAGTAACTAGGGAAGCTAAAACACAAAATATTAAATTGGGCAGGGAGAATTTAGAACAAGTTCAAAGTTACAATTACCTAAGAGTAATGATTAACTCAGAGGGAAAACTAAGAGAAGAAATCAGCCAGAGAATCCAAAAGGCAAGTGCAATATATAACCATCTAGGAAAGGTATCTATAGGTAAACAAGAATTATCAACAAAAACCAAAATGGCAGTATACAACACAGTTTATTGTCCTA
This sequence comes from Doris montereyensis, assembly GCA_037039925.1. NCBI lineage: Eukaryota > Metazoa > Mollusca > Gastropoda > Nudibranchia > Dorididae > Doris > Doris montereyensis. Next base: position 68,822 of record JAXRKP010001442.1, read on the forward strand.
CTCTCCTCTATGACAGTAAAAGCTGGACCTTAGACAGTCGAGAATACAGTAGAGTACAGGCAGCTGAAATGAAATATCTAAGAAGAGTAGTAGGGAAAACTAAAAGAGACAAAAACAAAAACACAACAATAAGGATCAAACCAAAGCAAATAGCAACTAAGATAGCAATAAATCAACTGAGATTGTTTGGGCATGTAAACAGAATGAATGACAATAGAATAGCTAAATCAGTACATATTGCTAAAACCCAAGGTAAAAGACCAAAAGGCAAACATCGGAGAAAGTGTGAAGAAGATATAGAAGAGGCATTAACGCAAAGAAGTTTAACTTTCATCGAAGGAAACAGAAAATGTCAGGACAGGGCATCCTGGAGAAAGACCATTTCGGGCATCTAAACCCATACACCGGAAGGTAGAATGAGAACTGATAACGAAAGAAAGAAAGGAACAAAGACATGACATTACAAGGAATGGACAGAAAAAACCCTGGCCACCACGAGGATCTAACCCGCGACCTCTGCGTTGGCACCCATCGCCTTGTCATAAAAGAAAGCGTGCTACCAACCGAGCTAAATACACTCCTTAAAAGATGTACGCAGAGGTCGCAGATTCGATCCTCATGGTGGCCAGGTTTTTGTCTTCTGTCTACTCCTTGTATTTGTTTCGTCTTTGTTCTTATGGGGCTTTGATATTCTCTAATGTCATTTTCTTCACTTTCGACATGCCCCTTGCCTCACTGTTTGTCTTTTACCCTTGTATATTGTCGCAGTGATGTGCTTCCATTCTTGTCTGTTTTGTGCAATGCTGTGTATATGTTCGAGGTCTACAATCCAATTCAATTCAATCATCTTTATTGATCCTTTAAAAAAGGAAATTATACTTGTGTTATCACAATTTCCGTTTGAAAAATAAAGAATACATCAATGCATTTAAATTAAAAACACATTTAACTTAAGTTAATCATGAAATGTACAGATTTTAGGAGACATATATAAAGATGCAAAGGTGAGTAAATAGATACTGCGGTGAAACAATAAAAAAAAAAAAATAAATAAATAAAATAAAATACAAGTCCCTATGGAAACACATCACTGCGACAAATCCGGTTACAGAAACAGAGAAAATAATGGGGTAGGGGCTTATCCTTTCAAACAATTGAATGACAAAAAGTGAAAGCCACAAGGAAGTCGTTAGATTGAACTCCCTAACATCAAACGTAGATAGAATGCGCGTTCTTTATAATATGAAATCGAGAAAACTGTACGAGTTATGCAAGAGATCAAGCGATATAGATAAGAAATAATTGGATTGACTGGAACTGATTGGAAATAGTATGGAAAGAAATGCACAGATCTGGAGAAACTATTATGTTTTCAGGCCCGCAAGATGATGAGCTGAATCAGCTGAAATAGTTTGGGTATGTTAACAGAATGAATGACAATGGAATAGCTAAATCAGTATACAGTGCTAAAACTCAAGGTAAAAGAACAAATGGCAAACCTCGGAGAAAGTGGGAAGAAGATTATAAAAGAGGCATTAACGCAAATAAATTTTAACTTTCACGGAAGGAAACAGAAAATGTCAGGACAGGGCAGCCTGGAGAAAGATCATTTCGGGCATCTAAACCCATACACCGGAAGGTAGAATGGGAGCTGATAAAGAAAGAAAAAAAAAGATGATGAGCTATATTGTAAAAAAAGTTGGCATTATATATATATTTTTAAACAACAACAACAAAACAATACGACACACGCGTACACTCGGCTATAGTTGTAGTGATGTCCTTGGGGGAACAGACAAAAAATAGTCACTACATCCATAGGTCAATACAACGGTTTGACTACAAACCCAGGGGCCTAAAGCACTACGTAGCAAAGTAGAGAGTAAACTTCCTTCAAGGCCCTTAAATCCCAATAGAGCCGGAGCTCATCCCGGTTTCTATAATCTATAGCGTGAAGCGGAATAGGTGAATATAATCACCTCCTGACCAGGACGCTAGTCTGCCGCAAGTTTTTACCCCAAGCTAGTGCTTGTACCCATTTACATATGGGTAAAGTGCCCCCCCCCCCCCACTCCCGGGTGCGTATTAAGTGTCTTTCCCAAGGAACACAACGTCTGACCAGGCTTTGCCAAGATTTGAACTCGGGACCTCGTGATCCCCAGAAACCTGGCCACCGACGCCACAAAAGCAGCAGGCACATAATTTACTATAATGTCAAATTGCTAAGTCACCTATGTAATAAGACGCTCATATGACGTGGAATGTAATAATGATAAGCAAGCAATAAGAGCAATTACAAAGTCTAGACCTAATAAACAAAGGCATACTGTACGTGTACATAATTTAAATAGATCGTTAGGCTTAAGTTGTTGGCGTGTTATTTCAAACCAAACGGTAGGTCAAACTTTATCATGGAAATAAATCAATAATTCGGAGGAGAAAATTCACTTCGCTATAACCGTCAGATCTATCATTGAAGTCATTACAAACCGTTTTATTTTCACAGAGGTGTAAATATATCGGCGGCGGTTCCAGAAAGAAAAAATCAATACACCCGAAGGTCATTACAACCTACTTCACTACAGGGGAGTCGACTGTATTTATTTGAAAAAAAAAATGAGGGGGGGGAGGGAGCAGTGCAGATTACAGTGAGAGGATGGAAGCCGCGACATGGCTTGATAATCGTATGCGCCTTTCAGATGTAAGGCTCCAGGGTATGCATTGTAACCTGCTACAGCGCTACCAACCCGCCAGATCAATTCACTCAACAGACAATACTCTGAAATTGAAGATTCCACGCTGTCGACTGAAAGATGGCGAGCGTAGTTTCCAATACTTAGGTCCAAGAATTATGGAACAGCCTCCCGTCTGAAATTTGCCAGTCTTTGTCATTAGATATCTTCAAATTGCGTCTCAAAAGGCAGGCGTTTCGTTGAACTTATATTTCTTCAATTGTCTTAGTCCGAAGCTTATAATGTTCTAAACATCGAAATTGTAATGCACCCAGAGCTCTCCGTTCGGGAGGGGCGTATGGCGCAATATGAATGTCTACTATATTTATATATTATTGTGCTCTTCTGGATGGTGTGTCCTAATAAGCGTTTCAAATTTATCGATTCTTTTACAAAGCAAGCTTAGATCTCAATCTTGGATAGGGCCTTCTGGAAATATGTTGAACTATACACCAATATTAAGGACTGTACCCGAAATTATCTTGAAAAAACCGAACAAACTCACAGTATATCAGACCTGCAACTTTCAATACCCGGTACAGTGATTTTTATTGCATTTATTCATTAAAAGATTTTAGAGAGGACTAGAAACGTTTTTTCCTTTCTACAGGGTTTTATTTGAAACGAGTTGCAATATAACACGAAAGTTTCATCACACAGTTTGGTTGCCCCACGAGAGAATCTTATAACCCAATCATAATTACAAGATGTGAAAACTTCCCTAAAATAACAACACAAGCGTTTTATCACACGATAATGAATTATGACTTATGACTAGCTCTTATATTTTGCACACAAAAAATTCGCACACATATGGGTCAGACAGCATGAAGTGGAAGACAAAAGAGAAAAGATTTGTGGGACTGTGAGACACCATAGATTGTGCACCGAGCTTCAAATTCAAACCCATGATTGCTTGGCGCGCTCTGTTAGTATTACCTTAGTGCATGACCCAGTATTTGGCGTCAATGTACTGAGCCTGCACAGTACGACAAATACTGGGTCATTTGATTCCATGAAATTTTCCATCTAATCGATCAAGCAAAACCATGTCGCTAATCGCTATCATGGATGGGTAAGATCGAAAGGGGAAGCCTGTGTTTTGTTCTCATTTCAAACTTCAAACAAATGCATTTACTATCTCAAAGAATAGAAAATAGCTATATAAATATATATATATATATATATATATAATATATATATATGAAATTTAGAATTCAAGCAATGCACAATCTCAATTCGCACAATCTCAATAATGGAACAAGATTAATATGTTAAAACTAAGAAAGGCTGAGAAACAGTCATAAATAATTTGTTTGTAAATGAGTAACTTTGTGATACAGTAAAGGAGAACATCACATACCGTCTGTGGGAGATCATGAACCTAGATTTTATTTATATCAAAGAGCAGTAAAGAAGAGCATCCTTAATTAGCAGGTCCAACTGCTCTGAAATTTGTGTTGGAAAACATCTCATTTACCTGTCGAAAATGATTTGGTGTATAATAATTGATGATTTCCATCGGCTAAAATCAACCGAAGATAAAAAAAAAAAAAAAGATAACACACGCAAATAAAAAGAAAACCCATCAATAAATAAAAAAATAAAAAACATACACATCGTCATTTCTAAGAGGTACAACGACTAATTAAAGTGGTATAAAACGATTTCCAAGGAATTGTATCGATAATGATCGTGCTTTAATATATGTTAACGCAAAATACAACCTCCCTCCGCGTTTGTCTTTCTCAATAAGCATTTAATCGAGTTATAGGGGATTTAAATAGATATGTAATAATATACTTTTTATACCAAAAACAGAGTTTTAGAGTCGGAAAAGGTAACAAGATGAAATGGTGTGCAATCAAATAAGACATAGAGATATAGTATCTAAACCACACTGTCATATTGGAGATGAGACGATCCATCGTTCGCGGTTGGGTGGAACTCCACCAATACAAGGCTATCAATTACTTTACCGGTAGGGAGGCAACGCATCGTTCGCTTGACGTGAAACACTGCTTTTAGGCTAGACTATTTTACCACCTGAGCCCAAAGTGCAGGTCGATTTGAACTCATGTCCAGCACATCAGCCTCCAATGCTTGTGTGTTGTGAGAGGGAAGCAAGCCTCCTAACGATCGACGTCTATCGTGTTTTTACATTGACTGCTCCCTAAAGGTCTCCAATTTGATTGGATTTGTTCAGGATATTGTGCAAGTCTAGAAATTCAAAGATTGGAAAGTAAAGGCAAATAATTGTTTGAAAGACAGAGGTAGGCTATATTATGTAAGATCTAGATCTCATGTCCACCAAGCTAATATAAGGATAAAAACTAGATTAGGCCCTATAACTGACTTACACACTAGATTCAAATCCAGCTTTAAATTAAAGATCTAGATCAGTAGATCTATATACTTGCAATAAGTATAAATGATTTAGATCTAGAATATCTAAGATCTACTAAATATAGATTTATATCTGGTAATATAGAATCTAGGCTAGATAGATCTAGTTCTAGTAGATCTAATTTAAATCGATTTAGGAATGGAACATTTTGCAGCACATTTCACTAGTGGAGATGGAGTTTTCAGTTTGAGAGAGATGTGATGATATAATGTGTAGGGTAGATCTTTTCAAATCATTAAAAAGACATCTTCAACTTGCAATAACTTGCATTGAATCATTGATTTTGAATATTCATGTTGCTACATTGGCAGCGGAGGATTGCCATAGTGGGTGATAGACTGAAGGATTCCCAGTCATAGTATAGTATATACTTGAGCAGACACTATCACCATCCTGGACATCCCTGACCCTGAAATCCTCCCCCTTCTCTGAACCATCCCACAACCCTGCTACACCCCCATCCCAACTTTCCCCCCGCACTCCTTCTGAAGCAAGATTTCTCTGGCAGCTTATCTCAACTAAAATCACACCGTGTGCCAAGTAGCCTAGCTTTCAGAATTGATTTTTGCTATTTCCCAGAAACTTTGTAATCATTCCTTGACAACGATGTAGCAGGGAAAAGCAGTATTTTTTCCAGGCGCTGGTAGAGCATCTGTCTGTCACGCAGGAGGTCAGAATTCGATTTCCAGTCCGGGCAATATTTTGGGGCCCTCCTGTCGATGCAGCAGCGAAATAAGTAGCTATTCAGACTCAGCGAAAGTAAAGGCGGCATGGAAAGCAATGGCAAACTGCTCCACTATATGCCGTATGCCTAAAAAAATCAGGACTCCTCTTCAGGTTACCTATGCCCAAATCTGAGCATGGAACTTAATTTAACTTCTTTATTCTTTTCCAGACATTGTAGTTCTCTGCTCCGACAAAAACTGCCATCTTGAATCATGATGGGATCCGATTATGCAAATCTGAACCGAGCTCAGCTGAGTTTTGATTATCTCCACACAAATTCGTAAGTGGAAATTTAATGTCATTTATACTACTTTTCATTTTTCCTTATCGCTAGACAAATGTGTCCCACAGAATTTTTTTTCTTTCTTTATCAGTTCCCATTCTACCTTTCGGTGTATGGGTTCAGATGCCCGAGATGATCTTTCTCCAGGATGCCCTGTCCTGACATTTTCTGTTTCCTTCCAAAAATGTTAAATTGCTATTCTTCAATGCCTCTTTTATATTATATCTTTTCCCCACTTTCTCCAAGGTCTGCCTTTTGGTCTTTTACCTTGGGCTTTAGCATTGTTTACTGATTTAGCTATTCTATAGTCTTTCATTCTGTTTACATGTCCAAACCATCTCAATTGATTTATTTCTATCTTAGTTTTTATGCCATCTGCTTTGTTTTGATCTCTTATTGTTGTGTTTCTGATTTTGTCTCTTTTAGTTTTCCCTAGTACTCTTAGATATTATATTTCATTTCAGCTGCCTGTACTCTACTGTATTTTCTACTGTCTAAGGTCCAGGTTTCACTGCCATAGAGGAGAGTAGGACAATAAGCTGTGTTGTATACTGCCATTTTGATTTTTGTTGACAATTCTTGTTTACCTACAAATGCCTTTCCTAGATGGTTATATATTGTCATTGCCTTTTGGATTCTCTGGCTTATTTCTTCTCTTAGTTTTCCCTCTGAGTTAAACATTACTCCTAGATAATTGTAGCTGTGAGCTTATTCTAAATTATCCCTGCCCGATTTAAGATTTTGTGCTTTAGCTTCCCTAGTTACTAGCATCGGCAAATGAAAGCATTGATACATTTACTGGTTTGAGCTTCCACATATACCTACATTCATTTTCTTCATTTTTGAGGATGCCTTTGTGACTGAATCCATAAATGTGATAAACAAAAGAGGACTAAGGATACAACCATGTCTTACACCTATATATATACATCATATATACTCACTGCACATTTTGGTTTATTGTAAAAACTTTTAATGGCTTCTATGAAATTTTGCTCTACATCGTGTTCTTTTAAGGAATGCCATAGTTTGTGTCTCCTCACAGTGTCAAACACCTTTTCTAGATCTATAAAACGCAGGTGCAAGTCAATGTTTCTCTCAAGGAATTTTTCTATTATTTGTCTAATTGTAAATATGTGGTCTTGTACACTTCTTCCTGGTCTAAATCCACTCTGATGCTCTTCAATCTGATCCTCTACTCTTTTCCTTAGTCTCATTTCCAGTTTCCTGGTACGCTAAGTAGTGATATCCATCTATAGTTTAAGCATTCCATATTTGATCCTTTCTCATGTATTGGTACTACCGTTCCTTTTTCCAGTCGTCTGGCACCTGTTTTGACTTCCATGCTTGTTGATATATTTCATGAAGTAATTTGTTTGCCGCCCTTCCTTGGTTTGTAATCATTTCTGGATAAACTTGATCCGCTCCTGGGGCTTTTCCTAATTTCTTTTTTCTTATAGCTGTTTGGATTTCTTCCATTGATATATCTACATCTTTGGTTATCTCCTCTGGATTACTTGTTACTCTTACTAATTGATCATTACTCTTTGTTTCACATGTTCTGGATGGTTATAAATGTAATTGTTGAATATACTTTCTCTGCGCTTCCATGATTCAGCTGTTTTCTTTCATTATTTCTCCTTTGGCATTCTTAATTTGTCGTATTGGGCATGCTTTGGTCTTTCTCATGCTCTTCATTGCTCCCCAGAACAACTTTTGATTTCCTTGATAGCTTTCTTGAAGTCTAAACTCTTCCCATTGTTCCTGTTTTGCTTTCCTCACTTCCTCTTTGGCGATAGTTCTTTTATTCACGTAATCTATCCAATCCTCTGGTCTCTTTGTTTGCAAATATTTCTTCCAGCCATCCTTCTTTTTCTTTGATCTTAGTTTTGACATTCTCATTCCACCATGCTGTTCTTTTCCCATCTCCTTTAATTTGTTTCCTACCACAGACCTCTTCAGTACAACTGATGACTGTTTCTTTATATACAGTTGCCATTTTTTCTTCTATTGTGCTATCATTCAGATCCATCTGCCTTTCACTGATAAATCTTTTTATCCTTGATTGGTGTATCTCTTTTACTATTGGTTTATTTGGTTCCTTTATTTTGAGTTTAGTAGCTTTTTTCTCTTTCCTTTTCTGTTTGTTTTCTTCCGTCAGTTATCTCATTTTGGCAATCACTAAGTAATGATCACTAAATATTTCTGCTCCTCTGTTTACTCTTGCATCTAATGTACTGTAAAAAAGGGAGCTGCTAACTATTATTTAGTCTATCATTGACTTCTCACACCTGTCTTCATTTACTCTTGTATATTTGTGGATATCTTTATTAGGAAAACAGGTGTTGGCTATTTTCATGTTATTCTTTAGGCAAAAATCTATTAGTCTCTCTCCATTTGGAGAAGTTGTTGTCTCTTTCTTTACCTATTACTCCTCTTGATGTTTCTATATTGTTGCCTACTCTAGCGTTTAAATCTCCTAAAACCATTAGTTCCTGTTTGTATGTAAGATTCTCTGCAGCTATTTATAAATCGTTTTCAAAGGTACTTTTTCTTCTTTAGTGGCGTCTTCATTTGGTCCATAAGCTATTTATAATTTAATTTCTCTTCATTTTGGTTTAATATTTACCTCTATTAGCCGTGGGCTTATACATTGCCAGCTTTCTAGAAGCTTTTCATGCATTTTATGCACTAGGACACCTATTTGCTCTAGCTTTATATTTGACATCTACTTTTTAGAAGATTAAAATATGTTTTGGTCCTACAATTTCTATTCCTTGTCCTTTTTTTCTTTGTTTCTGTAATAGCCAAAATGTCTACTTTGAATTTTTCCATTTCTTCAACTAATTCTAACTCTTTTCCATTTATTTCCCTCACATTCCATCATACAGAATTGATAATGAAAATTTTAAAAATTGAAAATGTTACAATATTTATGTATGTTTTCATATTTATATTTATAGAGCTTCATGATGATGATATTTAAGTTGTCTAATTTGGCAATACTCCAGAGTGGCTGCAATGAAATGGGTTAAAATTGTATTGCCCACCAACCAAATATTAAATGATGATGTTTTCAACACAATGCATTCTAGCTGACAACATCCCTTATGTTTTAATTGCAATGCAAAAAGGTATGTTATATTTATAAACTAATTTTTTTCTCCTGGTTTTTTTCTATTATTGTAGAACAACCCACGAGTTTTTATTTGGGGCTCTAGCTGAACTGTTGGACAATGCAAGGTAAATAGTTGACATTTGTGCTGTTTTTTATTAAATATTTAGGGCAGGACTCTGTAGTCCAGAGACAAGGTGTCGGCCTCTTAACCAAAAGGTCGATGGTTCGAACCCCGCCAGTGGTTGAAATATTTTCTCAAGTTTATTTGAGCAGAGTCTACCCCTGGTCCAGGTAGATGGATCAACACCTAATCTCACCAGAGACGGACGATAAAAAAGGAGGTCCCATGTGCAGATAACAACACTCTGTGCAAGTAAAAGAGTAAAAAAAAAAAAACTGTGTCAGGCTAGCGCCCTGTCCAGGAGGTGATTATTATCACTTTGGGATAAACCAGACCTTCCATTTCTCCGCCTTTAGGCGGAATGCCTGAAATTTTATAATTTGCCGACATTTTTCCGCCGAATGAAAAATTAAAAAAAATTATTTTCGGACATTTGTATGTCGGAAGAAACGTTGAAAATTTTCGATTTCCGGCGTTGGGACTTCCATTTGAGATTGAGATTCAGGCATTGTTCCAGTCTTAGTCTCAGTTCAATTTGGCGCTTTGCTTTGTTAACAACTACATGTCAATCTAGATCTCTGTCTTTAACTTGTGAAACTTTCATCATGTCGGAAATTCTTGACTTTGTTGATCGGAATTCAGACAAACTCCGACTCTCGCCCTGTCCAGGAGGTGATTACTATCACCCTGGGATAAACTCCGACTCTATGTGCCATAATGGCCTTGAAGGAACTCTACTTTACATTACTTTGTGGCCCCCACGGTCTTAGGATCATGAGGTCCTAGGTTTCCACCCTTGCAAGGTTGGGTCCATCCACTACATAGTGTTCCTTGGGAACAACACCTCCCAGTGCATTTTCTCACTCAATCCAGATGGGAATGGGTACCAGTATCAACGGGGAGTAAGAACCCGTGACAGCCTAGTTTCCTATCGAGAAGGCAATGTACCATGGCCTGTTCTGCTTTATGACATTATATACAAACTGGGACTTGATGGCCTTGGAAGTGAAGGGACTTTCCTGTTGCTAGTTTGGGGTCACGCCCTACTGCACACAGTATTACCACGTCATAATTTAGGATAATGAAGTGGAATGTTTAAAGGGGGAAATACGCATTCATCGAGTTTGCCGAGTGGTTTAAGGCGTTGCACTATGATCCAGGGGTTCGAGCCCCATTTCAGGCAATTTTTTTTTTCTTCCTTGGACAAGGAAATGTACCCCAATTGCTTGCTTGGACCACATGGGTTGACTCCTATTGTATCGAGCGTAAGCCAGATTATATTTTATATTCCCTTTAAAAGAAATTTGTCCGAAGGCCAGGCGTTAATTTTTTGTATGCATGCATGTGTGCTCTTTGATCAAAAGAACAATCGTAAAGACTTATCTTTGTACGTTAATAGTTTTTCGTTTGTTCTTCGAGCTATTGGGTGGATTTTAAAGTTTATCAATACGCTTTTTAACATGTTTTTTTGCCATTTATTTTCACTCTCCAGAGATGCATCAGCAACAAAAATGAACATATTTACAAGTAAGCATTTAGTTTAGTATAGTTTCATAAAAAAGCCGTTCAAGAATATTTGTCTTGCTGTTTCTCTGGTTCTATGACAATACTTGGTATTGAATTGTAATGATTAAATTATGACACATAGTAGAAGACTTTATAGATGATTTTTTCATAAGTAATGCTTTAATGTGCAGTTGTTGAGAAGGTCAATTATAAGTTAGGTTGAGCATGTTTTTGTATTATACACATAACAATAACAGGTATTTACTTGATGTTGTAGATTTTTTTACAGTTGAGACACACATCCAGTAAGATGATACTATCGGCTTGAATACTGTATACTTCCTAATAAGCATCCATGCCCTGATAAGCGCTCTCTCTCTCTTTCTCTCTCTGTTTCTGTCTGTCTCTCTTTCTCTCTCTCTGTCTATCTGTCTCTCTCTCTCTTTCTTTTTCTCTCTGTCTGTCTGTCTGTCTCTGTCTCTCTCTGTCTGTCTGTCTCTCTCTGTCTATCTGTCTCTCTCTGTCTGTCTCTCTCTGTCTATCTTTCTCTCTTTCTCTTTCCTCTGTTTCTCTTTTCTCTCTCTCTTCTCTTTCTGTTTCTCTCTATCTCTCTCTCTCTCTCTTCTCTCTCTCTCTCTCTCTCTCTCTCTCTCTCTCTCTCTCTCTCTCTCTCTCTCTCTCTCTCTCTCTCTCTCTCTCTCTCTCTCTCTCTCTCTCTTTCTCTCAATGGCGTTTCTCTCTTTCTCTATGGCTCTCTCTGTCCTCTTCTCTCTCTCTCTCTCTCTCTCTCTCTCTCTCTCTCTCTCTCTCTCTCTCTCTCTCTCTCTCTCTCTCTCTCTCTCTCTCTCTCTCTCTCTCTCTCTCTCTCTCTCTCTCTCTCTCTCTCTCTCTCTCTCTCTCTCTCTCTCTCTCTCTCTCTCTCTCTCTCTCTCTCTCTCTCTCTCTCTCTCTCTCTCTCTCTCTCTCTCTCTCTCTCTCTCTCTCTCTCTCTCTCTCTCTCTCTCTCTCTGTTGTGATTCAATTTTGTAAGCGTTTAAGGCATAATGTGTTAATTTATCGTAACTTGTTTGTTCTTAATAAACGCGCATTCCCCTTCCAGCATTTTAACACACCGCCCCCCCCCCCCAGGGCGTCTATAAGGAAGAATACGGTATATTGGTGGTCTTTGAGTAGCAGCAATTTTTGTCTCTTTTTGTTCGTTTTTCACTTTCTTTTCTTGCGTTTAAAGTGTTACTTATTGTATGCTCCGCAGTAAACGACGAATCGCTGAGAGGCGGATTCATTCTTTGTTTTCTGACGACGGCGACGGCATGGACCCAGGTTGGAGCAATCGGTTCTATGAGGGCTCTATCTCTCCCTCTCTTTCTCTCTCCCTCTCTTCTCTCTCTCTCTCTCTCTCTCTCTCTCTCTCTCTCTCTCTCTCTCTCTCTCTCTCTCTCTCTCTCTCTCTCTCTCTCTCTCTCTCTCTCTCTCTCTCTCTCTCTCTCTCTCCCTCTCTCTTTCTCTGTCCCTCTCTCTCTCTTTCTCTCTCTCTCTATCAGACTAGAAATGTGCCGTAAGACCAAATTTCCAATGCAAAGTTACACAACTTTGCATTGGAAATTTGGTTGTACTGCACATTTCTCCTCTCTCTGATTGATGTTGTGTATGTTTACATTCTGATTCGTCTTTTGCCACTTAATTTGTGTATTTTATCAAAATTTTAAATCTTTTTTTGTTTTGTTTAATGTGAAGAGTTTTTAAATATAGCCAGAAAGGTATGTGTGTGTAGCTATAATGTAAAGTTAATGGAAATGAATTTTGTTGATCTATTGGACAGCACAGAGAAAGGTCAGAATGAACTGCCATTGATTTTTCTGAGTAAATTCTGTTGTATTATTATTAATAGTATCATTACTAGTATTGGTATCATTATTACTATTGTCATTAGTATTAATGTTTTTATTATCTGTTTAAAGATGTCAGAAATTGAAGACTGCATAGCTTTTCTTTTAAATTTTGCTTTTTTTTAGTTTTTGTTTGTTTGTTTATTTGTTTATTTTTGTCTTGTTTTGGTTTGATGTTGTGATTAGGTTTTGTACATGTAGCTTTAAAAAGAACTCTTTGATCCTCTCTGTGTTCATCTCACATGAAGTGATTTTAGGAGGGAACTAAATATATATCTACACTTTAGTATTAAGAAGTTTACCCACAAGTTTTATCATCATCTTTGTCTCCCAGGGAACAGAAATTCTGGGGTCGTCACACGGTAAAGAGTTGGACTAACGTATCCTTGTTTTACTTATTTCACCAGCTGAGACTGCAAGCATTGTGACTTTTGGTAAATCCAACAAGAAATCAGACGACCTTCATCAAATTGGAATGTATGGCAACGGGTTAAAATCGTAAGTAGCTGTTCTCCAGATTGTCCAATGTGACTGTAGGGCCGATCACGTTTCCCAGAAGCTGCAGCCAGATGTGAAATTTTCTTGGTTTTCAAAACAATTATCTTTGTCAATTGTCGCAAAAAGACATTTTGTCATCTATTCAGGGTAAGGACTTCATTGTGACAATGGTTTCATGGATTTACTTTTAGAAGAAAAATGTTAACATACTTACAGGCGTTATTTAAAAAAATTCATCACATTCAAGCCTTGGTCCCTTGGTCTAGCTTTATAACGATACGTGTGTATTTAGTAACGATACACAGCTTTTTTCAAGTACTCTAACTCCAGCTCTATGAGTCATAATGGCCTTGAAGTAACTACTACTTTCAGATACCTGCTATTTGTCTGAAATAGGGGTTACACTGTCGTCTTTGGGATGTGAGAGTAGTGAGAATGGTAAGTAGCTACTTCCCATATATGTGAGTTTTTCGGGGTTCCAGTCACAGCTGGGTTGGGATTGTCGTCCTCGAGAAAAAGAATTTTTGAACACACATTTTTAGTTGCTTTTTACACGACCCTGATGTGAATGGGTACCAGAGTGTCCAGAAGAATTTGATTTGATTTTACCCAATTCCACCAGTAAGGTGATGTCAGGGTTTTTGGCAGGATTTATTATTTTGCCCGGTCTGCCCTGTAAACAGCGGAGGAGATCTTTAACGGGGTTACAACTATCCCCCTCTCTGGTGGGACTAGGTATCGATCCACCTACTTTGGCCAGGGGAGTAGATTTTTACTTGAAGAAAAAAACATGAGAAAATTTCTCAACTGTCTGGGTTTGAACCCATGACCTTTTAGGTGAGAGGCTGATATATTGAGTCTGGACTGTCATGTCCCATTCTCTAGAAGGCAATGTATTATCATCTGTTTTGCGTCACGTTATTGTTTAGAAACTGGGATACTCTCCTACTCTTTCTATCTTTCTTTCTTTCTATCTTTCTGTCTTTCTTTCCTTCTTTCTGTCTTTCTTTCTTTTCTCTCTGTCTTTCTTTCTTTCTTTCTTCATCAATTCCCATTCTACCATCCTGTGCATGGGTTTAGACACCCGAAATGATCATTCTCCAGGCTACCCAGTCCTGACGTTTTCTGTTTCCTTCCAGGAAAGTTGTATAAAGTGATGAACATTTACGTCCTCTGGCTTTCAGCAGGGGTCGGTCAAATTTGGCAAGAGCTTGATTGCTTTATCTCTTTATCTATAGGGGGCTCCATGCGGATTGGCAACGACCTGATGCTGTTTACCAAAAGAGGCGAGGCTCGCACTTGCTTGTTCCTCTCCAGAACTTTCCACGAAGAAGAAAACATTGATGAAGTCATAGTCCCGCTGCCTTCGTTTGAAGTTGGGTCTCGACAGCCTCTATCGTCAGATGTTAAGGCAAAAGTAAGAAGTGGATGCTTGTCATCTTTTTTAGAAGCTGTGTTTTTTTAAGTTTAGAGGTGATGAACGTAGCATGGAAGTAAGGATTGGGAATTTGTCTTTCATAGTGTTTTCAGATTGTTCGATGTTGTTTTCCTTGAGTATTTTTACCCTTTTAAATTTAATCTTTCTACGATGAGAACAGATGATGTCATCGAAACAAAAGCAATGAGCATATCCTTCTCCTGCTATGGAGCTTGTTTTCGTTTGTTTCTCCCGATGAAGTTCTGTCATAATTACACAACCAACTGGGCTTTGGATTGGGTTGCTTTTTGTCACGTGAAGTGACTGACACCACTTACACCCCTGGTTACACGTTCCAAACTCTACCCTCAAATCAAAATGCTTTCCTTTGTGCCCACATCAGAAAGAGCAAATCACATACCCCTGCCAGATAAACACACTCACAACCCCATACCTCGGATGTCTCACTGTCTGGTGTAGGATATTTTTCATTACCTTGTAACTCTTGAAAAAAGATACTTCCGTATGCTTTCTCCTCACCCGACTCAGGTGTGAACGAGTATCTAGCTGTAGGCAGCAGAGAGGGATCTTGTCAAAAATGCGAGTATGAAGTGTGTAACGGGCAGCCATTTTGTATGCCCCCCCCCCCCCCCCCCCCGCACACACCTTAGAGTTGAGGAGGATTTTGAATGAAAGGACCCTGTGGAGGATGTTTACGTTTGACGTAATGTACAGTTGGGGAGTCGGCACCTTTATCGGGAATACGCGGACTATGAGTCCTACTTACGCAGACTATGAGTCCTACTTTCATCCTTCATTTATTGTCACTGAAAGGACTGGTCAAAATTCTTTGCCTCTTCCTCCCTCTCACCAGCACAAGCAAGAAATGGAGATCATCTACAAGTACTCACCCTTCAAGACGGAGGACGATTTCTTTGCACAGTTTGACCGGCTGGAGGGGCTCAACGGCACACTGGTCATGGTCTACAACATGAAGCTCCTCGACTCGGGGGACACAGAGCTGGACGTGCGGTCAGACACCAGCGACATCATTTTGGCCAATCCTAGCTGTCACGACTTTGATTCAGACGAAGGGTGAGTGCTTTGAGTTTGTTTTCAGTCACGGCGGTGGTCTGACAGGTCATGTATTATGTGTTGTATTATATCAGGTAAGATTGTCTTTTTCAAGGGCTTTGATGTCTCCAAGATCTGTTCCATACTCCTTTCTCTGTCTCCGTCTCACTTTGTCTGTCTGTCTGTCTCTCTCTCGCTCTCTCCTTCTCACATACTTTCTCTCTCTCTCTTTCTCACACACTCTCTCTCTCTTTTACTCTCTCTCCTTCATACTTTCTCTCGTCTTTCTTCTTAGGGAGTAATTAAGTCGTATTTTATGTATCATAAGCTATGTTTTCTGAACTTTCAAATGTGTTCATTCATTTTATTTGTGAGAGTTAAAAGTTTGTTACAACACCACGCACATTTATATGCTACACTGTATCGATTGACAATGCAAATATCTTTTCACTATTGTCTCAGCATGGATTCTTATTTTTACAGGTAAATGATAGTTTTCGTTATGCTCTGCGATTATCTGCTATCTTTTATTCTTTCTGTTTTGCTGAGTCTTTCTTTGGAAAATGTTTCGAACCCATCCATCCTTGGTTTCATCCCGGAAAGTTTCATTTGTTTGGAATCAGTCCATGTGACCTTGTAAACATGTAATCGAAACGTTAAGCAAAGTCCTTCCTTTCAGATTTATCTCCCTTTCCTTTCTCTTTTTCTTCGTTTTATTTACATTTTTATAAGATACAAACAGTACAGCACAATTCTTCGCCTGCATGACAAATCGTTCCGTCGCCAAATCAGGGTGACCGAGGAAATCCACTTTAAATTCACGAAGAAATGATCCTAAGAAAGGGTAGAACAGAGTCGGTTATCTCGGAATCTACTGCATACTTTGTAAAAACCGTTCAGACATTTATAACTTTCATAAAGTTATATACTATTAGCCAAAAATTGAAAATTTTTGAGTCAAAATGGTTTTTCATGTAGGGAACAAATGTTCTCACGAAACTATCTAGATCTACTAGCATGACATCTGGTATTTGACAATATGTCCGTTGTATGAAACATCATTGGAAAAATTAGAACATTTCATATCTCAAATGCTGCACTAAACACTTTGTTTATTCCTCCCCCGTTTTGCGTTTTAAACCTATAATGCTCATATGGAATATGGAAAGAAAAAAAGCGGAGATCACAGTGGACCAACTGTTTACGTATTATGTTAAAAGTTATACGACTGTAGGAATAAACTTTGTTCAACACTACTGATATTGTACTGTTTAAATATTTCATGTTAAATTTATACGACTGAAGGATAAAGTTTTTAAGTGTTTTTTTGTGTGTTTGACATTTGTTTTTTCTTTAGGTCTTTCATAGATTATTTAATTTATTTGTGTTTGCTTTAGCTCCTTAAATGGACGATTGTGTTTTTTACAGTCTGTGGGCTGACAGTGTCCCTACTTCTTTGCTTTCCCTTTTTTACTGGTTTGTCACCTTGCTGTTTCCCTCTTTTATTTTTTATTCACTCTGAGATCACCTCATATGATGGACAGGGGATGAATTTCAATAAAACAAATTTCCTATAATGGAAATTACCCGTGCACCACTTTAGCGCTGCAGAATGTATGAAAAATGTTGAAAATGTCAAGTTTTTATCTCTTCCCTATCCTCGTCTGGCACTGTGGATTGACAATTTGGTTTGAAGTTTAAGATTTAATTTTGTTTTTTTCATTTTGATGTCTTTTTTTCTCTCTACTTTTCAAATTTAAACTTTTTGTTCTGTTGATTCGACCATTTTAAGGTTTGTTTCTCATATTTTTCATCTTGATTTTATGTATTCTTTCCCATGTTGCTAAGGTTGCATGCGATATCTTTATTAAAACCTTGATATGTTGAACCTAGGGGCTAACATATGTTGAACCTAGGGGCTAACACTTGGCAGTAACTAAATGTTTCCCTCTGTTGCTTAGGTGGTGGAAAAGCCTGTCTTCTTACTAATTGTATCGTTTCCCTAGTTAACAATGCCTCTGCTTTCCCCCCTCAATACTATCGTTTATGTCAAATAACACTCTGTATTCACTGTAGCTTCTATAATATGTATATTCTTTTCCATGAAAACGTATGCATACGTGCATGCATGAAAACCGTTCTCTTTTTTTTCCCTGTTTTTGTTATTACGCCAACTAAGGCTAGCTATGAGAGCTTGAAGAAGCTTGCATGACTACTTGCTAGTCTATTTAGGGTAGACAACACGCGTCATTTCATGTTTAATGCAATAACTCCTGTAGTTTGGTTAACCACTGATTTATAAGCCTGACGGACGCATGGAACTTGCAAATATATTCGGATAATTTCACTAACAACTAACCTGCATGCTGTTATTGTATTTTCTTTCATTGTTTTTTTTAACTCTTTTTGTTTTAGACTGATCAGTATGCATGACATTTCAGGGCATGGCAAAATTATGTAAGCGTTAAATTGAAGAGAACAAAATCTCGCTCATGTAACATGAACAATCATTTTTACGTGATGTGGTAAGAGATTGATTGAAGTTTTCCCCTTCAGCCTGTCACTCATTTTGTTGTCGTAGATGTGAAGACTTTTTTATTTTATTTTTTATTCAAATTTTGTCAACACAATTTCGACATGCCCAGTCGAACTAACTAACCAACACCCGTTCAAGACTGTGGCTGGGTAGTGTTCAGTCATCAGGCGCCTTGCATGTGTTTGGGCAATCTAATTGATGGCTATTTTGACGCCCAATCAGAAGGCTAGAAACCCAGGGCAGCCATGCACATCGTTTGGTAACTGAGCACGAGCCAGCTGCCTTTATTTTATTGATACATAGCTGCCAGCCAGTACGTAAAAAACATATTTGGTATGTTTCTTTGACTTTTGAGCCCGTAAGGCTGTATTTACCTTGATTGATAAGTACGTATATGAGGGTTGACTGTATTTTGTGTGAATAGAAGATTGAAGTTAACGGCAGAGATTCAGAGAGATTGGGTGAAAGTCCGGAGACGCCATTCCGAGTTTACAAAACAGCGGTTGCTGTTTGCCAGAAAGGCCAGTGATCGGCAGACTGTTTGTTATATTTACCTTAGAGGGAATCGTTTCAAGTTAAAGAATCAATGTTTTCTGGAATGTTACAGGTTTTTGTGCAAGTTAGAGTTAGTTTATACAGTGAGAGTACGTTTTTTTTTTATTTGAAAAGGTTGGCAGCTATGTTGATTTTATCTTTCCTATAAATTCAAGATTCCTACAAACTTTCATAGAAACTCTTTACTTTGATATAGACAGTAACTTTTAAAAAATTTGATTTTGGTGGGTTTAAAAAAAAAAAAAGTTAGGACATCGTTTCTTCTTTTAAAATTAAATTTTTTTATTTTTTATATCTGTATCAGTTGACTTGGTTTGAAGGGGTTTAATGAAGAGTGTGCAATAACGTTGAGAGTCTTGTTTGGGGATACGTGGTGTCGACGATGTTAGAAGACTATTCTCTTTGATATTTGCCAGACTTGGTCAGATTGGATTCTTCACCTCCATTTAGATTTATGAGGAGTGAATAGGGAACGTTTCAAGGGTCGATGCTTGCTGCCATCGAAATATTTTGTGGATGCATTTCTACAGGTGGCACAGTTGTCCCGGACATAGATGAAAACGTTTGATTGCATTATAACGATGAAAGAATTCAAAAGAGAAAGAAAAAAGAGAAGAGGGACGGCACAGTCTTACCTAGCCCTGAAAAGCCTCAAATTAAAAAAATATATATATATATACAGCACTGCAAGCACTGAAAAGCTAGGGAAACTAAGAGAATAATAATAATAATGATTGTCAGTTCATACATACAGTGTAGTCGAAGATCTTGTGGGAATCTTGAATGATTTAAAAAAAAAAAAAAAATTCTTGTTGCATGCCGTTTCCATTACTGTGTCAATCCTGACCCCCGTTTCTCGCCAGGCTGTCGTTTTTTTAACCTTACGCTAACACTGTTTCCATTTCATGCCGGGTAATTTCTCTCACACCCAGTCAACACACCCTTTCCAGGTTGATGCCGGAGAAGAAGTCGTTCAGGGCCTATGCTGCCATTCTGTACATGGACCCCGCATGAGAATCTACATCCAGAGCAAGAAAGTCCGCACCAAGCGCCTGGCCTGCTCCCTGTACAAGTCGAAGGTGTACAAATACTCGTCCAACAGGTTCAAGACGCGGGCCGAGAACGAGGCGAAGCGCGCTATCGACGAGGCTCTCGCGCCGAGAACAAAGCAAGGGAGGCTGAGAGCAAAGCAAAGTATGTACTAATTTTAGAATATCATCTGATGAAAAGGAACAAAACTGCAGTAGGCCGATAACCAGTGAAGAGGTATTTAGACCAGTAAAATGAAAGGCCTAATCATAGAAAGAAAACGAAACAGAACAGAGAAATTTTCGGGTTGCCCGCCCTTCGCCAGCAACACAGAATCTGCCAACCTAGTCTGGTCACCTCTTCTCTTTCGCCTCTCCACGATTTGCCTGTGTGATATAGACCTCTCATGGCCGTTTGAAAAAGCTCCTGACGCCATGCGCTGGCAAGCAACACAGAAAGACATAGAGACAATAACTAGGAAACTGTTGTTTCCTTTAGGCCTTTCATTACTCTTCTATATTCCTCTTCACTAGATTTAGAATAGCTGTGATGCGGCAATATCTTTGTTAACACGAAACTTGGAGGTGGGATATGATGATGATGATGATGATGAAGAGCTATGCCGGATGTGAGCAGTGTGGAAGTCCATGGAGTAATATTGTGTACTGGATTGAACAACACGGGTATCAATAACGATCTTCCTACATACGGAACCTGCCCCAGTTGTTGGAAGTATATTTCAGGGACGATAAGAAATTTTATACTGAACATCTGGAAATAAAGGGGGGGGGGGGGGGGGGATTGAATGAGTGTGATTGCCAAGGAAAGTGGTGGGAGATTGTTTGAAAGTTATATGCGTCTTTGAAAGTGACTTTTATCTTTATTCACTTCCAACTAGTGCACTCGCCAACCAGTGGGGTAAAAAAACCTGTAGTTAGTATGTTTTTTTGGCGGCTTTGAGTCTGTACGTCTGTATTTACTTTGAAAAGTATGTATATGAGGGTTACGTGTATTTTTTGTTTAAAGAAACTCCCATGTTAACGGCACTTGCTCGGAGAAATTTGGGTGATGTTGCTGAGACGGCATTCTGAGTTCACAAAACTATCGTCACATTTTGCCAAAAAAGGCAATCGATAGACTTTATAGTTTGTTATTTGCCCTAAAAGAGGTTAACTCAAGCTTAAGTTATCATAATCAATGTTTTCTGGAATATTAAGAACAGTCGTGCAAGTTTGCATAGTTCGAGTCTGGTTGCGTTTCGAAAAGATTGGCAGCTGTGGATACATCCACATGCGTATATATTGAATTCAGCTTATGATATTTTTGATTTGATTTGATTTACCCACATCCACAACTAAGGTGATCTCTGGTTTTTTGGTACGTTTTTTAAATTTTGCCCGGACTGCCCTGTAAGCAGCCAAGGGATCTTTAACATGCACAGAGTGTTGTGATCTGCACACGGCACCTCCTTTTTATTGTCCGTCTCCGATGGGACTAGGTGTCGATCCACCTAGCTGGACCAGGGGGGTAGATTTTGCTTGAAAATGTTTCAACTGTCGACGGGGCTTGAGCCAACTACCTTTTGGTTGAGAGGCCGACCACCTTGCCTCTGGACTACCGAGTCCCCAACTTATGATAACTGAAGTTTCTCAGATCTTAAGCTTAAGTTACTTATCTTTATCTGTAATAATAATAATAATAATAATAATAATAATAATAATAATAATAATAATACATTCTGTTCCTCATAAATAAGTTCAAAAATCATAATACATATTCATCATTAAAATTGCTAAACATTAATGCAGTAATATAATAAGAGTATTAGTATGACAAATTTGTTTTACACAGCACCTGAAAGTTGCTGACTTGTAGTGCTCCCCCCCCTCCATCACACCTGTAGAAGTTTGATTTCCTACCACACTAAGAGTAAGTCTTTTATCCCTTTTTTTGTGTTCAAGATTTAAACGACTAATCCGTTTTTCTCTCTCTTTTTTCCCTCTGTGTTTTATAGGAATTTAGAAAACAAGGTTGGATCTTCAACAAACAAAGAACAAAGGGTAAATGAGTTTAAAGGATTTCCATGTTAACTTTTTGTGATTCCAGATTTCTTTCTAGATTTTATTTTGTGCGTTTGTATATGATTATGATTTTTTAGTTTTTGTGAAAACTCTTGTTTTGTACCAATCATTGGTTGGATTGATCACAAGCCTAAATATTTCATTGGAGTTCAAAGTGAGATATCTCCTTATTCTTAATACCGTTCTCACCGCTTGTGAAAAGGCCATTGATCAATGCCACAAGTGTTCTCATATTATATTTGATGTGTTCTTTTATCCACTGTGAACCAAGGGGTAGCTAGTAACACCAGATTTCATCTTGCTGTATCCTCTTAAATCACCCTGAGATCACCGCAATGGTGGATGGGGTAAGTTTCAAAGAAACAAACAAACCAGATTAATAGCTAATGAATGTGTTGTCCGGGCAGTGGAGAGGTAAGCATGGTTTTAAGAGATTTAAACGCTAGAGTAGGCAACAATATAGTAACGTCAGGAGGAGTAATAGGTAAAGAAGGAGAGACAACAACCTCTCCAAATGCAGAGAGATTAATAAATTTTTGCCTAAAGAATAACATGAAAATAGCCAATACTTTTTTTCCTCATAAAGATATCCACAAATATACAAGAGTAAATGAAGACAGGTGTGAAAAGTCAATGATAGACTACATAATAGTTAGCAGTTAGCAGCTCCCTTTTTACAGTACATTGGATGCAAGAGTAAACAGAGGAGCAGAAATATTTAGTGATCATCACTTAGTGATTATCAAAATGAGATTACTGACTGAAGAAACCAAACAGAAAAGGAAAGAGAAGAAAGGTACTGAACTCAAAATAGAGGAACTAAATAAACCAGTAGTAAAACAGGTATACTAATCTAGTATAAAAAGATTTTATCAGTGAAAGACAGATGGATCTGAATGATAGCACAATAGAAGAAAAGTGGCAGATGTATAAAGTAACACTCCTCAGTTGTACTGAAGAGGTCTGTGGTAGGGAAACAAATTAAAGGAGAAAGGAAAAGAACAGCATCGTGGAATGTCAAGACTAAGATCAAAGAAAAGAAGGATACCTTGAAGAAATACTCGCAAAACAAAGAGACCAGAGGATAGGATAGATTACGTGAATAAAAGAACTATCGTGAAAGAGGAAGTTAGGAAAGCAAAACAGGAACAATGGGAAGAGTTTAGACAAAGACCAAGAAAAGCTGTTCTGGGGGCAATGAAGAGCATGAGAAAGACCAAAGCATGCCCAATACAACAAATTAAGAACGCCAAAGGAGAAATAATGAAAGAAGACAGTCAAATCATGGAAACATGGAGAAAGCATTTTCATCAATTGCATAATCCCTCCAGAACGTATGAAACAAGGAGTAAAGATCAATTAGTAAGAGTAACAAGTAATCCAGAGGAGACAGCTGAAGATGTAGATATGTCAATGGAAGAAATCTTAACAGCTATAAGAAAATTGAAATTAGGAAAAGCCCCAGGAGCAGCTCAAGTTTATCTAGAAATGATTAAAAACCAAGGGACAGAGGCAGACAAACTACTACATGCAATGTGCCAACAAGAATGGAAGTCCGAACAGGTGCCAGAAGACTGGAAAAAGGTAACGGTAGTACCAATACATAAGAAAGGATCAACTATGGAATGCTCAAACTATAGAGGGATATCACTACTTAGTATTCCAGGAAAAGAGTAGAGGATCAGATTGAAGAGCATCAGAGTGGATTTAGACCAGGAAGAAGTGTACAAGACCACATATTTACAATTAGACAAATAATAGGAAAATTCCTTTAGAGAAACATTGACTTGCACCTGTGTTTTATTGACTTAGAAAAGGCATTTGACACTGTGAGGAGGGACGAACTATGGCATTCCTTAAAAGAACACGATGTAGAGCAAAATTTAATAGAAGCCGTTAAAAGTTTTTACAATAAACCAACATGTGCAGTGAGAGTAGTTGGAAACATATTGCAGAATTTGATGTAGATATAGGAGTAAGACAGGATTGTACCCTAAGTCCTCTTTTGTTTATCACATTTATGGATTCAGTCGCAAAGGTATCTTCAAAATTGAAGAAAATGAATGAAGGTAAGTGGAAGCTCAAACCAGTAAATGTATCAATCCTTTCATTTGCCGATGATTTAGTTCTGTTTGGAAAATCAGAAAGTGACCTTCAGTCGAATATCAACATTATGAACAATGAACTAAATAAAAGAAGAATGAGAGTAAATGCAAAGAAAACCAAAACAATGCTAGTAACTAGGGAAGCTAAAACACAAAATCTTAAATTGGGCAGGGAAAATTTAGAACAAGTTCACAGCTACAATTACCTAGGAGTAATGTTTAACTCAGAGGGAAAACTAAGAGAAGAAATCAG
Source organism: Doris montereyensis (assembly GCA_037039925.1). NCBI lineage: Eukaryota > Metazoa > Mollusca > Gastropoda > Nudibranchia > Dorididae > Doris > Doris montereyensis. The sequence continues at coordinate 93,149 of JAXRKP010001442.1, forward strand.
CCAGAGAATCCAAAAGGCAAGTGTAATATATAACCATCTAGGAAAAACATTTGTAGGTAAACAAGAATTGTCAACAAAAATCAAAATGGCAGTATACAACACAGTTTATTGTCCTACTCTCCTCTATGGCAGTGAAACCTGGAGCTTAGACAGTAGAGAATACAGTAAAGTACACGCAGCTGAAATGAAATATCTAAGAAGTGTAGTAGGGAAAACTAGAAGAGACAAAATCAGAAACACAACAATAAGAGATTAAACCAAAGCAGATGGCATAAAAACTAAGATAGAAACAAATCAATTGAGATGGTTTGGGCATGTAAACAGAATGAATGACAATAAAATAGCTAAATCAGTATACAGTGTTAAAGCCCAAGGTAAAAGGCAGACCTTGGAGAAAGTGGGAAGAAGATATAAAAGAGGCATTGAAGCATAGAAATTTAACTTCTTTGGAAGGAAACAGAAAATGCCAGGACAGGGCATCCTGGAGAAAGATCATGTTGGGCATCTGAACCCATACACCGAAAGGTAGAATGGGAACTGATAATGAAAGAAAGAAAGAATGTGTTGTCACATGCTGCTACATCCTGCCAACCTTGACCTTGGTAATCAGCTCGTTTCAAGGACAACATTGACAAGTGCGAATCATTTCTAGTTCTCTGTTGTCCTGAGTTTTTGTCAAGATGCGCAGTAGAAGGATAGGCCCGTGGCGTCGGGTGGCCAAGTGGTTACACTGCCGGACTGGGAATCATGAGGTCCTGGGCTCAAATCCTGGCAAAATCAGGCCCGACGTTGTGTTCCTTGGGGAAGACACATAACACTCAACCTTGGTGCAAAATGGGAACAGGCACTAGCTTGGGAGTGAAAACCTGCGGCAGACTTAAGTCCTGACCAGGAATTGATTATTATCACCTGTTCCGCTTCACACTATAGAAACTGGAATACGCCCGGCTCTATGGGCCATAATTGCCCCGGAACCTTTTAAAAAGAAAAAGAAGATGAACTTGATTTATTAGTCTCCCCAAACGTACAGAGTTATATTCAATCCTCCGTCCCTCCCATCCTTTCCCTCTTTACACATATATATCTAAATATATATGTATGTATGTATGTGTATGAGGCATTGACAAAAAGATGGAAGCAATAACTGATTAAGAATATCAAATTTGAATTGTTTCTTATCTGAACAAGATTTTGCATTCTAGTTTAGCATCAGTGTCATCATCTAAAAGCAATTGTGAAAAGATGGTTCATGGCCCGTGCCTCAAGAATTGGGTCATTGTCATGGCTTACTCGTAGTTGGTTGTGACGATCGGACAAACGGGTGGGGGGAGGTCATTTTTAATAGTCATGTAGATTTGTTTTCCTCAATACATTATTGCAAAGAGTGTTCTTTCTTTATGCTAACTCTACGGGTAAATGATAAGTGAAGAAATTATTTATAATGTTTGGCCTCCCTGAAAAATATGACGACATGGTTCTTTTTACAGTTTATATGACAGGGAGAGAGACAGAGCCCAATAGAGAGCCAAAAAAAAAGAAGATTAGCATCTCAAGAAAATCTTGTCAGTTTTTGATACTGTGTACATTTTCCAATTCTCTTTCATAGACAAATCTTCGGAAAACTCAGAATTATGCAGCGGAATGTAGAGGCACAGCACAAATCAAACGCCAGTTAGCGGAAAGGAAAACAAAGTAAGTTTGATGAGTTTTTTTTTGGTTATATGTGTGTGTGTGTGTGTGTGTGTGTGGGAGGGTTTGAGGTGAGGGTCTCTTAGACTTTCTTTTCTTTTTATCATTATTAATAGACTTACTTATCAATCTGCCTTAGAGAAAACCAATATAACATATTCATGCATATGATTGTAATTTCATTCTTGGTGGATGATTGTTGGGCGTTGCTGGTAAGTCCTACTTCTCGCCTTTCACTCTTTCACTTATCTTCTGTCGTGCTGGTTCCTTTTCAAATTCACTGTGAGGTCACCGGAGGGGAAAGCTAAGTGAAGAAATCAGCCAGAGAATCCAAAAGGCAATGACAGTATACAACCATCTAGGAAAGGTGTTTATAGGTAACAAGAATTGTCAACAAAAACCAAAATGGCAGTATACAATACAGTTTATTGTCCTACTCTCCTCTATGGCAGCGAAACCTGGACCTTAGATAGTAGAGAATACAGTAGAGTGCAGGCAGCTGAAACGATGGTTTTGGGCATGTAAACAGAATGAATGACAATAAAATAGCTAAATCAGTATACAGTGCTAAAGCCCAAGGTAAAAGACCAAACGGTAGACCTCGGAGAAAGTGGGAAGAAGCTATAAAAGAGGCATTAAAGCAAAGAAATTTAACTTTTTTGAAAGGAAACAAAAAATGCCAGGGCAGGGCATCCTGGAGAAAGGTCATCTCGGGCATCTGAACCCATACACCGAAAGGTAGAAATGGTAACTGATAAAGAAACAAAGTAAGAGTTCAACACATATGGTGGACAGGGAGTTTCAATGAAACAATCAAAGAAACGTCTTTCTTTTCACTCTTTTAAACGTCTTTTGTCTTTGCCGTAGCCTTTCAATTCATTCTGAGATCACGCTTGTGGTGCACAGTAAATTCAAACAAATCAAGACAAATAGTGTGACCGTAATCATTACATCTTATTTTGTTTATTATTGTTGTAATATCCAACATTACGTGTTTCAATATTTGAGCCAATGTCCTGATTTGAGGGAAGAAACTTCATACGTCATGTCTTCTGTCTCTGTCACTTTTCAGGTCCCTCAAGGAGCCCAAGACACTGAATCTCATATTTGGTTTGAATCTAGAAAACCGCTGTCACGATGGTGTGTTTGTCTACAACTGTAGCCGTTTGATTAAAATGTATGAAAAGGTCGGACCTCAGAATGAAGGCGGAGTGTAAGTGTTTACACATCTTTTTTGCCCCCTTACTTGAGCCAGAGGCTACCTGATTCAGAGACTGCCTAATTGTTATAATACGTTAAATGATGATTGAATCGTAACTTTTACCCAGCCATAAATTTATTTACTTTTCTGTCTTTTGGTTGATTTTTGTTATTTGTTGTGAAATATTTGTGGAGAACTTTTGACATATCGGTAAAACAGTTATGTTGATGGGTATTTTGAGTCTTACATAGACAGATACATCATGATTGCCAAGCAGTATGTTAAAAAACTGTATTTAGTATGTTCCTTTGGTTTTGAGTACGTATTTTGTGAATCTGTGCTTACCTTGAAAAGTATGTGTTTTGGAGTTAAGTGTACAATTAATTTAAACAGGTTTTTTAAACAATTTATTTATATAACACCTAAAAAGGAAGCTTAGAATATCTGTCAGTGATAATTTGATTCTAATTAGTTGGTGAGAATGTATGTCAGTGATAATTTGATTCTAATGAGTTGGTGAGAATATATGTCAGTGATAATTTGATACTAATGAGTTGGTGAGAATATATGTCAGTGATAATTTGATTCTAATGAGTTTGTGAGAATATATGTCAGTGATATTTTGATTCTAATGAGTTTGGGAGAATATATGTCAGTGATAATTTGATTCTAATTAGTTGGTGAGAATATATGTCAGTGATATTTTGATTCTAATGAGTTTGGGAGAATATATGTCAGTGATATTTTGATTCTAATGAGTTTATGAGAATATATGTCAGTGATGTGAGAATATATATGTCAGTGATAATTTGATTCTAATGAGTTTGTGAGAATATATGTCAGTGATAATTTGATTCTAATGAGTTTGTGAGAATATATGTCAGTGATAATTTGATTCTAATGAGTTTGTGAGAATATCTGTCAGTGATAATTTGATTCTAATTAGTTGGTGAGAATGTATGTCAGTGATAATTTGATTCTAATGAGTTTGTGAGAATATATGTCAGTGATAATTTGATACTAATGAGTTGGTGAGAATATATGCCAGTGATAATTTGATTCTAATGAGTTTGTGAGAATATATGTTAGTGATATTTTGATTCTAATGAGTTTGGGAGAATATATGTCAGTGATAATTTGATTCTAATTAGTTGGTGAGAATATATGTCAGTGATATTTTGATTCTAATGAGTTTGGGAGAATATATGTCAGTGATATTTTGATTCTAATGAGTTTATGAGAATATATGTCAGTGATGTGAGAATATATGTCAGTGATAATTTGATTCTAATGAGTTTGTGAGAATATATGTCAGTGATAATTTGATTCTAATGAGTTTGTGAGAATATATGTCAGTGATTCTAATTTGATTCTAATGAGTTTGTGAGAATATATGTCAGTGATAATTTGATTCTAATGAGTTTGTGAGAATTTATGTCAGTGATAATTTGATTCTAATGAGTTTGTGAGAATATATGTCAGTGATAATTTGATTCTAATGAGTTTGTGAGAATATATGTCAGTGATAATTTGATTCTAATGAGTTTGTGAGAAGTACTTTGGAAGTGTGCCTTCTGTTTAGCCTAACATTTCTATGGTATAAAAAAACTCAACCGTTTCTTTGTTCATCCAAGATTTTTTAACAGATTTCATCAATTCTTGGTTGAGTGCCTTGATTGAAACTATGGGTTGTGTCTGTCCTTGATTGAAACTATGGGTTGTGTCTGTCCTTGATTGAAACTGTGGGTTGTGTCTGTCCTTGATTGAAACTATGGATTGTGTTTGTCCTTGATTGAAACTATGGGTTGTGTTTGTCCTTGATTGAAACTATGGGTTGTGTTTGTCCTTGATTGAAACTATGGGTTGTGTTTGTCTTTGATTGAAACTATGGATTGTGTTTGTCCTTGATTGAAACTATGGGTTGTGTTTGTCCTCGATTGAAACTATGGATTGTGTTTGTCCTTGATTGAAACTATGAGTTGTGTTTGTCCTTGATTGAAACTATGAGTTGTGTTTGTCCTTGATTGAAACTATGGGTTGTGTGTGTTGTAGTGCTTGTATCTTTTAATCAAGCAAAGTTTTTTGTAGTAAAGGATTTTCATTTTATATTTTTGTTTTGTTTTCACAGGTTCTGCAGTGGAGTTGTAGGTAAGGAAACTGAAGATTTATTCCCATCTCCATGTCAAGATGTTTTTAGTCACTCTCAGTTTAATGTGTTTTTAGTTTTTGAAAGAAGAGAAAAAACTCGTATAAAGAATCTATACATGCTATCAAATGAAACATGATCAGTTTCCTCAACTATTTTTCTGGTACGCCAACCTTCCCGATTCATTGGTTTAAACTGAAAACACACTTTTCATACAGAGAACAGAGAGCGGGCCTTTTTTCTTACTATCACACACATAATTTTTCATTTCGTCTAAAGTAAGATACTCTCTAAGATTGACTATTTTTACTATTACACGGATCGTCATAAAAACATTTTTTTCATCTTTGTCATTTTCATCATCATGATTATCACCATTATCATTTTCATCATCACCATTATCATTTTCATCATCACCATTATCATTTTCGTCATCCTGATTATCTTTTTTTCTTTCTTTCTTTATCAGTTCCCATTTGACCTTTTGGTGTATAGGTTCAGATGCCCGAGATGATTTTTTGTCCAGGATGCCCTGTCCTGGCATTTTCTGTTTCCTTCCAAAAAAGTTAAATTTCTATGCTTCAATACCTCTTTTATATCTTCTTCCCACTTTCTCTGAGGTCTGCCTTTTGGTCTTTTACCTTGGGCTTTAGCACTGTATACTGATTTAGCTATTCTATTGTCATTCATTCTGTTTACATGCCCAAACCATCTCAATTGATTTGTTTCTATCTTAGTTTTTATGCCATCTGCTTTGTTTTGATCTCTTATTGTTATGTTTTCTGATTTTGTCTCTTTTAGTTTTCCCTCCTATTCTTTTTAGATATTTCATTTCAGCTGCCTGCACTCTCTGTATTCTTTACTGTCTTAAGTCCAAGTTTCGTTGCCATAGAGGAGAGTAGGACAATAATTTTCACCGTCATGACTATCATCATTACACTATTTATCTTTAATTGTGAATCATCCGTTGTATGATTTGGAAGGGCTCTAATTCTTCTTTGACGCGTATGGTTTGCCTCTTCCCCCCCCCCCCAAATTCTTTCACATCATTTTCTCTTGTTGACTTGTTGAACTAGTGCTTCAGTTTATTGTGAGTAGCTGGCATTCGCTGCTGGTAGCTGCTACTTTAAAAAAAAAAACGTTTTCACCTGTCTTTTGTCTTGATGTTTCCTCTTAATTCACCCGGAAACAACGGCATATGGTGGACGGGATAAATTTTCGAGGCCACGAGAAAACCTGCCCTGCCTCGCACAGAGGGCGTTTTCTGTAGAAAAGATTGACCGGTTGTTGTTTTTGTCTCGACTTTGTGTGATGATTAAAAATCTGGGTCCCCCCCCCCCTCTTCTTCTCAGGTATTGTGGATGTACCGTACTTGGTGCTAGAGCCGACACACAACAAACAAGATTTTGCCGATGCCAAGGAGTATCGGCACTTGATGCGGAGCAATGGGGGAACACATGATACAGTACTGGAAAGACGTAGGCATAGGTAAGCAAAAAAAAATTTTTTCAAGTCCGTTTCAATAGCAAGAAGCGGAACAGGTGATGATAATTACCTCCTGGCCGGGACGCTAGTTTGATGCAGATTTTTTTATCCCAAAAGGTACTACTTGTACCCATTTGCACCTGGGTCGAGTGGGGGGGGGGGAACACAATGCGTGTTAGAAAATATTTTCCCAAGGAACACAATGTTGGGTTTAGCCTGCTTTGTCAGGAGTCGAACTCGGGACCCTCATGATCCACTAGTCCGGTAGCCTAACCGCTTGGCCATCGATGCCACAAAGGCATAGGTAAGGAGGGGGAGATAACTGAGTCCTGCTGTTTTAACGTTTAAGAAAGAAAGAATTAAAACCTCTTAAGTTGTGTGGTTGAAGGTGATTGGTTGTGACATACCGTTGGTTCAGAATGATATCGTCCTAACTCAGGGGTCGTAGCACCCTAGAATCTCCTAGAAAAAAAAAATCCTCCTAGAATCTCTAAATAATCCTAAATATTTCGAGCTGAGGGCCCCTGTCGGAACGGTTCCGAAGACTTGCTCGAGATATTCGATTAGCGAGTAGATTCACGACTTGGACTCGCGAGTCCTCTCGTTTTGCTGGCCATTTTGTTTACGAATCTAGTCTAGTTGACTATGATGAACCGCGAGACTGTTTTAATTGTAGTTCAGCGTTATCAGACTTTATAGGAACTCTTCAACTTCAAATGAATCCAAATTACCTGCGACATTCTAGTTTTGTTTTCAATTCAAAGCAACGTCGTTATCCGTAATAGATCTACTTTAGTGACACTGTTGATTCTGCTTGCTTCTGCTTGGATTTTAAAATCGACATCTCATCGTGTTTTTATCTGCGAACATGGCATCGAAATACAGATGCAGATTTCAAGATCAATGGGTGCATAACCCAAATTATAGAGAATGGATTCTGAAGGAGATGGACATTCACAGTGCAAGATGTAAATGGTGCATGAAGACTTTCAGTGTAGGAGGACAAGGAGAAAGTGCTCTAAAGTCTCGCATGGATGGAAAAAGCACATGGTCGCAGCTGTCATTAACTTTTATGATAAAACTACACGTTTGATACTTTAACTAAACTACGATTACCATCGAGAAAACCTTAGAATTTTTGGAAAATCTAGAAAAAAAATAGAATCTCCTAGAAAATTTAAGGTCCTGAGCATTATGACCCCTGTCCTAACTGCACATTTGACGATTTTGGAGTTTTCTCCATCATTACCAGATTGTCCTGGCTCACAAAATAAATTTAAAAATTGTCACTAATTCAGTCACCATTTGTCACAAACTTTGCTTGCGTTTTGTCCCAATTTTGGATTTTCTTCCCAACTGAGAATTTTAGGGCCGGTATTTGCTCAAAACGGGTAATGTGTAATGAGGACAATGTGATTAATTCTGAGCCAATGAAATATTAAATTGTAAAACAAATTTGAAATTTTTTTTTCAAGGTATCTTTTTTTATTATCCAAAAATAGGACAACTCTGGGTTAACCGTATTTTTGTATTCAAATTTAGTTGTTCCTTATGTCAATTCTTCCTCTTGCATTGCAATACATCTATTGATAACAACATAATTATTATTTCTTCTTATAGAGAACATTTCAGTGAAGATAAAAAACCAATGCTTTTATTTTGTATCTTGTCAGAATCTTTGGTGATAAATGAAAAAAAAACAATATTCTCAAATACATTTTGCATTTGCTTTAAAAGCCAAGAGAGTTTAGTGACCGAATAAGAGATTGAAACACTGGGGAATAATGTTCATAGGACTTCATAGAATAATCTGTTCAACTAGAGGACAGTTCATACAATAATCTGTTCAACTAGAGGACAGTTCATACAATAATCTGTACAACTAGAGGACTGTTCATACAATAATCTGTACAACTAGAGGACTGTTCATACAATAATCTGTACAACTAGAGGACTGTTCATACAATAATCTGTTCAACTAGAGGACTGTTCATACAGTAATCTGTTCAACTAGAGGACTGTTCATACAATAATCTGTTCAACTAGAGGACTGTGCATACAATAATCTGTACAACTAGAGGACTGTTCATACAATAATCTGTTCAACTAGAGGACTGTTTATACAATAATCTGTTCAACTAGAGGACTGTTCATACAATAATCTGTTCAACTAGAGGACTGTGCATACAATAATCTGTACAACTAGAGGACTGTTCATACAATAATCTGTTCAACTAGAGGACTGTTTATACAATAATCTGTACAACTAGAAGACTGTTCATACAATAATCTGTACAACTAGAAGACTGTTTATACAATAATCTGTACAACTAGAAGACTGTTTATACAATAATCTGTACAACTAGAAGACTGTTTATACAATAATCTGTACAACTAGAAGACTGTTTATACAATAATCTGTACAACTAGAAGACTGTTTATACAATAATCTGTACAACTAGAAGACTGTTTATACAATAATCTGTACAACTAGAAGACTGTTTATACAATAATCTGTACAACTAGAGGACTGTTTATACATATAATCTGTACAACTAGAGAAATTCTTGATAAGTAGAGGTAAACAATTTATCACTTTGATATTCTTTCTTTTATAGATTTTTGTTTTGTAAACATTTTCTCATTTTTGACTTTTTAATCTAATTGTCTGATTTTTAAAAAATTTGTTTTGTTTTTTTGTTTTTGTTTTACAGCACAGCAAGGAATAACTAAATTTTGGTGTACGTTGTTAACGTTTGGTGAGTCACATACGCTATGCGTTGTTCGTTTGGTGAGTCACATACACTACCTGTCCTTGTGTACGTTGTTAACGTTTGGTGAGTCACATACACTACCTGTCCTTGTGTACGTTGTTAACGTTTGGTGAGTCACATACACTACCTGTCCTTGTGTACGTTGTTAACGTTTGGTGAGTCACATACACTACCTGTCCTTGTACGTTGTTAACGTTTGGTGAGTTGTTACGTTGTGTTTGGTGAGTCACATACACTACCTGTCCTTGTGTACGTTGTTAACGTTTGGTGAGTCACATACACTACCTGTCCTTGTGTACGTTGTTAACGTTTGGTGAGTCACATACACTACCTGTCCTTGTGTACGTTGTTAACGTTTGGTGAGTCACATACACTACCTGTCCTTGTGTACGTTGTTAACGTTTGGTGAGTCACATACACTACCTGTCCTTGTGTACGTTGTTCAACGTTTGGTGAGTCACATACTACCTGTCCTTGTGTACGTTGTTAATGTTTGGTGAGTCACATACACTACCTGTCCTTGTGTACGTTGTTAATTTGGTGAGTCACATACACTACCTGTCCTTGTGTACGTTGTTAACGTTTGGTGAGTCACATACACTACCTGTCCTTGTGTACGTTGTTAATGTTTGGTGAGTCACATACACTACCTGTCCTTGTGTACGTTGTTAATGTTGGTGAGTCACATACACTACCTGTCCTTGTGTACGTTGTTAATGTTGGTGAGTCACATACACTTCCCTGTCCTTGTGTACGTTGTTAATGTTTGGTGAGTTACATACACTACCTGTCCTTGTGTACGTTGTTAATGTTTGGTGAGTTACATACACTACCTGTCCTTGTGTACGTTGTTAATGTTGGTGAGTCACATACACTTCCTGTCCTTGTGTACGTTGTTAATGTTTGGTGAGTTACATACACTACCTGTCCTTGTGTACGTTGTTAACTTTTGATGAGTCACATAGACTACCTGTCCTTGTGTAGATTGTTAACTTTTGGTGAGTTGCATACACTACCTGTCCTTGTGTACATTGTTAACTTTTGGTGAGTCGCATACACTACCTGTCCTTCTATAAGTTAACTTTTGGGAAACAAATTGGGCTTTGTTTGTGGATGAGCATCCGTCTTAACTGTCTTTGCATTATATTTGAAATGGAAAGGTTGCTTCTTCCATGGTAAGGCAGGCAGTTGGGAGGTACCACTGGTAGGTCCTACTTCTTTCCTTTTCGCTCTTTCACTTATCTTTCATTGATCTTGCTGTTTCCTGTAAATTCACACTGAGATCACTGCATGTGATGGGAGAGATAAATTTCAATGAAACTTCTGTGGTGAGATTGGGTTATATTTTCATCAGACTTCTGGGCTTCTTGTTTTGCAACTATTTTTTTTTGTATGCGTTGTAAGTGAGAAGTAAAGGACAAGTGCATTGAATTGTAATTTATTTGTTTGTTTGTTTTCTTTCAACGAGTTATGATGACAACAGTTAATGCCCTTGGTAAATTATGAAGTCTTGTGATATACACAAATTGGTTGTGGGTGGTTGGCGGGGGCTACTGGTAGGTCCTACTTCTTCCCTAGGACTCTGGCACTTATCTTTCACTTTCATCTTGCTGTTTCCTCATAATTCACCCCCTGATCACTGCAAATGGTGGAAGCAGCAGGGGGGGGGGGTAAATTATTTCAATTTAATAAACAAAACAAATGCAAGTTTATTAAAAGTAAATGGGAAAACAAAAGTTTGATTAAGAAATCAACATATGTGCCACGTCCTTTCTACAGGGAAAACTTTGGGTACATCAGCTCTAATTGGAAAGATCCACCTTCGGACGACGTGAAGTTTGTACGGAAAAAGGGCAATGCAGCTTAGCGTCACCTTACAATGTGGTAAGCATAAATCTGCCATGACCTCTTTTACTTTCCAGTGTTCAATGCTTCACAGTTATTGGCGCAAATTTGCAGGATTTTGGTCACGGCAGCGTGTGATTCAGGTGTCACAAACATAGATTGGATGCAACGTTTTATTAAATTACATAGCTGAGAAGTATTTATATATATATATATATATATATATGTCATACTATATCGACCTGGTGTGTAGTAATGTCTGTAAATCTGTTTTCAGCTCTTAAGATTCCTTATTACAAATTTTTCTAAGCCATCATGGCAAAACTTTGAAGGCGAAACAGGACACAGTTTTGAATTGGACATTGAAGGTTGTGAAAAATATGATTAAAAAAGGGGGGTTACAATACAAGGTGTAATTTTACTTCTTCAATGCTGCCAAGTTTTGAAAAGATTTATAAACGTTTAAAAAAAAAAATATATAGTATACTGGGTTATTTATATCTCCCATCTAGTTAAGAGATGGAGTGATCGCAGTAAGGGTGTTTACATATTTGAATATTTTACATTTGGCAGCTATCAACCTCTAACAACAAAATAATTTCAAAGAAAGTGGAAGATTGGCGATACTGCCCTGGACCCAAAGATTTTATATTCAAATTTCTGAAGTTGATGATACTCAAATTTCTGAACTGGGCACTAGAAAGTACTGAATGCCTTTGTGATTCGAAAAATTATGAGCACACACATGCACATGCGTGTGTGGCTTGACCTCCACCAAAACCCCTGAGACTTGACTCGCTGAACCCTGGGGTTTGATCTAACTCAGGTCAAGAGCCACCGCTCTAAACTGTAGTACACGAGATGGTGCCTGGCTTTATTTATGATTTGTTTTCCACCTCAGGAATCTGTTAGTAGAAAATAAGGATGAGGAGAGAGTGAAATACCATTGCTCGTTATAAAGAGATGTCAATTTAGAAATAAAACTTTTTCTTTGTCTCTCTGTCACTCAGATATGTGTTTAAAATGGCGAATGATTCCTTTCAACTCTAATAACATTGGCAAAGATTTCCCCGACCATTGGGTTTGTACCATGAACTCAGAACAGCAGCACAATAAGTGAGTCTTCTACTGGTTTGTTTCTTTTTATATAGTTTGCAGACATTGCGTGTGTATGGAGTCGTAGCTTTGGCCTTAAACTTTGAACTCTTACTTTCCTTGGGGCCATAATGCTGCCCCCCCCCTCCCCCCCTCCTCCAACCCCAGGATTTCTGAGCGTAGATTTTTAAGTCAAGCAGGTGTCAACCTGTCCTGCAGAAAGAAAAAAGAAATAATTTTGATATGAATGATAGCAAAGAAAGTTGCTTTCAATTTCACTAAGATGATAATCTGAATCTAAATTCAAGCCATCGTCCTCAGAATCACAAAAACACACGCACTGCCTCAATCATTTTATCTGCCGTGAGACGTCTCCTTTCTGACAATGTTAATGGAATGTTCAAATCAATAGCTCGTTTCATTTTCATAAAAATACGGGGGAAAAGCATAGTAAACACATTCAAAACACTTTTCCCCTTGGGAGTGGTGTTTTTATGTTGCTCTGTTTATCTTTTTTTTTAGTGAAATCTTCAAGGGAATGTTTAATTAAGTTTGAGGAATTTTTGACCATATTAAAGTGTTACTAGAAGACTAATTCAAGAATGATGAACTGTTATGCAGTGAAAAGATGAGAACTGAAGCCATATTATTTTGTTGTTTTTTTACATTTCTCCAATTTTCATGTAAACTATCACATGTAATCTTTGATTTCTCTGAAACAACAGGTGTTCTTCATCAGAACAAAAACTGAACATTCCAGAAGGTGTATTAAAGAAAGAAATCAAATCACAGGAACAAAAAAAAAAGATCTAGAAGAGGTAACACAAAGTTCTTTCTCTGTCAAACAGGTGTTTTTACCCCTCACAAATGTTTCCATGCTTTTCGCGGTTTCCACGATCCCATCCCCCAAAAAAAAAGATTCCGTGGGTCCCCCCGACTTGAGCTCCGCTGTGAGTTAATAAATAAGTTGGAAACAAAAATGCGATAGTACTGAATAACATCCAAAACCCCGCGAACGATAATCTCATCTCATCGGCCGACATTTGTCTCTTCACTTTCAAACAGCAAAGTCGCACGATGCGTTATATTATCGAAAGGTGGAAACTCCAAAGAAATCGCCGTCAGTACAAATGGAACCGGTCATGGATGGAAAGCAAACTCTCGTTTTTGACGGCTGTCAACAAAATTTTCAGCCATTTGGCCTGTGGCACTTTTGTCTAATACAGTCACGTCTCGATAGTCTGGACTTTGGTAATCCAGATGTCTGGAAAATCCAAACAGATGAGCTGGGGACAGATTTTCTTCTTCTTTATTTCTACCCGATCCAGATCCGAACGTCCCAATTTAGAAGCATGTTACCGCAATATGGAGATTTTATACTTTGATAAAGCTAGTCTTAAACAGTCAGCTGACAGCGCATCAAAGTCACCCGACTCTGCTTCCTTAACACCACTTCAGCCATACAATATAGCAGCATGGCGTCACAGCCAATTAATTGACTGGCGTGCGACATTGCCTAGGCAGACGTATAGACACGAGTGGAAGTCCGGTCAGCCCAGATGACACAAAGCACTAGCCGCTGGTGGGTGTGTCTCTAGGCATACACTGCTGTAAGTTTTGACACAATCGGTGCATCAACCGCCGTAAGATTCAGTTTGATCGACGATTTGATAATCCGGATGTCTCGATAATCCGGACGAATTGCTCGGAACGGAGGTGTTCGGACTATGGAGACGTGACTGTATTGCCTACTACAAAACTTGAAAAGACGTGAGGTCTTTCATCTTAGTGAAAGCAGCCACTTGCATTGATTTGTGATTCCTGACAGGTGTGATTGTAAGGAATTTGCTCAGAGCAGAATTGTCATTCATATTTTAATCTAGGGGAGAAGCACAAAAGAAGAGTCAAAAGAAAAAATGGAGAAAAAATTTGTCGTTGTTGTTGTTGTCCCATAGTGGCTTGAAGAGAAAAAAAGGTTGATGTATAGTTGTGTCAGCAGTTCTTGGTGGCTGGGCTGGGGGGGGGGAGGGGGGATGGTAATGGTAGGTCTTACTTCTTTCTTTCTTTTCACTCTCTATCACGTGTCTTTCGTTTTGCTGTTTCCTCTTAATTTTACCCTGCTATCATTATGTGTGATGTTTGAATATGAAACAAACCGAAATGGAGAGGGTTCTGATTCTCTCTAGGGAGAGAAATGGACAGATAGGGAGTTAAGCACTTCTCAGGACGTGTACATGTATTCACTTCGCTTAATGTTCATCGTGTGTGTGTAAATTACTCATTCTTGTTACCGTCAGCCTAATACTCTGTTTTCTTTATTTTCTTCACAGGAAATTCTTCGTAAAACAGAGATGTTGGAAAAAATTACAGGTGAAAATTTGCCATTTCTTAACTTGCACATATCGATGTCGGTTTGAGCCGTTTGTGTTGTTGGATATTTCGTCTTAGTGACGTTGCTTGTGATTGAAGAATGTGCGGCGTGCTTATTTTAAGGTCCGTAGATTGATTTTAGAGACATGAATTTGTGATTGAAGAATGTGCGGTGTGTTTATCTTAAGGTCCGTAGATTGAATTTAGAGACATGAGTTTGATTGAAGAATGTGGGTGTGTTTATCTTAATGTCCCGTAGATTGATTTTAGAGACATGAGTTTGTGTGATATGCTTACTTTACGGTTGCTTTAAGCAAATTGAATTTTCAACTTTTTGTGTGATCTAAAACGTATTTTGTTATTTTAGGTATTAACAATGCTTTTCAATGCGCCCGTTCACGGCCGCAAATGAACCCGATCTTTCCATTATGACGCCGATAACAAAAGTACCTAGTCACATTAGAGCTCATTTATAGTGGAAAAACAGTGCCAGTGGTTTCCTCTTCCTTTCAGGAAGTAGATTTAAAATGCGACGTCCCGTTTAGATCTAAATATCATAACTAGTCAATGAACAGTGATTTTTACAAGTGGAAAATCCGCGCGTGTTTCAACTCAAATTCAACCTAAATATTTTTCTCCTTGAATTCCTTGTTGAATGATGACGTTTTAGGCGAAAAGGAAGATAATGTTGATTCTGGTGATGAATCAGACATCGACATTGAGTTTGAAGCTCGATCAGAGTTAGATCTAGGATTTGAGCAGAGTTAGATCGATTTGAGCCTTCAAATTCAACTTGACGTGGTCTGAACATTTGAACGATGTTAGTGTGGAACAGTTTTACTGAATTTTCTGGAAGTGTGATAGATTTTCAGGTCAACTCGTCCATTGGAAGATATTTCCCCCATTTCTGTATGAAATGATAGCTGATCAGACAAAGACGCGAGGCAGTACCAAACTAGGACTGGGAGAGTGGATAAATTGTGGAAGTGAGCCAGGATATTCAAGTACATGTACATCAATATTATGTTTGGCATTCACACAATGCCAGATCTGAACATTTTTGGTCATCAGACAAAAAATATCGTGTTCCTGCCGTTTGCCGATGTACTCGGAAAAATGCGCTACATGAAAATAAACCAGTACTTTCACGTCTGCGACAACTCAAATTTTACGTGATATGATCCCCTCTTCAAGGTCAGGCCTGTCCTAGACGTTGTGAGGGCAAAGTGTAAGGAACTGTACAAGCCTTCACGTGAGGTCAGCATGATGTGAGCAATGGATGGAAACAATGAAGCAAGCCTAACAAGTACGGGATCAAAATCTGGTGTTTATCTTACGGGATGTCAAACTTTGCGGTGTACCGTAGTGTGAGGACTGGATTAGGGCATCATGTGGTGATGTTGGAGTGGACTATCTGAATCAGTCATCGTGATTTTATTTTGACAATTTTTTTACATCAGTTCCAACTGGCTGAGGACCTCCTCGAGAAAAAATATTGAACAATTTAAGAACACGTGTCGGCTGGCCGCTGAGGAATGAAGAGAAAGGTGACACTAGATCCGACAGAAAAATATGGTGGTGAGCTGGTTCGACAAACGAAGTCAACATATTGTGACTACTGAATCCAACAATAACAATGGTTACTCGTTCTTGAAGAATAAACCAGTCAACGTCAGAGATTCCGACTGCTGTCGCCAGCTATACAACTCAATATGGGAGGTCGACCTCGCGGACCAATGCGCGCCTACTACCAGATCGGCAGGGCTTCTAGGAAGTGGTGGAGGTATGTTTTCTGGTTTCTGATCCAGACAGCGATGGTCAATTCCTACATTGCCATAAAGTCTGTCCAAGCCGTCCCGGGAGGTCACCCCGTCCTCTCGACATTTACTTTTCAGGATGAGTGTGATCAACTGACCTTCTGATCAGGAAACAATGCAGTTCCCCGATTACTCCATCTGTATCGTCAGGAACTGTACCAACAGACAAACACAAAAGTGTAAGACTGCCAGGAAGGAAACGCTGCTACCAGTGCGCCATGGACAAAAGAAAACCCCAAAAGAACAGAACTGGATTAGGGCATCTATGGATGTACAGTTTGCAATGTTCATTTGTGTTTTGTGTGAAGGCGTCTTTGAAAATTTAAACTTTTGAAATTTATATCTGGAAATTGGGGACATGGATTAACATTGAACACATGTAAAAAAAAAAAATTTTTTTTTTTCACACTTTATTAATTTTTATTTCATCATTCATCATTCATCAATGCATATATATTATAATTAAATGAAAGATAAATCATTTCTTGATTTAGTAGTATTTTTATTTTTTAACATTAACCGTTTTTGCAATGAGTTTTTTGTAACAGGTGGCATAATTCCGGAAAGGCTTGGAAGTTGGAAATTAATTGACCTAGTTTCAGTTGAGAAGCATTGGGTTAAAACTTGACTTCCCAAATTCCAAGAAACCATTTCCATAAGTTTCGTAGGCAAATGTATGAAATTCCGAGTTACATATATTTGTTTTTATCAGCCATGAGGTGCAAAAATAAAAGTTCCTTCAAGGTCCTTAAAGCCCTTAGGAGCCGGACCTTCTCCTGGTTTCTATAGCGTGAAGTGGAACTGATGACAATAATCACCTCCTGGCCAGGACGCTAGTCTGACTTTGCACCTGGGTAGAGTGGGAAGAGTGCGGGTTAAGTGTTTTCCCAAGGAAACGGCCCCTTCAATTATTTTTATCCACATAAATACTTTCAGGTGGTTAGACCTGAACATGTCAACTTGAGAAAACGCCCCGCCATTTCTCTCAAGCCCTGTCTTTGGCTTTGTTCACGTTCAATCCCTCATGTTGATGTAGGTTAGCATTGATGGACAGGCTCGTGCTTCTAAGCATTGTTGTTCTGAGTTTTTTTTTGGTTTTTTAAAATTTGCTTTTTTTGTATTAAAGTCGTAAGTATTAGTAGTGCCATTATTCAGACCTGTTTTTTTTTTTTGTCTTGTCTTTTCAGAAAATGAAGGTGGTCCAGTCGACTAAAGACGTCAGTGTTGTGCTAAAAGGATGAGAAGATAAAGCTCGCTCAAACTTGGGAAGGGTCAGTGTCCGCCTTTGTCAATTGGGGTTATTGCCCTTCGGCAATCCTTTGACGCTGATTTTCGTGTTAATTCTATTTTGATGGTCTTTTTAAATCATGTTCGACTTCTTCACCTTAAGATTTCAGTGGTGACTATTTTTGTCTTTTTTTGTCTTTCTTTCTTTTTTGTGTGTGCTTGTTGAGGGGGGGGGGCTTTTTTTTTTAAAGTTCTTCTTCTGTGAAACTCTGCTCTGATTTATTTTCTAGAGGGCCAAAGCATCACCACCGCCACGTTTCCCCGTCTCCCGAACCCGTGCAAGATCAAGGTCGTCTGGCGCGCCCAGCAGCGAGTCATCCAAGGTCGGAAAAAAGCCAGACGCAGCCCCAGCCCGCCTCCCGACCTTCAGCCCGCTCCACCGTCCAGAGCCCCCGTGAAGAGCGCCCCCTCCAAAGCCACAGTGAAAAGTGCCCCCTCCAAAGCCCCAGTGAAAAGTGCCCCAGCTAGACCCAGAAAGAGATCTCCCAGCCCTAGCCCTCCGCCAAGAAAGGCGGCCATTGCTGCGATAAGGACAAAGGTAGGAGTTGCTGATGTTGCTATTATTTGGGGGGTATACCTGGAAAATATAAACAGGAAGTCATTAAAAGTTGCTTATTCTTATTCCAGGTCGGGGGAATTTCTTATAGATAGCGCACTTGACCAAAAGTCATGGAGAAACGTTAATGCTTTTAAAAAAAAAGAAGAAAAAAGATTGAGCCATTTTTTTCTCTCTTTGTGTCTTAAAACTGCCGTGTACTTTTAGTCGCAAATGTACCGTGATGATTGGATATCACTGAAGACGATTCCCGCACCCCTGCGTGATTATCTTTGCCGATCAATAGGTTGTGTGAATCACCAAAGAGCTACCTAACACGACTGAGATATTCTCCCGAACGACTTCTTGTCATTCTTCCAATTCGCAGTTTAATCGGAGAGAACTCTTTTTGTTATGAGATTAAATGTCATGCTAGGTCGAAAGTGGCAGTAGGCACACGAAGGGAAAATGCCACGTCTCGTATCACTTTGCTTAGAACATATCCGTTCGTTTATCCACGTTACATAGGCACATCATGTATCGCCATCCACAGAGTATTTTAGATGTATTTGTGGTAAAAAGGGTCTGACAATGAATAGTTTTCCGACATTTCTGACAAGGATGCCGAATTCATCCCAGGTTCCAGAGATGGAAGCAGTGTTGATAGTGATAAAGATTTAGATCGAGACGCCCGAAGTACCAATGCTGAAATTCGTCATCAGTCATAGTTGGGAAAAGACTTTCACGCCTGAAAAGATAAAAGGAAGGACTGTTAAGACTTTCGTCTAAATCAGATAGTAGGCCTAAAAAGAGGACTGTTAGGAAAAGACTGTCTAAATTGAGATTTTTAGGCCTAAAAGACAAAAGAGAAGGACTGTTAGGAAAAGACTAAATGATTTCTGTTAGGATTATCTTTCCGTCTAAATCAGATAGTAGGCCTAAAAGACAAAGAGAAGGACTGTTAGGAAAAGACTTTCACGTCTAAATCAGATAGTAGGCCTAAAGACAAAAGAGAAGGACTGTTAGGAAAAGACTTTCCGTCTAAATCAGATAGTAGGCCTAAAGATTTGAAAGAGAAAAGACTTTCCCGTCTAAATCAGATAGTAGGCCTAAAAGACCAAAGATGGAAAGGACTTAGATTAGGAAAAGACTGAAAAAAGTCTTTCCCGTCTAAATCAGATATTAGGCCTAAAAGACAAAAGAGAAGGACTGTTAGGAAAAGACTTTCACGTCTAAATCAGATAGTAGGCCTAAAAGACGAAAGAGAAGGACTGTTAGAAAAGACTTTCACGTCTAAATCAGATAGTAGGCCTAAAAGACAAAGAGAAGGACTGTTAGGAAAAGACTTTCACGTCTAAATCAGATAGTAGGCCTAAAAGGAAAAGGACTTTATTGGAAAAGACTTTCACGTCTAAATCAGATAGTAGGCCTAAAAGACAAAAAGAGAAGGACTGTTGGGAAAAGACTTTCACGTCTAAATCAGATAGTAGGCCTAAAAGACGAAAGAGAAGGACTGTTAGGAAAAAGACTCTAAATCAGATAGTAGGCCTAAATCGAAAGAGATAGTAGGCCTAAAAGAAGAGGCCTAAAGAAAAGAGAAGGACTGTTAGGAAAAGACTTTCACGTCTAAATAAATCAGATAGACTGTTAGGCCTAAATCAGACGAAAGAGAAGGACTGTTAGGAAAAAGACTTTCACGTCTAAATCAGATAGTAGGCCTAAAAGACGAAAAGAGAAGGACTGTTGGAGGTTTTGAACTGTGTTCATACCAATGGAAGGGGATGATGAAGATGTACATAGTTGTGATGATCCACAAAGCCAGCCAGATTACGCTGGGCATGGAACCTTGTTCCTACAGGCAGAACTACACAGCACCAGCCAAAAACAGTAACTCAAGTGGTTTTATAATAATTACAACAACACATTCAAAGAGTTTTCAATACAATTTTATCCATTATGACATATTTTTCCCATTTTTTTCATTGTGTCACTTGTGTTTCTGAAAGTTTTCTGAAAACTGAAATTATAATCAGTTTTTAAAAAATCATGACTGAAAAGTTTTTCCGCATAAATCAATAATAAAAAAAGTAAATGAAAGTCTTAAGTCTAAACTTAAATCGCGTACCTAATATCATTATGCTTGCTTCAAATCTTTTTTCGGCATGGATTTTTGAAAATGAGTTTTTTAAAAACCAGTCCCCAGGAAACAGATTCGAAAAAATTGGCCAGTTGCATGTGAGTTAAAGGAGCGAGGCGATGGGTGCCGATGCAGAGGTTGTGGGTTTGATTTTATTGATGCCTAAGATTTTGTTTGTCTATTCTTTTGTATATATTTGGTCTTTTTTTCCTACTGGGCTTTGAGATTATTTCATGTTCTTGTTCGACAACCGATAGTTATTTCCTGATGACGTATCTCTCTCATAGATCTCAGTCCAAATTTTTGTCGAGCATCAGATGTGTGTAATACAAGTTTGAGTGTTACTGGAATTCATACGACTTCACAGATCTATTGATTGATTGATTTTTCCCCCTTCAGAATGAATCAAAGCCTAGTCCAAAAGTCGAACCGAAGAAACGAATCCAACGACGACCCCCCTCATCAGATGAAGAAGAAGAGGAAGAAGAAGAGGGAGGAAGAGGAAGAAAAGGAGAGCAGTAGAAAAGCCAGGAGTCGTAACAACGTCGACCACACAGAGACCAAGCGGACAAGACCGAAGGAACAGGTATGACTCTTCTTCTCGTGTCTGGGTTGGTTTTTGTTGGTTGCTTCCTTATCTGCTTTTTTTGTGTGTGGTGTCAGTGTCCGAAGGGTTAGGCTGTGGTACCGGGTATCATGAGAGTCCCGACGTTGTGTTCCTTGGGAAAGACACTTAACACGTGTTTTCCCCACTCGACCCAGGTGCAAAATGGGCACAAACACTAGTTTTGGGAGTAAAAACCTGCGTCAGACTGGCGTCCTGGCCAGGAGGTGATTGTTATCACCTGTTCCGCTTCACGCTATAGAAACCGGGATAAGCTCTGGCTCTATGGGCCATAATGGCCTTGAAGGAACTTTGCTTTATCTGCTTCTTAAGCTGCAAGTATAGTACACCCGTGTCCCACGCGGCCGCACACAGCACAGTCAGTAGGAGTGGCTCAACCCCACTGAATCCTTTTCTGATGGGCTTACTATTAGCGGCTGAAACCCCGTCCCGTAACACCTAATTAGTAAGAGTAACAAGTAATCCAGAGGAGACAGCTGAAGATGTAGGTAGATATATCAATGGAAGAAATCCAAACAGCTATAAGAAAAATGAAATTAGGAAAAGCCCCAGGAGCAGATTAAGTTTATCCAGAAAGGATTAAAAACCAAGGGAGAGAGGCAGACAAACTACTACATGCAATATGCTAAAAAGCATGGAAGTCCAAACAGGTGCCAGAGGACTGGAAAAAGGGAACGGTAGTACCAACACATAAGAAAGGATCAACTATGGAATGCTCAAACTATAGAGGGATATCACTACTTAACGTTCCAGGAAAAGTATGTGCCAGGATACTGGAAATGAGTCTAAGGAAAAGAGTAGAGGATCAGATTGAAGAGCATCAGAGTGGATTTAGACCAGGAAGAAGTGTACAAGACCACATATTTACAATTAGACAAATAATAGAAAAATTCCTTGAGAGAAACATTGACTTGCAACTGTGTTTTATAAATCTAGAAAAGGTTTGTGCATGTAAACAGAATGAATAACAATAGAATAGCTAAATCAGTATACAGTGTTAAAGCCCAAGGTAAAAGACCAAAAGGCAGACCTCGGAGAAAGTGGGAAGAAGATATAAAAGAG
Source organism: Doris montereyensis (assembly GCA_037039925.1). NCBI lineage: Eukaryota > Metazoa > Mollusca > Gastropoda > Nudibranchia > Dorididae > Doris > Doris montereyensis. Next base: position 115,217 of record JAXRKP010001442.1, read on the forward strand.
GCATTGAAGTATAGAAATTTAACTTGTTTGGCATCCTGGAGAAAGATCATCTCGGGCATCTGAACCCATACACCGAAAGGTAGAATGGTAACTGATAAAGAAAGAAACTATATATCGTGAATGTACAAAAGCGACATTTTTATTACAACAAAAAAAAAAATTATTCGAAAGTTTACAATATATAAAAAAAAACAACGGCAATCTATTAATATTGACAAGAGGAACCTGTGTGCAAAATATAATACAACACGTTTGCTAAATGGCGGAGGAGATAGAATTTTAGTGTGGAAAAACTACATTTTGAGAAAAATGCAAGTGAAAAATTCAAACAAAAATAACACAAAACAAACGCTTCAGACGGGTTTCCCTTGTTGTAGCAGCCCCCTTACTCTTTCGACAGTCTCTGGCATTGCTACTTATGTAAATAGGATTATAAATCTAGGTTTAGATGTGCACTGTTGTGAAAACAGACGTCAAAATGACCAGTTTTTTTGTTTTTTTTTTTTTTTTTTCCTCTATATCCTATGCTTCTGCACGTGTTTACATACACACTGACGCGCAACACCTCTTATATCACACAACGATGGGCAGAAGCATCGATCGGTGTCGGCAGAAAAAAGTCAAGTCGGTGTTGCCACATTTGGCGATTACCCGCCAATATACGGGTTTTACTGCCATCTTCTCAGTCAGTGTTAGGGTAATATACGTCAAAATATTGATTGTTTTTTACCTACCCTCGCCCACAAAAATATATATATATTTTTTTTTTTAAAATATACGTCACATGGACATTTTTCTGCCATATACTTGTAGATAAATGCCATGAACTTGTAGATAAATGCCATGAACTTGTAGATAAATGATCGTTCTATCCAAAAATGCAAAGAACAGAAAATCAACCTTTTGGTCCAAAAGCTTGCCAGCCCAGGTGCCCCCCCCCCCCTTAATTCACCCTGAGATAACCACAATGGTGGAACAGGGTAAATTTCAATTAATCAAACTCGCTGTGTGTTTGCAGGTGCCAGAATATCCAGAGATTCCTGTCAAGAAGCAGAGAATTTCCCACTTTGACACATTGGACAAGAAAGAAAAACCAACTATGGTGGTGGAGAAGGAAGAACAAGAGAATGGCACATCCAGATCCACGCAGAAGCAAACCCAAAGGGAAATAATCTTAAATCAGAGGTAATTTCTTTCTTTTCTTTTGCAATTGATGTGTTATGTCCCTTAGCCTATGTCTGTGTTGCTCACTCCATTCCTATTTCCTTCTGACTGTCTGTATCTCTCTGACTCTCTATCTCTATCTCTGTATGTATTTTTGTCTCTCTGTGTATGTGTTTTTTCTCTGTTTATCTGTGTGTGCCCTGTATCTCTGTCTCTCTCTGTGTATCTGTGTTTCTCTCATATCTGTGTGTCTCTCTGTGTATCTGTCTGCCTGCCTGTCTGTCTGTCTGTCTCTCTTTCTTTCAAATGTGTATTCCTATCCTAAAATATACCTAAATCTTTTGTGTTTGAAAAAGTAATTAGTTGTTAAATATTGGTTTTTAAAGAAAACACAATGGCACTTAATATGAGATTTTACGGTTCAAGGATCAAACCTTGAAAGGATTGGCCACTGTATAGAACCACTGGTGTTGTTATGCCATCGTGTATGGGGGGGGGACTGGTAGTCCAAGGTTAAGGCGGTTGCCTCTGAACCCAAAGGTCGTGGATTCACACCCTGCCGACGGTTGAAACATTTTCTTAAGTATTTTCAGAGTGAAAAATCTACCCCTCCTACTCCTTTCCTTTTATTTTTTTACTTCACTTTTATCTTGCTGTTTCCTCTTAATTCATCCTGAGATCACCACAATGGTGGACGGGGTAAATTTCAATTAAACAAACAAGTAAACAAACAAATCTTCATCTTCTTCTCATAAGTATTTTCCATTTTTTCTTGGTTACATTGCTTAAGAAGTTCTTCATTTGTTATTCTATCGGGCCAAAAAGTGTCATTAATTCTTGGCAAGCTTTGATTATGGAAGACAGATAGCTTGTTTAGATCATTGTCTGTCATTCAGTGTGTACAGAGTCTGTCATTCAGTGTGTGCAGAGTCTGTCATAGTGTATGTGAAGCCTGTCATTAAGTGTATGCGAAGTCTGTCATGGTGTATGTGAAGCCTGTCATTAAGCGTATGCGAAGTTTGTCATTAAGTGTATGCGAACTCTGTCATTCAGTGTATGCAAAGTCTGTCATTCAGTGTATGCAAAGTCTGTCATTCAGTGTATGCAAAGTCTGTCATTCAGTGTATGCAAAGTCTGTCATTAAGTGTAAGCAAAGTCTGTCATTCAGTATATGCAAAGTCTGTCATTCAGTGTATGCAAAGTCTGTCATTCAGTGTATGCAAAGTCTGTCATTCAGTGTATGCAAAGTCTGTCATTAAGTGTATAAGTCTGTCATTCAGTGTATGCAAAGTCTGTCATTAAGTGTAAGTAAGTCTGTCATTCAGTATATGTGAAGTCTGTCATTCAGTGTATGCAAAGTCTGTCATTAAGTGTGAGCGGAGTCTGTCATTCAGTGTATGCTGTCATTAAGTGTATGCAAAGTCTGTCATTCGGTGTATGCGAAGTCTGTCATTCAGTGTATGCAAAGTCTGTCATTAAGTGTATACGAAGTCTGTCATTCAGTGTATACGAAGTCTGTCATTAAGTGTAAGTGGAGTCTGTCATTCAGTATATGTGAAGTCTGTCATTCAGTGTATGCAAAGTCTGTCATTAAGTGTGAGCTGAAGGTGGATAGGAATTGTGGTCCAATTGAGTCCAACGTCTGATTAGAATGATCACTCTGCATGCCTTTTGTCTTTAGCTTAATGCTAGCCTCTTTTGAGCGTTCATGTGATCTCAATCTTGAACCTTTTCAGGTGTCGGGGAAAGACGAAACGAGGCGCAGGCAACACAGGCAGAGGAGATCAAGGACGAAGCTCAGGTGGTGAGTGTCATTTTCAGTTTCTCTGGCTTTGCGTTGACGTGTCTTGTCACGATGAATGCTGACCTAAATGGTGGTCATGGTACCTACAAGTCATTTGCCCTCTGTTCAGTTCTGGAAAAAGAAAGAAAAGAAAGGAAAAGCGTAGCTGCTAACCAGAACACACAAAAACGTATTAAGTATGTTCTTTTTGGCTGTAGGTCTGTATACAGTAGTGACTGCTTGAATGCCCGCCGCCATAATGCCTGTTTCGCCTGAATGCCGCAATCTGAGTGAAACTGATTTAAAAACAAACAAACTGCCCCTCTAAATGCTTGTTTCAAAACCAAGATTTTCGCCTAAATACCCCGGTCTCAACGGCAACTGCAAGCATCATCTTCTCCAAATTATTATAAAGTACATCCGTAATTGATTAAAATCCTTCTTTTTTATCATCATGCATTCATGTAATCCCATCGCTAATATGGCTTATGCCCCGTCAACAATGTGCCAGGCATTGTAACCACCCTTCATTACATTGTAATGTAATAAAAGATGACCTGCCTCCTCTTCATAACTCCACCCACTGTACTTTACCTTAAAGGGAGTTAATTCAAGTTAATTTACCAATGCTTTGTGGAATACTGCAGACTTTTGTGCAAGTAAGTTAGACTTAGCTTGCACAGTCAGAGTCTTGTTTTACGTTTTCAAAAGGTTGATGGCTATGGGAAAGAAAAGAAAAGAAAAGAAAAGTAAGAGCAAACAAAAAAAAGAAACAACAACCCAGGAAGACTTTCATATCTGCAGACGCCCATGACTGACAGCCACAGGGATTGATATTTTGCCCTATTTAAATAGGGGGGTGGTGGGTGCTGTTGGTAGCTTCCTACTTCTTTCCTTTCACGCTTTTGTCTATCTTCCACATTACTGCTTCTTCCTAACTCACCCTGAGACCGCTGCACACGGTGGAGGGGATAGATTTCAGTTAAGCAACCAAACAAACGAAGCTCTTATTAAAGGCGATGCATAATATGGTTGTAATTTTTCTGTACAGAGACAAACGTAGGATTCTGTTTGGGTGTGACATGCTGTTTTATGAAGTAATATATGTTTTGCCTGTCGTTACTAAGTCGGAAGGTTTCATAAGTTCAGCTGCCAAGCGCTTTGCATTTAACTTATTAGTGTGTAGCTTCCTGGCTGGAAGATCCTGATCTAGATTCAACGTCCTGGCAACCAGATCACTCTGGTGCGTTTACTTTTTCTGATCTTCCGTGTGCTTTTGATGGGTGGCGTTAGGAAAAAGATTGTCTATCTCTCTTCTCTCTCTCCCTGTGTTACTGTTGTAACAGTCCATGATGACAAAAATTGAGGATAAAAAATAATAAAAATTAAAGCAAAAAATGCAGAAAATGTAGATGATTGAAGCAGGGCGATGAAATGTGCGTGCTGAACAGAGCAGTTCTGTAAGGAAATGTGATCAGTGACGGTTTTGAGGAAAGTGACGCTATTACATTAGAATCGTGACCTTTTAGTGTTAGAAAGAGGCTAAAACAAAATTAGGATTGACGAGCCAATCTGATTGTTCAAAGAGAACGTGTTGCCCACGGGCGGGTTTTGGCCAGTCTGAGCAATGGGAAGCAGTTAGCGGACGGCTGGACTGAATGCAACTGGCTGTCTAGTTAGCAGCTGTTTTCGGCAGTGTTAAACCTTGATGATATAAGTCTGTAGGTCAAGGAGTCTTGTCTGTGTTAGTTTTTTATTAGCCGGAGCAGGGCCTTGACATTACTTTGGCCGACTATTCTTATCCTGTGTACAGGGGGGGGGGGGGGGAGGTGTGTGTATGTGTCATTCCTTCTATTAAAAAAAACCTGACAGGATTGATTGATACTTTTCGCCTTTGGTCTTTCTCTCAGATTTGGTGGGAAGTCGAGTGGAAGTTCAAGTCAACAGCAAATGGTGAGTAGAAAGAGTCTGTCCGACATTGAATGAACAGTTACCTTTCCTTGTTTTCATTGTAATTGTCATAAGCAGTGGGTTGCTTTTTGAGGGCACTACTGGGTTGGTTCTCATTCTTTCCTTTCACTCTTTTACTTGTCTTTCGTCATGCTGTTTCCTCTCAGTTCACCTTGAAATAACAGAACAGACTTGTTTATTCTGTTTTTGGTGGCTCCGTCACTTATTGTTGTTTATCACTTAGTAAAAACAAGTAACAACCACTTTTCCGCTTTATCAGGTAGGTAGATACCCAGGAGGTGATTTATTGATAATACATGTTCCGTTTCAAGCTATAGAAACCAGGGTAAGACCCGGGAATCTAGGGCCTGTTGTAACACATTTGCAGGAACTTGAGTTTTTTCCCTTTACTTTCCTGTGTTCCCCAGGCAGCCAGCGGCTATCACTGAGGTGGACGGGGCCAAGTGGAAGGTCAAGTTTGACCAGCATCCCAGGGACAAACACGACAAATGGTTGTACCCTCCCACCTTGCACACGTCTTCTTTTTTTTGTGGTCTTCCTCTTTTTGTGGTCTTTTTCTTTTTGTGGTCTTTCTTTTTTTGTGGTCTTTTTCTTTTGTGGTCTTCCTCTTTTTGTGGTCTTTCTCTTTTTGTGGTCTTTCTGTTTTTGTGGTCTTTCTCTTTTTGTGGTCTTCCTCTTTTTGTGGTCTTTCTCTTTTTGTGGTCTTCCTCTTTTTGTGGTCTCTCTCTTTTGTGGTCTTTCTCTTTTGTGGTCTTCCTCTTTTTGTGGTCTTCCTCTTTTTGTGGTCTTCCTCTTTTTGTGGTCTTTCTCTTTTTGTGGTCTTTTTCTTTTTGTGGTCTTTCTCTTTTGTGGTTGTTTCCTCTTTTGTGTCTTTCTCTTTTGTTTTTGTGGTCTTCCTCTTTTTGTGGTCTTCCTCTTCTTGTGGTCTTTCTCTTTTTGTGGTCTTTTTCTTTTTGTGGTCTTTCTCTTTTTGTGGTGTTCTCTTTTGTGGTGTTCCTTTTTTGTGGTCTTTTTCTTTTTGTGGTCTGTCTCTTTTTGTGGTCTTTTTCTTTTTGTGGTCTTTCTCTTTTTGTGGTCTTCTCTTTTTGTGGTCTTTCTCTTTTTGTGGTCTGTCTCTTTTTGTGGTGTTTCTCTTTTTGTGGTCTTTTTATTTTTGTGGTCTTTTTATTTTTGTGATCTTTTATTTTTGTGGTCTTTTTCTTTTTGTGGTCTTTCTCTTTTTGTGGTCTTTTTTATTTTCATGGTCTTTTTCTTTTCGTGGTCTTTCTTTTTGCGGTCTTTTTATTTTTGTGGTCTTCCTCTTTTTGTGGTCTTGGTCTTTTTGCGATTGGTAGGTCCTTCTTCTTTTTTGTTACTCTTCCAATTCTCTTTTTTCTTGCTTCTTACTCTTAATTCACCCTGAGATCACCACAATGGTGGACGGGGGTAAATTTCAATTAAACAAACTTTTGTGTTGTTTTTTTTTCTGTGTGTATTTCTCATTTCATAGTTACCAACCACTCAGTAAGACATGTGATTAGTATGTTTTTTTTTTTGTGGCTGCGGGTCCATATATATGTATCTTACCTGGAAAATTACGTATTTGAAGGTTGCGGGCTTTGTCAAGTGCTACTTCTTTCCTTTTTCCTCTTCCACTTATCTTTTATCTCGCTGTTTTCTCTTAATTCACTCTGATGGACTGGGTAAATTTCGATTAAACCGGTAAACCGTTTGTTTGTTTTTTTTTCAAGAAACCACAAGTTAACGGCAAACTGTTAAAAAAAATTGGGGTCAAAGCCAGCAGATGCCATTTAGAGTTCACAAAAATACCGTTGCACTTTGCCAGAAAGGCCAGCGATTTTTTAAATTTACCTTGAAGGGGGTATATTCCAGTCAATTTATCCGTGTTTTCTGGAATGTTACAGGCTGGCTGTCTTGCAAGCTAAGATCAGTTTGCTCAGTCAGGGTCAGTTGTTCAATTTGAAAAGATTGTCAGCTATGTCTCTAATAAAATGTAGCGTTGTATTTCGTTCCTTTGTGAAATGCTACTATAGAACCGGAGCTTTTCCCGGTTTCTATAGCGTGAAGCGGAACAGGTGACAATGATTACCTCCTGGCCAGGATGTTAGTCTGACGCAGGTGTTTACTCCCAAGCTAGCGCTTGTACCCATATGCACCTGGGTAGAGTGGGGAAAATGCGTGTTACGTGTCTTTCCCAAAGAACACAACGTTGGACCTGGCTTTGCTAGGATTTGAACTCAGGACCTCATGATCCCGGTCCGGCAGTCCAACCGCTCGGCCACCGACGCCACACATAATGTTATAGTGGGTGGGGTGAATTATTCCAATCGACGCCACACGTAATGTTATAGTGGGTGGGGGTGAAT
>JAXRKP010001443.1:0-60000 GCA_037039925.1 Doris montereyensis
GATGAAAACAATCTTTGACGTTTTCACAAGACAAAAGGAACAAATTATCTTACCTGTACGATCAATGTTCTGGTGCCAGCAATCAGTTCCCAAAATTTCTCTCTGTGATCAGCATCTCTCAAAAGTTTCAACAGTACCAAAAAAATTTGGCATGAAAATATTCTCGGGTAGCCTAACTAAATATATCAATGAGCGAAACAGTAGTTTTTCACATACTGTTTCAGATTTTTGAATACGAGCTATTCAATTATTATGTAACTTTAGAAAAGACAGATCACGTTGAGGACAAAGATTGATGAATCATGCTCAAAACAGTTTAAAAAGCTGTTAATGACATAACGACCGTGAAAGTCGCAAACCATACAATTTCAATTTTGAATGTTCTGAGAAAATCAAAGAAAATGATCTATTTTGTCAGACATGCACCGTGTGCATGTGTCAAGCACTAAACTGCACGGATTGCTCATATGGCTATTATACGGGTTTCTATTAGTTCTTGTGCCACGGAATCCTAACTAAACAAAGCATAGGGGCTTTCTAATGTGAAAAAAGAGAGAAAAAAAAGATGTTACTGATTTTAGACCTATACGGTTTGCGACTTTCACCATTGTGTATAATATATGGTAGGGGTGGGTGATGGAATTTCCTTCTAAACAAAGAAGTCTCTCAATCAAGCAAGATACATGCTAAGACCTATGAGTTGCATTGCATTAGTGTATTATGTAGTTCTTTCCTACATTTATATAAATGCATTAAAAATGATGAACTTCAAAGAATTCACTATATTTATTTGTTCGTATTGTCATTTTTCTTTTTTTAGGTGATGCATTTTGACGCCTTGCGATTTCACATTTTGGAGATTATTTGTAATTGAGAGAATTAAGGTTACTTGTGATGTTATCTTTTTTTGTTTGTTTCAGGTCAAATTAACTTTTTTTTTTGTCATAGGGTGAGATATCACTGAAAAGTAATGCACTCTGTACATCTATATCTTAAAGATGTAGCATGCCTTAGTCTCTTTATCTCTTGCCCTTTTGGGTTTTTTTGTGTGAAATGTCAAGCGATATTCTCAAATTGAAAACGATTATCATTAGAACAGTAAACTAGCCTACTAGATCTAGATGGTGCATCTAAACAAGTTCATTACAACAACAAATATACTACTTTGAAATAAGTATTCAAATATGTCTTGTTTATGTACTGTTTCTGCTGGTTGGTTGTTTTTGGTGGTTTTTGTTTTGATCACATCATATTTTAATTCTTACATTCTTCTTGGCAAAGGAGACTGTCTGTCTGCCAATGTAAATGCATTTTCTTAGGGAGGTCTCCCATAGTCAGGCTCATTAAGATGAGCTGTCGGATGGGGAAGGGGGTAAGCCAGCGGATGGAGGGGGGTTAGCACTAAGGCATTGCGGCAATATGTGAGTCTGCCCGACTATCTATAGAAGTCCATCCCGACTTATATCTAGTCCTCAACTTGACGTCAGCAAAATGGTCGCTCGTAGAGGACTAGATCTGAATCTATCTCTTCATGATGTATCAACTATTCTTAGGCTTTGTGAGAAATTTCTTCTTCCCCTTTGTCTGAAATATATGACCACATGATATCACTTACCTGATCTGACTTTCATCATTTTCTCAAAATAAGCAGCAGCAAACTCATGGATACTGTCTGGCAGGACTTCCCTTGCCAGGCATTCTAGAATGTTTTGGAAGCCTTTGGGCACTCTAAACTTTGTATTTGAAAATGGAACAGCCATTCTGAATCTTATTCTTTATATCCTCAGAGGCTTCAAACCGAAGGTACGAAGTTGTTTATATCACAGATCTTGACGCACAAAATGTGTACACTGGAAACCGTATATACACCGGATCATAGCAACGGTTATAATAGTGGCCTCGCGGTGAATCACTGTCTTGCGGTAAATATATTTGTAACAACTTTTTTTTAAGTCCACATGATCACATAAAATTATACACAAGATTCAATTTGAACTTAATTGGTGATAATGTCCAGTTTTTTTATCCCTAGACTTTCTTTTGAAATTATAATTGAATTTCAACACAAACACATTGACCGGTGTTGGAATGAATGTATTACTCACTATAAAAATGTACCATAGACTTTTGTACCTTGACTTGATGTTAGCAGTAGGCCAGCCTAATAATGATATGCATGTAATATATTAGAATAACAATGTAATGTTAATTGATAGTTTCGTGTTTGCAGTTTGCATGTGTGATGAGAACGCTTCACTCTTGAATAACTTTCTTATTCGTTTGCACACAAGGAAAGAGGAGATGAGAAACTGGGGCTATCCTAACCTTTACCTGTTGGGTGCCGTGCTGTTTTTGTGTGATTCATGCACGTGTTGGGTGCTCGCTGCACGAAAAGGGGATGACTACTATATTATTCATTGTCTAACACGCAGTCAGTTATCGTCTTTAAATTCATTCACCTGCATGTATACATGTATCCTATCACTTCTGGTGTCAATGTTCGTCAGGTTTTGGTTACATTGTATCAAAACATTACACGTATCATCCTGTCTGCACAGCAATAACCAAATGAAAGGCTGCACTGACTACTACTACCGTTGCTGATGCTTTTGTTGCTGCTACTACCACTATTACTGCTACTGCTGGTGCTGCTGCTGCTGCTGCTGCTGCTGCTGCTGCTGCTGCTGCTGCTGCTGCTGCCTGCTGCTGCTGCTACTATCACTGCTGCTGCTGCTGCTTACTGCTGGTACTAGCTGCTACTGCTACTACTGCTACTACTACTTACTGCTATTGCTTCTTCTACTACTCTGCTGCTGCTGCTACTATTGCTACTACTACTACTGCTGCTGCTGCTGCTGCTGCTACTGCTGCTGCTGCTGCTACTGCTGCTGCTACTGCTACTGCTGCTATTACTGCTGCTGCTGCTGCTGCTGCTGCTGCTGCACCTGCTATCTTCTACTGCTGCTATTGCTGCTACTGCTGCTGGATGTGCTGCTATTGCATCCTGCCATCTTCCTACTGCTTTGCTGCCACTGCTGCTGCTGCTGCTGCTGCTGCTGCCACTACTGCTGTTGCTACTGCTACTACTACTACTGCTACTACTACTACTACTGCTCCTACTGCTACTGCTGCTGCTGCTGCTGCTGCTGCTGCTACTACCTGCTGCTACTACTACTACTACTACTACTACTACTACTACTACTACTACTACTACTACTACTACTACTACTACTACGACTACTACTACTACCACTACTATTATTATTACACCTGAGCGGCAAATTTCTTAATTGTTTAGCCTAGAATTACATATTTGTGACATAATATTATCATAGCGGTGTGCACAAATTTGCCTTCAGATATTTTTGTCTCATATTGGTTGCCATGCTAACGGCGGCTGAGGGTCAGAAACCAGCGGTTGTAAGGAAATAATATTTGCAAGACATATAGTTCATATCATCAATGATATCGTTTAAAAGGATCTATGTGATACATTGGATAGTTAGAGGGGGTGGGTGTAGGGAGTGAAAAACATAGTGCTTTGAACAAGGCATAAAAATGCCAGGTTACAGATATGATTTCGACGACAAAACAAAAAGTATAACAGATTTTTAAAAGAAAACTGTTATACGCTGGAAAAACTCTTCCTGTCTACAACCTGTTCAAATTTCATGCAAATCTTATCACAACTTTCTAACTTTAAAGCGAAAAAGTGACTGAAATGACCTTTTCGAGAAAAACGCCATTTTATAAAAAAATTAAAATAATTAGAAAAAAACTAATGAAAAAAAGCTGATTTAAGCACACATGGCCCATTCGCATACATATTTTACAAGAAATGAGGATAGAATGATGGATACATATATCACATGCTTTCATGAATCTAGCAGGAATGTTTGAAAATTTCTAAAATAAAACGAGCACATGCAAAAAAAATTGTTTGATATTAAGGTCACTTTAAAGGCTTCCAAAACTACAAAGAATATAGATCTATACGAAATAGAGAACTTTGGTAACTTTCATTCAGCGAAGCGATGAAATTAACGGTTGGTGTGCAAGAAAATGTAATGTATATAAATGAATATCGATTGTTTTGATCTGAACCTCCATTTTCATATGTAGGCTGCCCCTGACTTGTTGCTACTGCTGATGCTGCCAGCATGTCTACACGCCCCCCCCTTTCCCAATTTCTCCTCTCCTCCCTTAAAGGACAAACAAAGACGAAAGGATTTTGATTTGATTTACCCCCATCCGCAACTAAAGTGATCTCGGAGTTTTGGTGGGATTTTGAAATTTGCCCGGACGGTCGTCTACACAGCCAAGGGGATCTTTAATTAACGTGCTTAGCGTGTTGTGATATGTGTAGGGGCGTGACATTCTTCTTACCGTCCGTCTGCGATGGGACGATGATGTCGATCCACCTACATGGACCAGGAAGGAAGTGGGACGGGGGGGGGGGTAGATTTTGCTCAAAAAAAATCGAGAAAATGTTTGAATCGTTGACGGGGCTCGAACCCACTATCATGTGCTTGAGAGGATCAAAAATGTTTTTTTTTCAAGGCCATCATGGCCCCAAAGAGCTGGAGCTCATCTCAGTTTCTACCGTGTGAAGCAGAACAGGTGATAATAATCACCTTCTAGTGCTTGTACCCATTTTGCATCTGGGTCGAGTAGGGTATTTGCGTGTCAAGTGTCTATCCCAAGGAACACAATGACGGGCATGAGTTTGCCAGGATTCGAACCCGGGACCTCCTAATGTCCAGTCCGGTAGTCTAACCACTCGGTCACCGACGCCACCACCTACCTAGACGTCTGCAAGCGTGACATGAAAGCTCTTGACATCGACATAGTAGAGAGCTGGGAGGTCAGCCGCTGCATTCAATCAACAGCAGCAACTGGCGCTGCTTACGCAAAAATCAGCTAAAGAAGGGAGAGGAGAAGATCCTGCACCTGACAGACAGACGAGACGCAGGAAAGCCAGCTGATGGAATACATACACTCGATGACCCCCCTCCACCAGCCAGCTCCACCATTTGATTTGATTTGATTTGATTTGATTTGATTTGATTTGATTTGATTTGATTTGATTTGATTTATACACATCCACACCTAAGGTGATCTCGGGAGACTTGGTAGCATTTTGAATTTTGTCCAGACTTTCCTGTAAAAAGCCAAGGGATCTTTAACGTGCACAGAGTGTTGTTATCTGCACACAGGATCTCATTTTTATCAAGCGTCTCCGATTTGACTAGGTGTCAACCCACCTACCTGGACCGGGGTGGGGGGGGGGGTGTAGAGATAGATTTTACTCGAAAAAAAATATAGACCTTTTTTTAACCTTTGGTGGGGCTGTAACCCACAACCTTTTGGTTGAGAGGCCGACGCCTTGCCTCCTGGACTACCGAATTCACCCTTGGGCCACATTGATAGGAACTGTCACTCGGCATCATCAGCCACCAACGATCCTCCTCCAACAAGAACACCATGTCCTCTTGGGTGTGTGTGTGGGGGGGTGTAATAGCCATGGTCGACAGTCGACTGAAGGAGACCAACAACTTATTATATCTTTCATTTTAGAATAAACAAACACAAAATGACTTTATCATAATAGATCTAGGGGCTGTTTATAACAATAGACTATGTTATCGAGGTGGATAATAGATCTATGGGCTGTTTGTAACAATGGACTATGTTGTCGTCGAGTTGCATAATAGATCTAGGGGCTGTTTGTAACAATGGACTATGTTGTCGTCGAGTTGCATAATAGATATATGGGGCTGCTTGTAACAATGGGCTATGTTATCGTTGAGTTCCATAATAGATCTATGGGGCTGTTTGTAACAATGGGCTATGTTGTCGTCGAGTTGCATAATAGATTTATGGGCTGTTTGTAACAATGGACTATGTCATCGTCGAGTTGCATAATAGATATATGGGGCTGTTTGTACCACTGGACTATGTTATCGTTGAGTTCCATAATAGATCTATGGGGCTGTTTGTAACCATGGGCTATGTTATCGAGGTGGATAATAGATATAGGGGCTGTTTGTAACCATGGGTTGTCTGGATAATAGATAACATTTTGTAACCATGGACTATGTTATCGAGGTGGATAATAGATATAGGGGCTGTTTGTAACAATGGACTATGTTGTCGAGGTGGATAATAGATATAGGGGCTGTTTGTAACCATGGACTATGTTGTCGAGGTGGATAATAGATCTAGGGGGCTGTTTGTAACAATGGACTATGTTGTCGAGGTGGATAATAGATATAGGGGCTGTTTGTAACCAACTATGTTGTCATGGATAATAGAGGGGCTGTTTGTAACCATGGACTATGTTGTCGAGGTGGATAATAGATATAGGGGCTGTTTGTAACCATGGACTATGTTATCGTCGACTTGCATAATAGATCTATGGGGCTGTTTGTAACAATGTACTATGTTATCGTCGAGGTGGATAATAGATCTATGGGGCTGTTTGTAACAATGGGCTATGTTATCGTCGAGTTGCATAATAGATCTATGGGGCTTTATGTAACCATGGACTATGTTATCGTCAAGTTTATAATAGATATATGGGGCTGTTTGTAACAATGGACTATGTTATCGTCGAGTTGCATAATAGATCTATGGGGCTTTATGTAACCATGAACTATGTTATCGTCAAGTTGCATAATAGATCTATGGGGGCTGTTTGTAACAATGGACTATGTTATCGTCGAGTTGCATAATAGATCTATGGGCTGTTTGTAACAATGGACTATGTTATCGTCGAGTTGCATAATAGATTTGTGGGCTGTTTGTAACAATGGACTATTTTCTCGAGCTGCATAATAGATTTCTGGGGCTGTTTGTAACAATGGACTATTTTATCGAGTTGCATAATAGATCTATGGGGCTGTATGTAACCATAGACTATGCTATCGTCGAGTTGCATAATATATCTATGAGGCTGTTTGTAACAATGGACTATGTTGTTGTCGAGTTGCATAAATAATGGGCAAGAATTTATATAATAAGCTAATAGATATATTTTTAAAACCACCCCAAGACAATAACGAAGAAAAAGATATATCTGCTGTTACTACTACTACTACTACAACCCCACACGTTCAAATCCTCTGAGAGCAGGATAGTTTGTTGTCACAGCATCTACAGTGTGTCAACACCGGCAAAATAATGTAAATTTCAAAGCTCCCTCTACACCGTTTAGTTTTTTCGATGAAACGTGAAGATTTGTTTTTTGATATAATGAACATTTATGTACAAACTTATCTTTATTTACTTTCTTTTGTAGAAATATTATATTTCATGAGTATAAATTACAAAATAAAAAATAGATTGCAATACTGAAGTATTTATTTTTACTCGTATCTCTGTGACGTCAGTTATCCTGACCAATTCAAGATGGCGAGCAGCGATGCCGATGATTCTCTCTACCCAATCGCGGTATTGATCGATGAACTTAGAAATGAGGATGTGCAGGTAATAGCAGAATTTCAAGTCTTTATCATTAGCTAATGATTGTATATGTTTTCTTAAGTGTCTATCGTTATAAGTTAACTTATGTTTTATGTTCCATGCTAGTAGGGGGAAGTCATATCTTCCTCTATGATTCACAACGGAATGGTGAACCTAAGGAAGAATCCAATTGACTTTGACAATAGTTAGATCTAGAGCTAGAGCTAGAATTCTAGATTTAGCCTCTCACTTTCAATTTTTATTTGTATTTTCCTATCTGGCTTGGACCTGACTGAGAAGGGGAGGGGGGTAAGTCCTAAGATAAGGGATTAGATTAGTGGCTGCTGTTATTCTCACCGGGCTGAGAACAAATCGGATATTATTCTCAGCCGGGCAACATATTATATTACGTACTTTTATGAAGATACTTATTTTTAATTTAAGCTAGATCTGGACTAAATATAGAGAGACCTACCGGTAGTAGTATAATGATACTTTAGCATTACTGCCCCTAACTTTTTCTTATGCGGTGCCTCCTTATTTAGGTGGAGGTGTTTTATTTATGTTTATTGCTGAGAATAATGCCCCGCTTATTCTCACCGGGCTGAGAATAATCACAGGGTAGATTAGTAATAGATGTGTGTGCCAGATTCCAGAACGATAGGAAGCCCAGCTTCTTGTGAGCGAGTTATTAATCCATTACACTAGAGTCAACATGTCGGTTCCTGTCCACTTAAGGCCGCCTTTTCCCTGCTTTCCTCCCTCACATCTTCACGACCTAATGTGCAGGCCCACTGCAGTGAGAACGGTTTGTTCACAGAGTAGATCTAAAAGATGCCACACACACCAATTGCTCACTGAAATGGTGTTAACCCTTTAAAGGCCACGGCCCTATATAAAGTAATAAAGGGCATGCCATCATTGGACCGGAAAAGAGCCACAGCCCTATCTATAGGGCATAGACCCTGACCTATAATGGAAAATTCCATTGTCCTTTTGTTAAGGTAAAATGACGTAGTAAATGCTCAAGTATATAGCTTAAGTAACAGCCAATGAATACATCGTTTATTCTAATAAGCTCATAGCCCCTAGAGGCCTTGTTATCAATCGGCAAAGTGATGCACTTCACTGAGTAGTGTTTACTATGTAATCACACCCTTTTGTTTAGCGTTTCATTGTTGTCCAACACAATCAAGATCGTTGATCTAAGTGATCTGAATGTTGTTAGACAGTTGGTGAAGTAAACTGACAACAGTGGCCCTAGTTAAAGGTCATTCATGAATGAATCAACGAATCATAATGACCTAGGTGTCGAGATAGAGTTATCAGAGGAAGAAATCCCCATTTTTCCTTCTTGGTCCAAAGACAAATAATCAATGAACTAAATTTATGTCTAATATCAAAAATATTAATGCCTCGTGTTATCAGCTTTCAGAAAATGTATGGTTTTATATGTCTAGTATCACTTATCACAGTTATACAGTCCTTTTTCTACCTTAGTCAAAATCTTGGCTTTGCCACGCGTTAATTTTTCCACTCAAGCGGTAAAATGGGGATCGCTACTAGGGTTAACCCAAGTAGAGCTCGCAGTGTTACGGACGTGACCTTCTTACAGTGAGGGGTTGCCCCTGCCATTTGCATGAAAAAATGAGTGTGCAACGGGCGAAACGAGGATTTAGACTAGTTTGAACAATGAGTTCACGTTTACAGATGATACAAAACCTATAAAACTTTGCATTTTCTATAAGGTGAAAGAATAAGAATTCATATTGAGATGTTATTGCAACAAGAGAAACTTAAACTAAGGATTAAATATTAGCCGCAATAGCGTTTTAATCAACTTAGACCTCTTACGGAGTGTGTTGAATGGCAAAAAGCGTCACTTTGTGAATGAACGAGCAGGGTGTCCAGCAAAGTCGGAAATATGTCAGATTTTTCACACTCAGGTCTTAAATGGTCGGAAATTGATGTCTTGGGTAGGAAAACAAGTAGGAAATGGGGCTCATGTAGTAAAAACAGGGTTTCCATGCATCAGGGAAATCCTTGAAAACGAAAAAATGTTTCCCGGTTGAGAAAATACCAGGGGGAATGATGTATCGAGGACTAACATGAGGGAAAATCAGGGAAATCGAAGTAGACATGGACAATTATAGGCTCCTACATATCAATTTCAATCAATGCTAATCCAAAATGAAACAAAATATTATGCAGGAATTGGACAGTACAAGTCTGCATGCTCTGGAGATCAAAAGAAATCGAGCGGCTCTCCCTCGCAAGACATGCATCTTTGAGTAACATTAGCAAAGGCCTTGAGAAATAATAAAATCGAAAGGAATTATTTTGTGATCGGTTTACAGGATGAAACATTTTTAAATGAAAAGAACGGCTGGGATAAGGACTTCACATACAAAACACATCTTGATTGACATTTTCTGTACAAACTTTTATTTTCAATTGGTGGGGCCAAGTAATATTTGCTGAAATATCATTGGTCGATTAACATAGGCTGCTACACGCTAGTTGACTCGCCCATGAAGTTTTACGAGTTCACAGGGAAGTGTGACTTCTGACCAGGCCATCACCAATCTATTGAATTCAGTCGATTGCGACCATCTGGTCTCACCCAAGCCAAGCCAACTTAGGATGATTCCATTCTTGTCAATTTAGTAGGAGACAGCAAGACCAATTACGTATCTTTTGTAAACACACATTCTTATTATCAGCTCAATCACACACACTCAGACCAGCTCTCATTTATATCCCTCTGGCGATGGACTTGTCCTATTAGGATCATTCCATTTTACAATAGGGGTGACCACAATAAATGAAAGTTGGATACCAAGTCTACTTCATGCATAGTACAGCTGTTAGCATCGTTACTACCAGTTGTCCAAGGCAAAGATAACGATGGACACGTCGCTTTAGAAATAGACTCAACTGAAGGCCTTTTGGGTGTAAGTTTACGAGCCTGCCTCATCCTTTTTCCTGTTTACTAAATTGTTGCCCAATCAGAGAGCATTATTTTAAAAGAGGATGAACAGAATATAGTAAGAGGGTAACGACGAGGAATAGTCAAGTCTCTCTTGACCTGTCCTTCCTTCCTGGCACATACCGGGCATCGCGCTGAGAGGTTTGTAGCATGTAAACGGTAATTCCGGGCTTATCGCTAAACAGAGTGCTGTAACAAAAACTGGCATTTACCGGTCTTAACCGTACCAGGGTTAAATGGTGCTCACATCTGGAAAATGTATGTGTAGGCACTGGTCATAGGAGGCGAATCCTGACACACCATGTGGATGTAAAAGTACTACCCCCATAGGCCACGCGTTGGCCATCAGGCACTGCTGGACAGTCATGTAGATACTATCCCCGCACTGGACGTATGTTGTATGATCTGATCGACACAGCCTGTTGTAAAAATACCACCCACGCAGGTCAAAGACTTTAACTGCAGTCTAGCAGTGAAAAAGTGGCATCTTTGAAGTTAAGCCAACTAGGCCTGTTTACGATTAACTTGCCGATCCGTAATGACGTAGAAATTTAGATCTAGATTATCTTGAGAGAGTGAAAGGTCAGTTCTTTGCTACCAGCTAGGTCTTACCACAACAGGCCCTCATAATGGAGGACTTGATCAGCCAATCAACAAAGTTTTGCTCATCCTTGGTGAGGACAGTCTTGGAGACACCTTCTCTATGGGGTTTCCACTCATCTTATCCCCAAATGGGTAACTTGGTAGTGGGTTTGAGTCCCACCAACGGTTGAACAGTTTTCTGGTGTGTTTTTTCTAGCAAAATCCCCCCCCCCCCCCCCCCCAGTATATTTTGTTACCAGGGGTACTGTGTTCATATTCATTTGCTTGGCAGTTCTGATGTAGTTTATTATAAATTTTAATTGTTTGTTGTTTATTTTCTGTTTCTCCCATTTATAAGCTGAGACTGAACAGTATCAAAAAGCTGGGCACCATTGCCTTGGCTTTAGGTGTGGAAAGAACACGATCAGAGCTGATCCCTTTTCTGACCGGTAAGATGAGATTTTCTTTTATATGTTTAAATTCTTTTCCTGTGATTGAGAGCATAATAACAGTTTCTCATTTGACATTTGTGTCGTTGGCATATAATACAAATGAAATCAGTTTCATTCTCATCTTGCTCACCACATCCACAACCCCAGAAAGAGAGAGAGGAGGGGCGGTGAGAGACAAAGAAGAGAGAGAAACCCAATATGAGATAGATACTGATATATAGAGAAAATAGAGTGAGATATATAGAGAAAATGGAGAGATAGAGAAAAAAATGGAAAAAAAAAAAATATGTGTATATATAGAGAGAGAAAGATTAGAGATGAAACAAAAATATAAAATCTTGAAATGAGAAAACACATGAATGGGTAAAAATATCACTATATATGGTTTTATGTCCAGGAAATGTTGGCATTGGCATGTACATCGCTGGCACTCTATGTTCAAACCGGAATGGTTTTGACAGATTCTGTCCCCCAAAAAAAATCCGGTTTGGCGATGTTCTTAAAAAGTCGAAAATCTCCGTTTAAGTCGTTTACGTAAAAAAAAAAATGCGAAAGTGACATGTCCACCTTTTCAGTGTATGGAACAGAGACGGAAACCAGAAATTCGTCTCTAATCTCGATCGCAAGAATTGAAATAAAAATTAAGCCTAATGCGCATGTCAATAAAACCAACACTTCCCCATTCCTATTTTAAGCCTACACGCACATGTTTACTGTTTACATACACATCAATCTAGAATCTAGGCCTACTACTGCTGAGTCGTACTATTTCCATTCCTTTTCTTCATTCACGTGGTCGGTTGTTTTGTGAAACTTAGATCTAGATATCTAGAATACATGGATATTTTATGTGAATAATTAATAATTTGTGCAAAATGAAGTTCTTGGAGCCCAGTGACGCTAGCTTTGTCCAAGAATTGGATAAAACCAGAAAAACAAGTGGAGATGGCAGTGGTTGGATGAGGAAAATGATGACGGAGTGACATTCCGTGTATGGTGTCGTAAGATCAATGCACTGGGATCGTGTTTCTGCATTGTTTGTAACCCCCTTTTGATTTACAGTAGATTAGAACCTGAAAGAAAGCTCTGAAAGCACATTCAAATGATAGTGAACATAAAAAGGCTTCGATTTGTGTGCAAAAGGATTATTCCTTGCCAGGTGATAGTGATAGGATTCTCTGTGTAAATCTAGTGGATTGGGATTCAATCGGAAGTTGAGTGTGCAGGGCAGGTGCAAGATGTTAAAGCTAGGTTGGTTGTTTTTTCTTGCTGAGCATTGTCTGCCTTATTCTATTTCATCCAGTATTTTAGACTTGTGTAAGAAGTTAAGTGAAGACAGTGAGGCATTGTCTGCCACATCTATTAGTTCAATACATCTGCCATGACCTACACAATGACACATGGCATAGCTGAAACACATGAAGGTGGAATTAAGTGAAAACTTGAAGTTGAAGGGATTTTTTTTTCTATCAATGCAGATGAAGCCACCAACAATGCTGGCTGTAAAGTTTTAACATGTGTTATGCCATTATTTCAATGATGATCAAGAGAGAGTTGTTGTGGAGTTGTTAGGCTCAAGAATAGTGAATTTGGCAACTGCTGAAA
The DNA here is from genome assembly GCA_037039925.1 of Doris montereyensis. NCBI lineage: Eukaryota > Metazoa > Mollusca > Gastropoda > Nudibranchia > Dorididae > Doris > Doris montereyensis. The sequence continues at coordinate 13,093 of JAXRKP010001443.1, forward strand.
ACATTTTAGAGGCTGTGAAGGACATGTTTGAGAACAGAGGTGTAGATGTAAGTCAAGTAGTTTCCGCCACAATGGGCAATTGTAATGTGATGTTATGGTTGGATGACTGTATCCCAATGAAGTCTAATATTGTGCAGAAAAAAACACGAAAACTCAAGCACAAACACTAAAATCAATAGCGCATACAGTCAGTTGAACCAAAAAAGGAAGGAAAAATCTAAACGCATGAGAAATTACATTGTACAATGTTGCGCGATTCCAGGGGAGAATTTTCAGGTTTGGCAAAATTGAAAATTTTAAGTTCATGTTCAGTAACCTTGGGTGCTGGTACCCATGGGCATGTAACAGGTTTGTGGTATTAGTACGAGTGTGGGCTGGTGCTATTAATTATTGATGGTGTTTTCTCATCCACATTTCAGATACGATCTACGATGAGGATGAAGTGTTACTGGCCCTGGCAGAACAGCTGGGCAGCTTCACACCTCTGCGGCGGCTCAGAGCATGTCCAGTGTTTATTGGTGAGTATACGGGGCATTTGGTTTTTAACAAATGGTTGTTTCTTTAGTCTTTTTTTAAATTGTCCTCCTTTTTGCAGAGTGACGAGAGAGCAAAATGCCCCCCCCCCCTTTTTTTTTTTTCTCTCCTCTTTTCCTTAGAATTTCCCTAGTAAAAAAGGACTTTTTTAAAAATAGTTTGAAGCTTCCTGAGCCTCAGAGAAAGATCATTTGGCATTTAAACTCATACGAAGGTAGAATGGGAACTGGTAGAGAAAGAAAATTGAAAATTTTCAAATTCAACATTTCAATATTTATCTATAATAAATAAAAAAAGGAATAGAAAAGGTAACCCTGTAGCTCAGCAACTATAATTTTACACATTTCCGAAAGATCGTCCGTCTTAGTAGGCGGCGCATATGCTCCTGGGTCATGCAGTGAGGTATCGGCGGGTACCTTCCCCCTCTGCTAGCTCTTCAGCACTTAATGCCTCGGCGCATTACATCCTCATTTACTATGATGATACATCATAGGATGAGGAGTGTTAAAAGGATCAGTTTCATTTTGGCCCAAGTCTGACGTAGGGCAATATGTTAGCACACTGACGATGATCATTTACAGCGTATCTGTTTTCCTCAACTTACCCTTATGCCTGGCAATTGTAATGTTATCAGTCAGGGCCTGACGGAATTGAAAATGGTATAATCCTATTACTGCAGGCCGGCAGACAATCCTCTTTGGGGTTGGGCGTGTCCCCCTCAGTTCTGGGTGGCCAGCTGAACTCATCTCTCTCTCTCTCTCTCTCTGATTTCTCTCTCTCTCTCTCTCTCTTCATCTATCTCTCTCTCTCTCTCTCTCTCTCTCTTCTCTCTTCTCTCTCTCTCTCTCTCTCTCTCTCTCTCTCTCTCTCTCTCTCTCTCTCTCTCTCTCTCTCTCTCACACACACAGTCAGCTGGCTGGTGGGCTGGCTGCTATATAATGACTGTGGTGCTGTCTCTGAACTCTTTTTGCCCTGCTGTTTGTATGTAGCCCGGTGGAGAAGTTTCCTGGTAGATGATGAGGACAGTTGCTTGGGCAGACTATTTGTATTTCTTTGGATTTGATAAAAGTGCTTTTATTGTTTTCACGGTCCTGAATTGTGTCAGTGTCTGCATTGCCTGCCTTGTACACACACAGATACATACACACACGTTTGAATTTTGATTTTGTGTTTGGCGTAAAAGTGTTTCAGTTATCCGAAACAAAACTTCTTGGTTTTGTTCGTTTTTTTACTCCTCGGGTTTAAAGATCTTCAATCAGTGTGATATAATTTGTGTTCCTTTCTTCATTGCATGGACTTAGGTACTTGATACATATGTGTGTTAAGCAAAGATTCTCCAGGTCCCACTTCCTTATCTGTACACTTTGTTAATCGTCCTAGCGTTTGCGGCTTCTGTGGTGTCTTCTTTATCTGAAAGTGTATGAAAGAGAAAGAGAAAAATAAAACACATATCTATTTAGAGACTTTGATTGTGTGCACAATCTTTAAAAGGCTCTAGACACTGGAAACGTGACTGATCTTTAGTGGGTATTCTGTCGTTGTGTTCGGGTTTGTTTATTTTGTAAAAAATCCGCAAACTTAACTCCATCACACATTGTGATTGGGTCATCGAATGTCGACCATGACACCAAGGCGTAGACTCAAACATAACGACAGTGAGACTGAGACGAACGTGACACGGCCGAGGGCATCGTCCAATGGAATTGCTTGTTTCTCGGCTACTTTATCATCCCTGTCCTCTTGTACAACGTGGTGCGGAACGTCTTTATGTCCGTCGGTGGGTTTGTTGTGAGAGTATTCAGGCGTGAAAAAGCGTCAGTTTTATTGAGTTTTCAAGGCAGGCGTTTGGTTAGGGCTGTAATGGCAGCATAGGCACTGTGCTACGTGTGCTACGTGTGTGTGTCTGTATGTGTGCTTAGGATTTGAACTTGAGATGTTATACTGCTGACTTGGTGCTCTGAATATCCATGCAAGTGATGCCATATAATGAACGAGGGTAAAACTATTGGCTTCTGGGGAAATGGTGAGTTGTTTTGGGGGTTTTTTCAAGAAAAGGCCACACTTATGTTACTTTTTAAATTCTTTTCTCTTTATTGTACTTAGTAAAGGGGTTTCAATGGTTCAGAGGCAAGGTGTTGGCCTCTCAACCAAAAGGTTGTGGGTTCAAGCCCGATGAATGAATAATTTCCTTTTTTCTTTGACTCACACCTCCCACCCCACCACCTCCAAGCAGTCGATCCAGGTAGGTAGATCTAGTTTCATCGGAGATGGACGAAAACTGAAAAGGAGGTCCCATATGCAGATCCCAACATTCAGTGCATGTTAAAGATCCTATGGCTGTTTACAGCGCAGTCTGGGCAAAATCAATATTCCTACCGAATCCCTGAGATCACCTTAGTTGTGGATGTGGGCAAAATCAAATTTAAAAACTGCTTAGTAAAAATAAAGCTCATTCAAGACCGTTATGGTTCATTGGACCGGCGCTTATTCCAGTTTCTATTGCTTGAAGTGGGCCAGGTGATAACACAACTATTCCTGGACGGGGTGCTAGTCTGCTGCAGGTTCTAGTCCCTTCAGGATTGATCCTGGCATCCATTTGCACCTAGGGTTGCGCAGAGGGGAAATATGTGTCTTTTTCCAAGGAACACCATGTATTACCAGGATTTGAACTGGGGACTTTACACTCGAGGTTCGTCAGTGAGCACTAGTGGTGTGGTTGGGTTGCCGAACTTTGTGATGGTGAGGTCTTGGGTTGGAATTCTAACAATGCTAAGTCTGACGCTGTGTTCCTTTGGAAGGATACTTTCTCACGCCTTTGCCCTCACTCAAGCCACGCGCAGATGGGTAACAGCAAAAGCTTTGAAAATAAGCTGTGAAAGACCACAGGATGTGACAGATGTGATTATCACTGTCTTTTTCACGCTCTAGAAATAGGATTATTAGCTCCGGCTTTGTTGACCCTGAGGACCTTGGAAGGAATTTTACCTCACAATCTGATCATTTCACTTATTTTTTGGTGTGTGTGTCTGTTTCTTTTGGCAGCCACCGTTAGGATAGCTTAGCGACCGTGGAGGAAACGGTTGTCCGGGACAAGGCAGTGGATATCGTTGAGGATTTTGGGTAACAGCACAGCCAGTTTTGATTTGGAGAATTGCTTTGTACCGCTGGTCAAACGACTTTCGCAGGTAAGTGAAGAAATCGGAAATCCACTTTGTTTTCATTTTGCGTTGTCTTTATAACAGATTTGACATTGTTTCCTTTTATACTAAATTGCTTTTTTTTAAATATATTAATAAGAAATTGAACAGGTGCTGAAACCTCTTTTCTTTTTTCTTTTTGGTCAGAAAGTGGGTTTTTTTTTAGTGAATGTTTTATATCTGTTTTTAAAAGTCAGGTTGTTATTCACAGACGGTTGATTGGTGTTGTATATTTTGCCTATTTTTTATCTAGTCCCCAATGAGATCACTGATGTGGTTGTATATATATATTTTAGATTCAGTGAAACAAAAACCAAATGGATCCGGCCTCTATTGCATGAAATCACCACTTTTGGAATAAGGGATTGATTGTAGAGAGAGTCAAATTTCACATTGCGTGTTATTGCTTTATGGTAATGTATAAACATAATATATTTTATTTTATAAGTTGTGGCTTTCTGGGGGGGGGGGTTGCTGGGGGTTGGGTTGCTGGTAGGTTTCTTCTTCCTTTCACGTATTCTTCATTCTGTCGGTTCTCCTGTTTCGCTTTGATATCAAAGCATATGGTGGACTTGGTAGATTGCATTGAAACATAGAAAGTGTGTCACTCTTTGGTGTCAACATTAAGCGGCAACCTGGTTTGTTTACATTATTCTGACTTCCTGCCAGCTGATCTTACATCGGTATTTACCTTTGTGGTAGTGCACTCAAAGGTCGCGTGGGGCTGCTCTGATCTCTTTTTGTTTTCTATTTTTACAGGCTCGCATTGGCAGCTGTTGGTTTAAGCTTTCAGCGGGGGTGATGTGCATGTCAGTTTTTTCGGGGGGTTTAGCCGCTAAAAGGGTTGTCCCTGCTTTCTTGATTTTAAATTGTTGTGTTGGCTCAATTTACCTTCTCTTTTTTCTTTCTCTTTTTACCAGGTGATTGGTTTGACGTCTCGACATCGGCCTGTGGGCTTTTCTCTGTTTGCTGTGTCCACCAATGTTAAGGCCGAAGCCGACAGTAAGTTGATTCAATGTTGTACTGTCTCACTTGTGATCAGACCTTCCATTTCTCCGCCTTTGGCCCGGGAATACCGCAATTTTATCGTTTGCCAAATTTGTCGACATTTCCTGCATTTTTCCACAGAACGAAAATTTTTTTTTACAGATATTTGCGATTCGAATGTCGGAAGAAATGAGTTTAAAATTTTAGATTTCCGGCGTTAAAACTTCCTTTGAGATTGTGATTCAGGCATTGTTCCAGTCATCATATTTCAGGGATGGGGATTTTTCAGTTTTTCCGATTTCAGGTTTTTGACACGTCTAAAGGAGCCTGGGATTTCAGATGAGACTTCCGAGATTTTTAAAGATTTTCAGATGAGAATTTCAGAGATTTTTTTAATGGCCCATTTTTTAAATAGTCGATGTTTCAGGGGAAATGGCGATGTCACCGTTTCCACCAGACCGACCTCTTACCTGTTGCCTGCAGGCCTATCCTAATTTCATTGGCTGAATAGTACCAGCCATCGGCCATTGTTGTAACCCGTATGGGACAGGGATGGGGATCGGGTTTTTGGCACAGAGGGAGTTCCTCCGTTTTTTGTCTCATTTTTTATAGACACACAAGCACCAGCCGCCTGGGAAAATATGGGGTTTTTTGTCTCATTTTTATGACACACAAGCACCAGCCTGGGAAAACATGGGGTTTTTTTGTCTCATTTTTATCCTGGAAAACATGGGGTTTTTGTCTCATTTTTTATAGACACACAAGCACCAGCCTGGGAAAACATGTGGTTTTTGTCTCATTTTTTCACCAGCCGCTCTGGGAAAACATGGGGTTTTTTGTCTCATTTTTTATAGACACACAAGCACCAGTCTGGGAAACATGGGTTTTTTGTCTCATTTTTATAGACACACAAGCACCAACCGCCTGGGAAAACATGGGGTCTGGAGTCTAAGTCCTAATTAGAACGGATGTCCCAAACACAGAGAGAGAGTCATTACGGTGTCATTTATCACCGTTTAATGAGAGAGAGAGACATTAAAATTAGTAATACTGGTGTGGTGAGCCTAGTAATAGTAGTAGTAGTGGTACTGGTAGTAGTAGTAGGAGTAGTACATCTACACACCTTTAACATTCAAGATTTCCAAGTTTAATCGTGCGCTTTTTTCTTGTTTTTTCTAGAATTATGCCTCATTACTATTTTACAACCAAAAAAAAAGAGTGGATTGGAGCCCGCCAACATTTTTCTTGAGTTTTTTTTTTTTAACGAAATTTACCCCCGCTGGTCCAGGTAGATGGATCGACATTTAGTCCCATCCGAGACGGATGATAAAAAGGAGATCCTGTAATACGGATCACAACACTCTGTTATTTATGCACGTTCAAGTTCCCTTGGCTGTTTTGCAGTAGGGCAGTTTGGGCAAAATTCAAATCCTATCCAAAACCCCTGAGATCACCTTAGTTGTTGGAGGTGGGTCAATCAAATCAAAGTATTCCCAAGGGTGTTGTCTTACTCTGGACAAAAGAACTGAAATGTTTTGGTGAAAGTTTTCCTTTCCCCTCCTTGTGTTTGTGTTTTTTGGGTTTGTTTTGTTTTGTTTCTTTTCTTTCTTGGCTTGTTTTCGACAAGTAAAGTTGAAATCCTGCTGTGCATTTGAAGGCAAATGACGTCCTAACTTCTCCTCCTCAGAAACTTCCGCAATCTGTGTGCGGATGACACACGATGGTACGCCGGGCAGCGGCGGGAAAGCTGGGGGAGTTTGCCAAGGTGGTGAAACCGATTATCTCAAGTCTGAACTCATCCAACTTTTCAACCTTCTGGCTCAAGATGAACAGGTGAGGGGCAAAGCTGAGGATGTGGGGCACGGATTTTGTCTGTCTCTGTCTGTCTGCTTTCTGATATTGATGCTACACAGGGGGGAATACCCCAAGTGTAGCATGTGTGTGTGGATCTGACAAAACCTGTTGAAAGACTTTTTGTGTGTGTGTACATTTGTTAGATTAATGTGTTCTGAGTATTTTAAACTTTATTTGTTAACAATGCGTCGACTTTTGACAAAGTTAATAGAAAATTTGTGAAGAATTTCAGGCAGGAAACCTTTTTTTTTTATAAAATAATGTGCAAAGTTTCTCTATTGTTTTACGGAAAGTTGCCAGCTATGTGCAAAAAAATGACCCTTTTGACACATTATTCGGCACTTTCAAACCCACGACTAACCCGACAGCCAGCCGGCTCGATCCAAGACTCTCTCTGAGCTGGAACGACCCATGCCCCAATACAAAGAAGAAAGAAAAAGACCACAGCTCACGTTTTCTCTCACTTTCAGTTTCAAACTCCTTTCACCATACGGCAGGTTTTGTCAGATCCAAACTTTGGATATAACGATCCGAAACAGTGTTACAATCAGTTGTCAATGAGAAGGCTGTGCAAAGAGGGCTAGTGCTGCTGGCGGCACCCACTTCTTTCCTCTCGCTTGTTGGTTACGCCCGTCTTATAGTTGTTACATCGGCCATTTCCGTCTCCATTCATCTTGCTATCACAGCACACGGTGGAAATGGGGAGACTTGGGCTTCTTTTTCATGGGTGTGTGGATGGCGGGTGCTGCCTTTTCTTTATATTTCTTGTACGTGTATTTAGATTTAATATTCCTACGTCATAGTATTTTTATATTCTGAGGAGACTCGGTAGCCTAGAGGCAATGTGTCGGCCTCTCAAACAAAAGGTATTGGGTTCAATGACCCGCCAGAGGTGAAAACTTTCTCTTTTTTCTGCTCCAGGTAGGGTGGATTGACACACCTAGTCCCATTGATGTATAATTTTTTGTTGTTTTCTTTTTTTGGCCCAGGATTCAGTTCGCCTCCTGGCGATGGAGCCAGCGTCAGCATTGCATCTCTCCTGCGTCAGAAGACACAGAGCAGCTGGTAATGCTTAACGCTTCGCCAGGCAGCTGAAGACAAGTCGTGGCGTATGCTACATGGTGGCAGACAAATTCACAGAGGTAAGCGACAAGTAACGATCTTGGGGAGTGGCGGTTTGCCGAGTTGTGTTTTGATCGCTGCAGTCCAGGGTTTGATGTCCTGGCAATGCTGAGTCGGCCATACCTTGAAAAGACGCTGTACAAAAACATCCTCTTTGGGTCGACAGAGATCATGGTGCCAGCACCAGTTTCATTGACCTACTAGTGCTTAGAGAGATGTTGTTGAGTCATTAGAATCTTTCATCAATAGACAGGAGGCGTTGTTTTATTACCCCAGTGATGATTTTCTTTTCTTTATTTTTTTCCAGGAGTGGATTTTTTCGATGAAAAGTTGAATTCTCTATGTATGACCTGGCTAGTCGATCATGGTGAGTTGAATTAGACGTCTGTCTGGGGTTTTGGAGGAAAAAAAAACGAGGCATGGGGCATATTCATCAAAGTGGTGACTAATGACGTGAAGGTGACATTGAAGCCTTGTCGAAAGAAAGATGAGACAAATAGAAAGGAATAGACGGAAAGACAAATCTTTGGGCACCAAAGGAGTCGCCGCAGTGAATGAGACCGGCGCATCGCTGTGAGAAAGGAGGAGCGTTGTAAGCTTGATTGGTGATGATATCTACATGTAGATCTAGAAGTTAAAACACAGCTACGTCAAAAGAAAAATATCGTTGATGCCGACAGTCGGCTAGTCTCTCATTTGAAAGTGGGCGAATATTTTTATCAGGACTAAAGATCTAGATATCTGGCTTGTGTCGACTCTTCAATCAGGCCTGACGGTGCAGAGGTGCAAATGGTTGGCTTGTGTCGACTCTTTAATCAGGGCCTGACTGGTGCAGAGGTGCAAATAACTGATTTAGGCCTGACGGAAGTGGAAATGGTTGGCTTAATGCCTGACGGTGTAGAGGTGCAAATGGTTGGCTTGTGTCGACTCTTCAATCAGGCTGTGAGGCGGTGCAGAGGTGCAAATAGTTGGCTTGTGTTGACTCTTCAATTAGGTCGCATGAGGTGCAGAGGTGCAAATGGTTGGCTTGTATCAAAGGGGAACTCTTTAATCAGGCCTGACGGTGCAGAGGGTGCAAATAGTTGGCTTGTCCAAGATTCAACCTTTCAATCAAGGCTCTTCAATCCTGAAATGGTTGGCCTGTTTGTTCGTGAGTTGTCACTTCTTCAATCATTCTTCATTAAACGACTCGCCAGAGGTGCAAATCGAGTTGTTTGCTTGTGCCTAATCAGGACCTGTAGAGGTGCAAATAGAATTTTCATCGTTGATTGTTTGTATCAATTTCATATTTCATCAAATTAAAATTGAAGAGATCAAAAAACAATTAGCTGCAAGAGAGGAGAGGGCTAAAAAGAAAGTGGCATATTAGTGAAAAAGTATTGTCGTATGCATTAAACACAATCTGGCTTTGTCTCCTATGACGAGTTTACTAAAAAAAACACCTTCCTGGCATCTACTCGTTTTTCAGGAGAACGCTATCCGTGAAGCAGCGACCTTGAACTTGAAGAATTGGTGGAGAAGTTTGGCAAAGAGTGGGCTCAGCAGACTGTGATACCCAAAGTGTTAGTATTGTTTTGCGACCAGAACTATCTGCATCGCCTGACCTGCCTTTTCTGTATCCAACGTGAGTATATGTTGGGTTGTGTTTTTCAGCTTCGAAAAGGATTGCATCCACATAGTGGGTGGTTGGCGGGTTCTACTTCTTTCTTTAACTCTTTCCTCTCTTTCTTTCATCTAGTCTTGCTGTTTCCCTCACATTACCCCTGAGATCACCGGATGGGACGCTGCTGGTAGATCCTACTTTTTCCTCTTCCCCCCCCATTTTATTTATCCTTTCTTCTGGCTTATTCGTCTGGATTTACCCTGAGATCACTGCAAGTGGTGGAGAGGTAAATTCAACTAAAGGGATTTAAACAAACAGCTGTTTCCTTGTGTCCTCTTTATTCACCCTGAGATGACCGCGCATGGTGCATTAGGGTCTGATTTCAATCATTCAATCTTTACATCAATCAATCGATCATCAATTTCTGTCAGATTTTCATTCGATCAATGATTCAATGAATCAATCAATGATGTTGCCTGGTGTCCATTGCAGCTGCTTGCTGAGCCCCTGGGCCAGAACCTGACCACCAAGTTCATGCTGCCCACCATTCTCACCATGGGCACGGACGTCATCTTGCCGTCGCCAACGTGCGGTTCAACGTAGCCAAGACACTGCAGAAGCTGGCGCCCTTATTTCCTTTCTTGATGGACAGACAGGATAAATTGTAAGATAACAAAAGTGATAGGTTTATAGTCTATCTCCGGAGACGGACAACACTATCACTCTGTCTGTCTGTTTGTCTCTCTCTCTGTGTCTGTCTGTCTGTCTGTCTCTCTCTCTCTCTCTCTCTCTCATCTGTTATTGTCTGTCTCTCTCTCTCTCTCTCTCTCTCTCTCTCTCTCCATCTGTCTGTCTGTCTGTCTCTCTCTGGGCTTTCTCTCTGGTTGCTATTTGAAACATGATTACTCTCTTGTTGGCTCTCTCTCTCTCTCTCTCTGTCTTTCTCTCTCTCCATCTGTCTCTGTCTCTGTTTCTAAGATAAGATCTCCAAAAAGTGGCTCATTGTTTTGGTCTCTCATATCTCTCTCACACACTCTCACACATTTAAGCATTACGAGATTCTCTCTCTCTCTCTAAAACATAATTTCTGAGAGGCAGGGGTAGGGGGGTATTCTTTAACTGCTCTCTGAGTCTCTCAAAATCTCTCACTCTCTCTTTTTCTCCGTCTTGTACGTGTGTGTCTGTCTGTGTCTGTCTGTCTCTCTGACTGCGCCAACGAGTCTCTCTCCCAGTCTGGCCATCTCAGAATCTCTCTCTCTGGACTCTCTCTCTCTCTCTCTCTTTTCCATCTGTCTGTCTGTCTCTCTCTCTCTCTCCATCTGTCTCTCTCTCTCTCTCTCTCTCTCTCTCTCTCTCTCTCTCTCTCTCTCTCTCTCTCTCTCTCTCTCTCTCTCTATCTATCTCCATCTGTCTCTGTCTGTCTGTCTTTCTCTCACTCTCTCTCTCTCTCTCTCTCTCTCTCTCTCTCTCTCTCTCTCTCTCTCTCTCTCTCTCTCTCTCTCTCTCTCTCTCTCTCTCTCTCTCTCTCTCTCTCTCTCTCTCTCTCTCTCTCTCTCTCTCTCTCTCTCTCGATATGTGTTCTCTCTCTCTCTCTCTCTCTCTCTCTCTGCTCGATCTATCTATCTGTCTATCTCAGCCTTACCGTGTTTCATTATTGCTTTGTCTTGTGCCCATCCAGTGCCATTCAGAGCCAAGTCAGGACGCTGTTAGACAAGCTGAATGCTGATTCAGACATGGACGTCAGTTCTACGCCCGTGAGGCTTTGGATGGTAAGGCCATGTGACGAATTAGGCTGGTCATTTTTGTCTTGTCTTTTCTTCCTTAGCCATTGACCTTGACCTTGATTGCGCTGGAATAGAGCAAGAATGCAGTATCTCTAAATTTGAAGTTCTGACAAAAATGGTCATATAGAAATTTCTTCAGCTCTGGGTAGTTACAACATAACTGAACTGCCAAAAGCGGAAAATCCTTTTTGATCTGTAGGACATGCAATAGTTTGATAGCAAAGGTTTGATTCTACTTTCATCACTACACTGATTATCTAACTTCCATCCAATCTGGAGTCACAGCCATTTGCTCTATGCCAGCGATTTTTGTTATATTTACTATCGCTGTAATTGCTGAAAAGTGTGTTTATCAAGTTCCATTAGGTAGTCCCTTTTTTTGTGTGTCAGCATTTCTTATGAAAGTGATGCTTAGTCCATTGTTTTTCCTTAGAAATGTGCCCACCATATGATACATGTCACGTTTCTAAGAAATGGGAGTCCATTGTCGTTTTAAGAAATGTGCATATGATACCATGTCACGTTTCTAAGAAATGTGCATATGATACCATCTGTCTCTGTCTGTCTGTCGTCCACGTTTCTTAGAAATGTGCATATGGATACCATGTCCATGTTAGAAATGTGCATATGATACCACGAACTCCACGTTTCTAAGAAATGTGCATATGATACCACGTCCATGTTTCTTAGAAATGAAATCATAGAAATGCATATACCATGTACGTTTCCATGTCCAGAAATGTATTGCATATGTTTTAAGAAAAATGATCATGAAAATGTACAAGATACCACGTCCATGTTTCTTAGAAATGTGCATATGATACCATGTCCATGTTTCTTAGAAATGCATATGATACCATGTCCATGTTTCTTAGAAATGTGCATATGATACCATGTCCATGTTTCTTAGAAATGTGCAGGTCAGGTCCCTTTAGCATGGTGAGTGTGTGATGTTTTGTAATGGTGAGTAGATCAGGTGCCAGCCATGATTGATTTCTGTCCATTGATATTTTGTGTTGTTTTGTTCCTTGTTTGGGTTTGTCTTCTAGTGAGTAGAGTGGGTGGTTGGCAGGTGCAGCTGGTAGGTCCCTCGTTGTTTCCTTTCATTCTTTCTCTTACCTCTGTCATCTTGCCGTTTCACTTGATTCATCCCGAGATCACTGCATATGGAGGAGGGGTTAATTTCAATGAAACAAATCATCTTGCTTCGCTGAGATTACCACACACAATGTAGGGCAGGTGTAAACTTTTTATAATCAAACTTTGAAAACAAAATTTTCCTGTTTAATTCAATGATTTTTCAGTAAGCACATGAATTTGTAGTATTTTTTTTGTTGGTCTTTTTCTGTTTGCTTTTAAAGCTCTTGTATTGTCTGCCTTAGATCTTATTATTTTTTATTTTTTTTAAAGGAAAAAGAGTGAAAAAAACCCCAAAAACGATGGCATTATTCCAAGACTTTAAATTTGTATTTGGTTTCCGTGCTAGACTTGCCACTATTTGAAACATGATGAATGTCTTCATTGCATTATTGGCTGCATTTAGTTTTCAATGTCACATGTCTTGCCCGTTTTGGACCCTATGCGAAAACAACATGATAGGTGTGTGTCAACAAAGTGAAACAAACAGTTGGTTGGTTTTTTTACCAACCTGTAAGATCAATGCTTGACGCGCTTTCCAGCTTCTTGTATTTCAATTTTCGTGTTATACTATATAATACAGTTCATATAATATCTATATATTATATATATGCATTGTATATATCATTTTATATAACAAAACTAATTTATGGGTCTCTTATATTGTCATAGCTGCCAACCAGTACGTATTTAGTGTTATGTTATTTGGAGGGGTTTTGAGATAAGTAAATCTGTATTCACCTTGAAAAGTATGTGTTTGAGGGATGACTATCTTTCGTTTAACAGAACCCTGAGTGACAGTTTACAAAAAAATACATGTAACCATCGCATTTTGGCAGAAAGGCTGCTGTTTAAAAGATTTACCATAAAGGCGGTTTATTTAAGTCTTAATTATCAACGTTTTCTGAAACATTACGGGCTGTCATTCAATCAAATTAGAAGTAGTTCATGCAGTCAGAGTCCATTTGTGGATTTGAAAAGGTTGGCAGCTATGTATTTTTATTGTTGTTTGTATTATTATTATTATTATTATTATTATTATTATTATTATTTATTACATTTAACATGCTTAGGGGTTTATGGCTATTATTAGTTAGTCTTATATATTCGTTTTGTTACAACAGCACTTATCAGTCCACGGTCACACATGTCCATACGTTCTAATGTGTATTTAATCATAATATGTAATATATGACAGTGCTGGGTGTTGGTCGGCGTCTCCTAAAGAAAATATCAGTGACTTTTATTTGAGTATGTGTGAGATTTTTTTCAAAAGCAAGCAATAATTCCAAAAGTTATAATGTCTTCAATCATGGATGAGTAAAACATTTTCATAATGGTATCACGACATGGAAATATGCCTCGTTCATTCACCATGGAGGAAGGCGCTCTTTCAGACTGCACTGAAACCTGCACTGTGACGACGGCGTGGGCATTTTTTAAAAATTTGGGGATGGCCTCTATTGGGTCCATAGTATTGATGTTTTTGTTTGGGGGGGGGGGGGGGCTGCATGTCATTTGTGGGTGGTGGTTTGCGGGCGTTGCTTGTTAGTCCCAACTTCTTTCCTTCATTCTTACTTTGTGTTGTCTTGCTGTTTCCTCCTAATTCATCCTGAGATCACTGCACATGAAGGACGAGGTGTATTTCAATGAAATGAGTGTGTGGAATTTGGCAGTGTGTGACATTAACAGTGTTGCATGTCCATGGGCGCTACAAAATACATTACCTGTGCTTCGTCTTATTTCAGACCGATGTGTGATGACGGCCAATTCTCTAATGTAGCAAACAGTGCGTTTATATGTAGAAGGAGAACACATCCCCCCATGATGTAACACTCCTCCCTACCCTTGACTAGAATTAAAGAATTGAAACTTGTTAACCCTAACCCCAACCCTTATCTCATGTGTTTCTGGTTCTGTCACACATTTTCACACACACACCCTCTATCTGTTTGCCTCTCTCTATAAATCTCGCTCTCTGTCTGTCTATCTCTCTGTCTGTCTCTTTCTGTTTGTCTATCTCTCTATCTGACTGTCTCTCTCTGTCTGTCTGTCTGTCTCTGTCTGTCTCTCTCTCTGTCTCTCTCTCTCTCTCTCTCGCTCTCTCTCTCTCTCTCTCTCTCTCTCTCTCTCTCTCTCTCTCTCTCTCTCTCTCTCTCTCTCTCTCTCTCTCTCTCTCCCTCTCCTCTCCCTCTCTCCTCTCTCTCTTCTCCCTCTCTCTCTTTCTCTATCTCTCCCTCTCCCCCCGCCCCCTCCCCTTGCTCTCTCTTTCTCTCTCTCAATCGGATTCTTTCATCAACTCACTTTGTCAGGACCCATGTCTCTTGAACATGATCAAACTTTACATTAGAGAGGTATATTACAAAGCTTAAAGTAGAAAAGGAAAGAACGAAAAGCTCCCTAAGAGCACTCTTTTCATTTCTTCCTCTACCTGCACCTTCCTAACTATTTTGTTTTTAACCCGATACAATTCCTAACTTGACTGTGTGTGTGTGTGGGCGTGACCTGTGCAGGAATTAATTCGGCTCACCCCGTTTCCGGTGCAATTTATTAAAACCGTTTTAAAAATCCAACTTTTTGATTAGTTTTATCCACATTTCATCATTTTTTTACCGTGAGATCACTGGAAATGGTGCCTGGAAATTTTGTAGCATCTGTCGTCTAATAGTAATATCTCTGCTGCTGAATAAATGGCTAATTTATATTCCATTTGCGGTGATTTCTAATTGCCTAGTTTTGATTATGCACCTTCTAACCGTGTTTGGTTTTAACTCTGCATGCTTACTCTGCGCAAGTGTGTGTGTGGATTTTAAGTCTGCATGCTTACGAGTGTGTGTGGGTGTGGTTTTAACTCGCCTCAGTGTGCCTGATTTTTAACTCCAAGGTTGCCTTCCTTTAGTTTTGATTAAAAGACTCTGCTTTTGAATGCCTTTATATCTCATACAAGCATGCACGGAGACACCATGGTGGATTAAGATTTATTGTCATGTTGAAGCTTAATCTCTCCGACTTTTGACTGCAGTGAACTCAGAAACCAATGTACCATGTACGAGTGATATTGAGTAGGATTATGATATTGAGTAAGTAAAAAAAATAAAAGATAAAAATGGATTTATAGTCTGTATCCCCGCACAAGTGCACGCTCACCGACTGTACATCATTTATGCCCCGGCAGGCCATTTCATTCAAAGTCCTTCCCAACTCCTGTGGAAGCATACAGTACACGATCCTGTTAGTATTTCTCTATCTATAGATGGATACTCATTCACACCTGAGTCAGGTGAGGAAAGTAGAGTGAAGAAGCTGTCTTAAGAGTACAACGTTGTGAGGAAAAACCCCACCTGTGCCAGCCGTGGAATTTGAACCAGTGTCGTCATGATTCCTAGCTCACAACTCTACTGTTCAGCTACAAATCGATATTGAGCTTGCACAGGCTTTTGTGATTGTAATGACAGAAATTATAATGAATAAGTAGCAATAAAAAGTTTCCTTGACGACAGGCACACAATTTTTTTCCCCTCCTCAATGAATTCAAATTCAAATGCTTTCTTTGATCCAAAAGTTATTACGAGAATTACCTAAAGCAGGTGATTTTAAATTGGTTGCTGAGTTTACTGCTGAGTTTACCACAGGCATGGATAGATAAAGTAAGCTTTATACAGTATATGTGTATACATACTGTTGATAACACAGTCTATTGGTTGCTGAGTTTACCACAGGCATGGATAGAGAAAGTAAGCTTTATATTTATACAGTATATGTGTATACATAAAGTTGATAACAGTCTATTGGTTGCTGAGTTTACCACAGGCACGGATAGAGAAAGTAAGCTTTATATTTATACAGTATATGTGTATACATAAAGTTGATAACACAGTCTATTGGTTGCTGAGTTTACCACAGGCATAGATAGAGAAAGTAAGCTTTATATTTATACAGTATATGTGTATACATACTGTTGATAACACAGTCTATTGGTTTGAGTTTACCACAGGCATGGATAGAGAAAGTAAGCTTTATATTTATACAGTATATGTGTATACATACTGTTGATAACACAGTTATTGGTTGCTGAGTTTACCACAGGCATAGATAGAGAAAGTAAGCTTTATACAGTATATGTGTTTACATACTGTTGATAACACAGTCTATTGGTTGCTGAGTTTACCACAGGCATAGATAGAGAAAGTAAGCTTTTATACAGTATATGTGTATACATAAAGTTGATAACACAGTCTTTACGTGTAAGTCTATGATATGTAGACTTTAGAGATTTGTTTTTAAAGTGATGCTTCTTTGTGTCCTTACAAGTATTAGAGGCGTTGAACCCAAAGAGCTCATTTTACACATGTATATAAAGCAAAGCATGGGGTTTGGTTATTTTAGGCCACTTTTTGCCTGTGAAAAATTACGACAGGTGGACATACACTATGTGTATCAGTATCAGTTGTGGTGTGATGTGGCTGTGTCTTCTTCATGGTGTGGGTAGTTCTGGTTTTGGGTGTTGTTTTTTTTTGTGTGTTGTTTTTGTTTGGTTGTCACTGTAGTAAAACCTCCACCTCCACCCTGTTCAAACTAGAGCAGTCTTAAGTCTTAAACAGCTGAAGTTGAGCTGCTGATTAACTGTCAGTCTTTTGGTTGTGGGTAGTTTAAGCAATCTGTTCCTGTTGATTGTTTTGTTTTGGTTTTTTGGGGGGTTTGGGAAGGGGTTGTTTGATTATTTTGAGGAAGGGTTTTTTTCTTCTTTGTGGAAGAGGATTGAATGATTATTTTTGGGAAGGGTTGTTTGATTATTTTGGGGAAGGGTTGTCATTTATCTTTGAAAAGAGTGGGTGGGGGGAGGGTTACTGGTCATGAGTAGATTCATGCTGTATACCTTGCCATTCTTTAGATGACATTAAATAATTAGATAAATATATCAGAAGGGCCTATAACATTGTACTCCTGTCACATCAATTAAGAACAAGAGAAAAAAGGTCTGATACCGTTCTCATAGAAATTAGCATAGTTTTTTTTAATTTTGATTTTTAGCCTACATTTTTTAAATTTGATTTTTTAGCCTACATTTTTTAAATTTGATTTTTAACCTACATTTTTTAAATTTGATTTTTAACCTACATTTTTTTAAATTTGATTTTTAGCCTACAGTTTTTAAATTTGATTTTTAACCTACATTTTTTAAATTTGATTTTTAACCTACATTTTTTAAAATTGATTTTTAGCCTACATTTTTTAAATTGATTTTTAGCCTACATTTTTTAAAATTGATTTTTAGCCTACATTTTTTAAATTTGATTTTTAACCTACAGTTTTTAAATGGCCAGATTTTGGCTTTTGGTTGTTTTTCCTTGTCCTTTCTTTTTTTCCTTTATTCACGTTTTAGCATTTTATCTCCATTATGTTCCTTCATGTGCAGCAATCTATCAATCAGTTAATTAGGGATCAGAGTACCACCTTGTTGTCTTTGGTAACTTGTGCACATGGGGGGTCTTGTCATACCATGCAGATCTCGATGATTAGTGGTTATATTTACACAGGGTTACTTACAGTCGGTGTGAGGACAGGTCGTAATTTGGTGCGGCAAACATCATCATGATTATTTGTTGTCTTAATGTTTCAGTTTTTACTTCTTACTTTTCATTGTCACCCTTGCAATCAGTGGGTGAATTTCATTGTCACCCTTGCAATCAGTGGGTGAATTTCATTGTCACCCTTGCAATCAGTGGGTGAATTTCATTGTCACCCTTTGCAATCAGTGGGTGAATTTCATTGTCACCCTTGCAATCAGTGGGTGAATTTCATTGTCACCCTTGCAATCAGTGGGTGAATTTCATTGTCATTGAATCAGTGGGTGAATTTCATTGTCTGTCCTTGCAATAAATGGGTGAATTTCATTGTCGCCTTGCAATAAGTTGGTTAATTTCATTGTCCTAGTTGGAGGTTGCTAGTCGTTATATATTTCTTTGTCCTTCCTGTCACTCTTGTGTGTCACACTGTTTCCAGGAGTGAGATCATCAAGTGACTAGTGGAACTGACTGGGTACAGACCAACTGGGTATCCGTTAGCACAGTAGACTTTCCATGGATATCGGCACAGCGGATTTCAGTCTTAATTCTCCGGAAAACACTGTGCCACGTGATAGGCATGTCATTCAAGAAATGATTCTTTGTAAAACATGCATAATACTAATGATGATAATAATAATGATAATAATATGAGTAATGATAATGATAAAAAGATAAATACAATAATAAAGATAGTAATAATGACTATAAAGAGAGATGTTCGCAAATGTAATGCAGCTTGTTGCTGTGAATGGTGCGGGTAGGTCTTTCTTTTACTCTTTCACTTCTCTTTGTCTTCATCCTGAGATCACCGCAATGGCGGATTGGGTAAATTTCAATGAAACAAACAAATCTTGCTGTGATTATCACTATTATCATCTTCTTCAACGGGGTTTTCCTTTTGGCATGAGGCTTATTTTTATTATTATTATTATTGTTGTCGTTGCCTGCAGTTTAGAGTGCGTGTTGTTAGTGCATCTTCAGGAGCGTGCTGGCTTGTGCCGTGTCTCCTGCTGCTGCTGCTGAGTAGCTGACCTTGGCCTAGCACATCCTATCCTTGCATGAAATAGTCGCTAATTAATTGTGTTTAGTCCCTCGGCCAGTGAACGTTTAGTGAACCAAAGTTGGGGTCTTTAGTTTGGTATGGACGCTGTGATCGTGTTGACGGTATAGAACGGGGGGGGGGTAGGTCCTTTCCTTCTTTCACTTCTCTTTCCTCTTGCCGCTTCATCTTGATTCACCCTCCTGAGATCACTGCAATGGCGGATGGGGGTAAATTACAATGGAACTAGCTAGCCAATGGTATAGAACTGCTGTACAGTGCCACCCAAAAGTGTATAATTGTCCCAAATTATTTTCATACGTTGAAAGTTGTGTTATGCATCTTTTGTTGTTGTTTTTTCTAAAGATTGAAATGGTAGAGGAAAATTAATGTTTTTGATTAAGCGTGTGTGCTTTGGTGGCGTTCGTCTGGTCTTTTTTTGTTGTTGTTGTGGTTGTAAAACCTTTGTTGCTGCTTTATTTTATTTTTTTCTTCATTGGTCTTCTCCCAGCTGTCGGTGTCTTTGATTTTTAACAACTTTATGTTCAGGCGTACACTTTGACATGATTTCAAACGTTATTTCTTCACCCTGATGCTCATCTTATGTGTATTTTTTATTCTTTCTTCAGCTCTCAAGTAAACAGAAAGTTTTGTGTAATTCTTGCGTAAGTATTTGGTTGGATAGATTTACTATTTCACTCCTTGTGGTAGAATTCATTTGTAAAAATAGTTTTTCCGTCTAAGTCTAAGCTCCACGTTACTAAGTGACTAATGTAGCCATGGACTTGATTTGTAAGACTCACAAGCAGATAAAGTCACCGATGTAGTGGTCAGCTGCTGAGTGTTCATATATCCGATGAAAGTAAAGAGAAACTGTTCCATCGAGTTAAATGACAATCTCACATCCAACAGAATTGATGAGAATGATTCAGTTGAGTAAAAAAAAGTGTTCTCATGTCCAACAGAACTGGTGAGTACGATTCAGTGGAGTGAAAATGTGTTTCCATATCTGACATGTTAGAATTAGAGAGAATGATTCCATCAAGTTGAGTGCTCATGTATCCAACAGAACTGAAGAGAAAATTTAGTCAAGATGAAAAGTATTTTCATATGCAACAGAATGAGCGAAAGATTCAGTTGAGGGTGAAAACGTGAACTATCGAAAGTGAGTTTTTATTAGCGTTGTTACCTGTACCTCATTCTCTGTTGTACACCAGAAACTTAATCTTCTTATCTTTGTCTTCCTCAGGCCGTGGCTCAGTGTTGATGCGTGACCTTTGACCTGCATACCAGATGCCTGGACTGTTCAAGTGACTCATCTCCTTTGTGTGAAAGCATCAAGAGCAGGGAGATGGGTGGGTGGGAGGATGGGGAAATTGAGATGGGGGGGTGATATTTTTTAGAGAGATTGAAAGAGTGACAGTTTGCGTGTGTGTGTGTGTGTCTTGAAGATGTTGCCCCTGAAACAAAACATAGATCCATGTGTGATGTATTTTATTTCTTATTAATAAGATTTGTCGTTTTTTATTATTAATATTTATTAATATTATCATTATTTTTTTCTTTTTCTGTCCATTATTTCTACTATCGTTATTATTTTTTATTATTATTTTTATTACCGGTACCACCTCCATCTTTTAATATTGTTATTATCATAACATCATGCACTAGTGACTGTAAGCATCTAGATGACTGTGTTTTATCTTTAGGTTGATCAATGTTCCCTTGCTGCATTTTGTTGCAAGCAATTTGTACTCTTTAATGTAAAAGTAATTCTAATAATAAAAGTTGTGTGGTCCACAGTCTGTAGCTGGTTGTCTTTGGTCATTGCGTTTACCGTCATGGAGTCAGTTTGAATTTGATTGATTGATTTTTTTACCCACATCCATAACTAAGGTGATCTCAAGGCTTTTGGTAGGGTTTTAAATTTTGCCTGGACCGCCCTGTAAGGGATCTTTTCGTGCACAGAGAGTTGTTATTTACGCACGGGACCTCCTTTTTATCGTCAGTCTCCGATGGGACTAAGTGTCGATCCACCTACCTGGACAAGGTCGAGTAGGTTTTGCTCGAAGAAGCTAGAAAATTTTCAACCGTTGGCGGTGTTCGAACCCACTGTCTTTTGGTTGAAAGGATGACACCTTGCCTCTGGACTCCCCTCATGTTTGAGAAGGCCTTTTTTCCTTTCTTTTTCTTCTGCTTTTTAACAAAATATTGTCGTCGCTTTTGACTGAGTGATGAAATGTGAATAAGAGTTGTAAGCTCTTTTGGATGAAGTGTGAATAAGAGTTGTAGCTGTAGCTCTTTTGGATGAAGTGTGAATAAGAGTTGTTTAGCTGAATAAGAGCTCGTTTGGATGAAGAGTGAATAAGAGTTGTAGCTGTAGCTCGTTTGGATGAAGTGTGAATAAGAGTTGTAGCTGTAGCTCGTTTTGATGAAGTGTGAATAATGTAGCTCTTTGGATGAAGTGTGAATAAGAGTTGTAGCTGTAGCTCTGAATGAGCGTTTGTAGATGAAGTGTGAATAAGAAGAGCTGTAGCTCTTTTGACTGAAATGTGAATGAAATGTGCGTTGTAGCTGTAGTTCTTTTGACTGAAATGTGAATAAGAGTTGTAGGTGTTGTTCTTTTGACTGAAATGTGAACAAGGTTGTAGGTGTTGTTCTTTTGACTGAAATGTGAACAAGGTTCTAGCTGTAGCTCTTTTGACTGAAGGTTCTGGAACAAGGTTGTAGGTGTTGTTCTGAAAGCAGGTTGTAGGTGTTGTTCTTTTTGAAATGAAATGAAATGTGTAGGTGAACAAGGTTTGTTCTTTTGACTGAAATGTGAACAAGGTTGTAGGTGTTGTTTTTTTGAATGAAATGTGAACAAGGTTGTAGGTGTTGTTCTTTTGAATGAAATGTGAACAAGGTTGTAGGTGTTGTTCTTTTGACTGAAATGTGAAATGTGAACAAGGTTGTAGGTGTTGTTCTTTTGACTGAAATGTGAACAAGGTTGTAGGTGTTCTTGTTCTTTTGACTGAAATGTGAACAAGGTTGTAGGTGGTTTTTTTTAATGAAATGTGAATAAGAGTCGTAGCTGTAGCTCTTTTGGGGAAATGTGAATGAGAGTTGTAGGTGTAGCTGTTTTGGATGAAACGTAAATAAAAGTTGTAGGTTTAGCTCTTTTGAATGAAGTGTGAATAAGAGTTGTAACTAGCTCTTTTGAATGAAGTGTTTCCTCTTAAATTAATTCACCCTGACATCACCGCATAAGGTGGAAACGGGAAAATTTCAATGAAACAAACAAACTGGTATACCTAGTAATATCTCGTTCTCCATCAACACTATGAAGTATAGCCTCAGCCATTGTCCATATTAATTTCCAACCTTGATCACTACATGTCACTGTCAGTGGCGGTCAGAATCTTCAAATGTGAAGGAAGAAATTAAAAATTGAAATGCAAAATCAGAAAAGAAAAAAAACTTCCTCTTGAATAAATTAATTCATCCTGAGATCATTGCAAGTGGTGGACGGAGTAAACTCCAATCAAACATTAACAAACGAACATCGTCTTTCTTCAACAAGTCCTTGAAAAACGTAGGCAGTTGTCGGGTCTTAAAAAGGTAAAGATGGATTTATAGTCAGTATCCCCCGCACAAGTGCAGGCTCGCCGACTACATCATTTATCCCCCAGCAGGCCATTTCACTCACAGTCACCACAGTCCTCAACTCCCAGGGAGAGCACACAGTACATAAGCTGTTACTGTTAGGCTTTTCATACTAACAAACACTCAGACAGGATCTTTCTCTACCTATTGCTGGGTACTCATTCACACCTGAGTCAAGTGAGGAAATTAGAGTGGGTAGGATAGATATACACTTCTTACTAATTTTACTCTTTGACACGTCTATCTGCTTTGCTGCTTTCTTTTAATTCACCCTGAGATCACTGTACATGGTGGAAAAGGTAAATTGCAAACCAACCAACAAACAAACAAGGGAAGGTGTGTTGTATGCTGTCTCCTGATTGGCTTCACGCCACAGAAACCAGGACATGTTACGGCTCTATGGATGGGTCGCAATGGCCATGAGTGAATTTTACGTTATTTGTAATACAATTTACATCAAAATAACAAACAACAATAAAACAAAACAGTCTTGCTGGGAATGAACTAGGACATTTTTTATTTGTATATGTAGACAAGACAATAATACATGTATGTAGAAATAATAATAATAATGATAATAATGATAATAATGATAATGATAATAATGATAATAATGATAATGATAATAATAATAATGATAATAAAAATAAAATAATGATAATAATAATAATAATAATAATAATAATAATATTAATAATAAACAGGAGGTTTAGTATATAACTTACTGGCATAAAAAAAATCTCATCTCACCTCCCAACTGTGAGAAGAGAACATAATGTTGGATTTTGATTTCTTTTTTAATTATTATTATAAAGCTGGGTCTCTTGAACTTTTTCACTGCAGTTAACTCAGAAACCACTGTATCGGTTACACTTACACTTACAGATGATATCAAGTATGATTGGGCCTACTTATTAGATGGAAATATTACTCGATATTGTAATTATCCAGGCTTTTTGCTGTAATTAATGACTGGAAATGGAGAAATTAGACCTAGAATTAATTAGTATTAGTGAACAATAAAACGTGTCATGATTCTCAGTCTCAGGCAATAACATCTTTTTCCAATCAATTAAAATACTGATTTGATCCACCAAGAGTTTATTCGCTAAGAACCTAAAGCAGGCTAATTTGAAATCTACATGCGAAATATGGAAGTTGTGGATGCAGTGGTTCCTGAGTTATATTCGGTCAAAGTTATAGCTTTTTATATATATAGTATTAGTATATAGATTTGAAGTCGGTTCTATACACACACACACACAGTACTTTGTCATAATGTTGTATAAAGTCAATTCTACACACACACACACACACACACAAAGTACTTTGTAATGTCATTCTGTCTAACCTAAACTAACAGACTAATAATTATGACTATGACAGTGCCATGGTCATAATGTTGTATAAAGTCAATTCTACACACACACACACACACACATAGTATAGGATATTCCACAACCTAATTTTCTGGTCCCAAGGAGTTCGTAGAATATGAGTTGTAGTTTGTAGTTTGTAGTTGCAGTTGTAGTTTGTAGTTTGTAGTTGTAGTTGTAGTTTGTAGTTGTTGTAGTTTGTAGTTGTTTGTAGTTTGTAGTTGTAGTTTGTAGTTGTAGTTGTAGTTTGTGGTTGTAGTTTGTAGTTGTAGTTTGTAGTTTGTAGTTTGTAGTTTGTAGTAGTTGTAGTTTGTAGTTGTGAGTTTGTAGTTGTAGTTGTAGTTTGTAGTTGTAGTTTGTAGTTGTAGTTGTAGTTGTACTGTATTGTAAGAAGTCACTTCTATAAACACGATACTTTGTCATTCAAAATTCTGTCTGACTGGAACCAGCGAGTTGGTTAAACTCAGCAGGATAAATTAACACACAGTCAGTCATGTAAACGTAACGCAGTTTTGAACTGAAAAGATTTTTAATTCTGAAACAAGTTTTCATTGAACTATTAATTATACAACCCATTAAAACGAAGATACCTTTCTTCACAATACTTACTATTCTTCTCAGGTATAGAGTATGAACAACACACACACACAGCATCAGGTATAGAGATACTACTACTAGTACTAGATACTTACTATTGAACTGATGGTTTGGTTACTAGTAGCCAAATACTTTAGAGATACTTACTATTGAACTGATGGTTTGGTTAGCACTAGCATCACAGCAGGTATAGATACTTACTATTGAACCAAATTGACCTTTGAACTTTGACAGGTATAGAGATACTTACTATTGAACTGAGGTCATTATGATGTATCATCACTGATGGTTTGGTTCAAATTCAAATTAAAACTGATGGTGTTAATGTAAGATAGAAATAGCACTCAGGTATAGAGATACCATGAACTGAAGCTAGCATATAGAGATACTTACTATTGAACTGATGGTTTGGTTAGCACTAGCAGGTATAGAGATATACTATTGAACTGATGGTTTGGTTAGCAACTAGAGATTGAACTGATTTGGTTAGCACTAGCAGGTATAGAGATACTTACTATTGAACTGATGGTTTGGTTAGCACTAGCAGGTATAGAGATACTTACTATTGAACTGATGGTTTGGTTAGCACTAGCAGGTATAGAGATACTTACTATTGAACTGATGGTATGGTTAGCACTAGCTGAGGCACTAGCAGGTATAGAGATACTTACTATTGAACTGATGGTTTGGTTAGCACTAGCAGGTATAGAGATACTTACTATTGAACTGATGGTTTGGTTAGCACTAGCAGGTATAGAGATACTTACTATTGAACTGATGGTTTGGTTAGCACTAGCAGGTATAGAGATACTTACTATTGAACTGATGGTTTGGTTTGGTTAGCACTAGCAGGTATAGAGATACTTACTATTGAACTGATGGTTTGGTTAGCACTAGCAGGTATAGAGATACTTACTATTGAACTGATGGTTTGGTTAGCACTAGCAGGTATAGAGATACTTACTATTGAACTGATGGTTTGGTTAGCACTAGCAGGTATAGAGATACTTACTATTGAACTGATGGTTTGGTTAGCACTAGCAGGTATAGAGATACTTACTATTGAACTGATGGTTTGGTTAGCACTAGCAGGTATAGAGATACTTACTATTGAACTGATGGTTTGGTTAGCACTAGCAGGTATAGAGATACTTACTATTGAACTGATGGTTTGGTTAGCACTAGCAGGTATAGAGATACTTACTATTGAACTGATGGTTTGGTTAGCACTAGCAGGTATAGAGATACTTACTATTGAACTGATGGTTTGGTTAGCACTAGCAGGTATAGAGATACTTACTATTGAACTGATGGTTTGGTTAGCACTAGCAGGTATAGAGATACTTACTATTGAACTGATGGTTTGGTTAGCACTAGCAGGTATAGAGATACTTACTATTGAACTGATGGTTTGGTTAGCACTAGCAGGTATAGAGATACTTACTATTGAACTGATGGTTTGGTTAGCACTAGCAGGTATAGAGATACTTACTATTGAACTGATGATGGTTAGAGATACTTACTATTGAACTGATGGTTTGGTTAGCACTAGCAGGTATAGAGATACTTACTATTGAACTGAGCACTAGCAGGTATAGAGATACTTACTATTGTACTAGCAGGATAGAGATACTTACTATTGAACTGATGGTTTGGTTAGCACTAGCAGGTATAGAGATACTTACTATTGAACTGATGGTTTGGTTAGCACTAGCAGGTATAGAGATACTTACTATTGAACTGATGGTTTGGTTAGCACTAGCAGGTATAGAGATACTTACTATTGAACTGATGGTTTGGTTAGCACTAGCAGGTATAGAGATACTTACTATTGAACTGATGGTTTGGTTAGCACTAGCAGGTATAGAGATACTTACTATTGAACTGATGGTTTGGTTAGCACTAGCAGGTATAAGCAGCCATTGATATGGTTATTATTGAACTACTATTGAACTGATGGTATGGTTAGCACTAGCAGGTATAGAGATACTTACTATTGAACTGATGGTTTGGTTAGCACTAGCAGGTATAGAGATACTTACTATTGAACTGATGGTTTGGTTAGCACTAGCAGGTATAGAGATACTTACTATTGAACTGATGGTTTGGTTAGCACTAGCAGGTATAGAGATACTTACTATTGCAGGTATAGAGATACTTACTATTGAACTGATGGTTTGGTTAGCACTAGCAGGTATAGAGATACTTACTATTGAACTGATGGTTTGGTTGATGGGTAGACTTGTAATGAAAAGAAATAAGAATAAGGAGCTTACTATTGAACTGATGGTTTAGCACTAGCAGGTAAAAAAAATGATGGTTTTTTAATAGAACTTCTTATTATATTATAATGAACTGATGGTTTGGCAAACACTCGGCAAACTTACTATTGAACTGATGGTTCGGCAAACCTCGGCAAACTTACTATTGACATCGTCGGCCGAGTGGTTAGCTAGGCTGCCGGAGTTGGAATCTATTGAGGTTCCAGGCTAGAACCCTGTTTGGTTAGCAAAATTTTACTAAAAAGTTCGGTCTACTGTTGTGTTCCTTGGGAAAGACACCTGAACACTGTAACACGCATTTCCCCACTTGATCCACAGGTGCAAATGGTACAAGCACTAACTGGTTTTGGGAGTAAAAACCTGACGTCAGACTAGCGTCCTGTCCAGGAGGTGATTATTGTTACCTGATCCGCTTCACACTACAGAAGCCGGGTTTAACTCCGCCTCCAACAACTGAGGGGGGTGGCAAGAAAAAGGAATGCAAAACGAGAAATTGGAAATCAATTGGAATTGGCAATAAACGAGAATTTGGAAATCATTGGAATTGGCAATAAACAAGAAATTGGAAACCATTGGAATTGGCAATAACTGAGAATTTGGAAATCATTGGAATTGGAAATAAACGAGAATTTGGAAATCATTGGAATTGGAAATAAACGAGAATTTGGAAATCATTGGAATTGGAAATAAACGAGAATTGGAAATGAATTTTGAAATCATTGGAATTGGAAATAAACGAGAAATTGGAAATCATTGGAATTGGAAATAAAAGAGAATTTGGAAATCATTGGAATTGGAAATAAACGAGAAATTGGAAATCATTGGAATTGGAAATAAACGAGAAATTGGAAATCATTGGAATGCCAGGTGAAGAATAGAAAATTGAAAATGGCAATGTTGAGCTTCCAAACACATCCTCATCGACACTTAAAAACAAATCAAAACAATTTCATAAACAACAAACATATAAGGCGGCCCAAAAATAAAAATGTGCCGAACATACGACCGTGTGTCGTAAAATGTAATGACAAGATTTCAATGAAATTGGCCGCATAGTGAAAGAGATCTGTAGTTAAAGTTTTGACCTGTACGTTTTTTTGTTGTTGTTGTCATATTGAGAATTTTATGGTATGGTTAGCACTATATATATATATATATACTATTGAACTGATTGGTTAGCATATAGGTATAGAGATACTTTGAACTGATGGTTTATATATATATATATATATATATATTATATATATATATATATATATATAGAGATATATATAACAAAGTCATCAACAAGTGTGTTACGAAAACAGGAAGGGTAGGGGAAAATAGTCAAAATGTTGGCGACATGTCAATTAGTCTAAAATTGAGTGAGAAAATGTCACTGAAAACTCTTCTACTATAACCTGGCACAGTGAGAAAATGTCATTGAAAACCCTTCTACTTATAACATGGCACAGTGAGAAAATGTCACAGTGAGAAAATGTCACAGAAAACCTTTCTACTTATAACCTGGCATAGTGAGAAAATGTCACTGAAAACCCTTCTACTTATATTACTTATAACCTGGCACAGTGAGAAAATGTCACTGAAAACCCTTCTACTTATAACCTCGCACAGTGAGAAAATGTCACTGAAAACCCTTCTACCTATAACCTGGCACAGTGAGAAAATGTCACTGAGAACCCTTCTACTATAACCTGGCAGTCAGAAAATGTCACTGAAAACCCTTCTACTTATAACCTGGCACAATGAGAAAATGTCACTGAAAACCCTTCTACTTATAACCTGGCACAGTGAGAAAATGTCACTGAAAACCCTTCTACTTCTACTATAACCTGGTACAATGAGAAAATGTAACTGAAAACCCTTCTACTTATAACCTGGCACAGTGAGAAAATGTCACTGAAAACCCTTCTACTTATAACCTGGCAACAGTGAGAAAATGACAAATCAAACTGTCAAAACCCTTCATAAACTACTTCTGGAACTATAACCTGGTACACAGAAAAAAGCCAAATCAAGTAACTGAGAATTTGCGATTCATCTTGGAAATAAACGAGAATTTGGCTGTCGACAACACACACATGTCGACAACTGCCTTGCATCAAGCGATGTAACAGAAAGGGGATGCAAAAAATAAGGGGCTGTTGCAAGAGAAGGGGGTTGAAATAAGGTGAGATGTGGAAATCTTTGTAAAGGTGGGATGCCAAGAGAACGTGGGATGTTGCAAGGAAGGTGGATGTTACAAGAGAAACAATGTTACAAAGAAGGTGGATGTGTGGATGTTACAAAGAAGGTGGATCTGTGTGTGGATGTTAAACAAGAGAATGCCATGTTACAAGAGAAGGTGGATGTTACAAGACAGGTGGATGTTACAAGGAAGAGTGGAAAAGGTGGATGTTACAAGGTGGATGTTCAAACTGATGTTCATTTTGAAGGTGTCTGTTACAAGAGGAGGTGGATTTCACAACACTAGAAGGTGGGATGTGCAATCTGAATCAAGAGGAGGTGGTTACAGTGAGAAAGGGCTGTTCACAGAAAACAGGGATGTAACAAGAGGAGGTGGATGTTACTTAGAGAAGGTGGATGTTACAAGAGAAGGTGGATGTTACTTATAACAGTAAGAAAGTGGATGTTACTTATAAGAGGAGGTGGATGTTACAAGAAAACCCATGTTAACAAGAGGTGGATGTTGCTGTTACAAGAGGAGGTGGATGAAGATGGGTGGATGTTACAAGAGAAGGTGGATGTTACAAGAGAAGTATGTTACAAAAAAGGGGATGTTACCAAGAAAAAAACAAAAGAATCTTGAGCTGTTGCAGAGAAGGGGCTCTTGCAAAGAGAAGGGGGATGTTGCAAGAGAAGGGGCAAGAGAGCTGGTCATTGGGATGTTACAAGATCTGAAGGTGGATGTTACATCAGAGAAGTGGGCTGTTACAAGAGAAGGTGGATGTTACAAGAGAAGGTGGGATGTTACAAGAGAAGGCGGATGTTACAAGAGAAGGGGGCTGCTGCAAGAGAAGGTGGGATGTTGCAAGAGAAGGGGGCTGCTGTAAGAGAAGGGGGCTGCTGTAAGAGAAGGATGTTGCAAGAGAAGGGGGCTGCTGCAAGAAGGGCTACCCGTCTGAAACGCCTTGTTTTGTGTTATTTTCTTTTGAATTCTTTATTTGCGTCTTTCTCTAAATGTATCCCCCCCCCCACCCCCCCCCTTAATTTTCGATCTCCGTCATCATTTACCGACCGATTTGCGTGACATTAACATTTAGTTTAGTGGATACATTGCTCTTGTCAATATCAAAAAGACATTCTTTTAATCTCTTGCATACTTTTTCAGAAAAATATAATGTTTGGTAATAAAAATTCCATTATCATATAGAATCTCTATACGATGTATGTGGTTTTTTTAAAATCATTTAAAAAAAAACAAACAACTATCCAAAATATTTAAATTTCTTGGCGCCATTTTTTTTAGATTATATTGAATAGAAGAAATGATCTGCACATATTTGATCCAAAAGTAAACGAGGAGATCGAGCTTGAAAATTGGATTCACATCCAAGATGGCGGCCGTTTCCATGGCAACCAAAGATGTTAAAAAATGTCAAAAGATAAAGGAAGACTAAATTTTGACAGTCACTTATATACATACTAAAAAAGCAACAACAAAAAATAAAATAAACAACACATTAATATACATGTATATCACGTATTATTATTATTATTATTATTATTATTATTATTATTATTATTATTATTTTATTATTATTATTATTATTATTATTATATAATATGTATTTGACATTTCACAGGGACTTTGGAAACCAAAAATGCTCACTACATCATATGTAAAATATAAACTCCAGCATAATGAAACTGAAACAGCAATTCCAATATATCACAAAGGAGCTGGATAATTGTTTTCTCCATTTTAGCGGCGTAAAATAAAGTGGGTCAGATTTGTACTCGTTGTTGGTAACGGCTTAGATTTAGATCGACATTTACATTTACATCTACATTTACACCAGGCGAAAGACATCTATTCACAATCACTCGTCGTACCCTGAACCCCCTACCCCCACATTCATGGTGGGGTGGGTGGGTGGGTGTGGGACTGGGATTCAAGGGTAAGGGATTGTGGAAAGATTTCTTCCATCTCATCTTTAAATGAAGATCTGATTCTAACTCGATATCGACAGTGAGTACAAATTTGACCGATTTTAATTTATGTCGATAAACCGTAAAATTACTACTAGGAGCTGTTGCAATGGGGTCAGATCAAAATACAATTAATGGCAATGGCAATTTCAATCAATGAAAATTCCACAAAAAACGAAGACGGACTGAGAAGAAAAAAATATGGAGTTTCGAATACAACTGCCCTGCGTCAGACTCAGACAAAAAACAAGTAATAATAATACAACGAAACTTCTCTAATCGGGAACCAGGAAATTGGGAAACCCGGCCAATCGGGAAGAAATCCCAGGGAATGGAATTTTTTCTTTCTATTTTACCTCTCTAATTTCTCTAAACGGGAA
This sequence comes from Doris montereyensis, assembly GCA_037039925.1. NCBI lineage: Eukaryota > Metazoa > Mollusca > Gastropoda > Nudibranchia > Dorididae > Doris > Doris montereyensis. The sequence continues at coordinate 44,349 of JAXRKP010001443.1, forward strand.
TTTTTTTTTCTATTTTACCTCTCTAATTACTCTAAACGGGAATTTTAAATTTCTATTTTACCTCTCTAATTTCTCTAAACGGGAATTTTTTTTCTATTTTACTCTCTAATTTCTCTAAACGGGAATTTTTCTTCTATTTTACCTCTCTAATTACTCTAAACGGGAATTTTTTCTTTCTATTTTACCTCTCTAATTTCTCTAAACGGGAATTTTTTTTCTATTTTACCTCTCTAATTACTCTAAATGGGAATTTTAAATTTCTATTTTACCTCTCTAATTACTCTAAATGGGAATTTTTAATTTCTATTTTACCTCTCTAATTACTCTAAACGGGAATTTTTAATTTCTATTTTACCATAATTACTCTAAACTGAATTTTTTCAACACTCATTCGTTATCCAAACTTAATTTCTCTAAACAATGTTTCTCACATTGTGCCTCTCTAATTACTCTAAATGGGCCTTTTTCTTTCGGAGTTTATCCAGGTCTCTAATTACTCTAAGCGGAACAGATGACAATAATTCTGGCCAGAACTAGTCTAATTACTCTAAATGCACTTGAACTTTTTTTCACCTGGGGGGACTTGTATTAATTATCATTACCATTTTCACAAAGAACACAACTACGTTAAGGATTCAAACTCAGGACCTTTGATCCAAACTTGAGTCCGTGTTCAACAATTTGTCAACCACTGAAGACACTGATTAGAGAGGTTCCTTCAAGATCGTTGATTAGAGACGGGTTTTCCAGGTTGATAGCGTTAAGCGGTTCCAGATGACATTAAAGAAGTTCCAGAACGCTAGTCTATGCAGGTTTTACTCTCAAGCTGCGCTTGTACCCATTTTCACCTGGGGGGAGTGGTGAAAATGGGTGATAAGCGTCTTTCACTAAGGAACACAACTACGTTGCAGAGGTTCAAACTGAGGACAGGGGTTCCACTGATCCGGCAGAGGTTCCTCTGATTACAGAAGACACTGATTGCAGAGGTTCCACTGATTAGAGAGGTTCCACTGATTAAAGAGGTTCCACTGATTACAGAGGTTCCACTGATTGCAGAAGTTCCACTGATTGCAGAGGTTCCACTGATTAAAGAGGTTCCACTGATTACAGAGGTTCCACTGATTACAGAGGTTCCACTGATTACAGAGGTTCCACTGATTACAGAGGTTCCACTGATTGCAGAGGTTCCACTGATTACAGAGGTTCCACTGATTACAGAGGTTCCACTGATTACAGAGGTTCCACTGATTACAGAGGTTCCACTGATTACAGAGGTTCCACTGATTGCAGAGGTTCCACTGATTACAGAGGTTCCACTGATTACAGAGGTTCCACTGATTGCAGAGGTTCCACTGATTGCAGAGGTTCCACTGATTGCAGAAGTTCCACTGATTGCAGAGGTTCCACTGATTAAAGAGGTTCCACTGATTACAGAGGTTCCACTGATTACAGAGGTTCCACTGATTGCAGAGGTTCAACTGATTACAGAGGTTCCACTGATTGCAGAGGTTCCACTGATTACAGAGGTTCCACTGATTGCAGAGGTTCCACTGATTGCAGAGGTTCCACTGATTGCAGAGGTTCCACTGATTACAGAGGTTGCACTGATTACAGAGGTTTCACTGATTGCAGAGGTTCCACTGATTGCAGAGGTTCCACTGATTGCAGAGGTTCCACTGATTACAGAGGTTCCACTGATTGCAGAGGTTCCACTGATTACAGAGGTTCCACTGATTACAGAGGTTCCACTGATTACAGAGGTTCCACTGATTGCAGAGGTTCCACTGATTGCAGAGGTTCCACTGATTGCAGAGGTTCCACTGATTGCAGAGGTTCCACTGTATAGTTGTTGAATTTTCTTTGGCAGAGTTGTCACTTATTGTTTCTTTTATCAAAATTCGATAATATTTTAATATCGTACTGGCCTTCCACAAACAGCTGAGGTCATCAACACAGTATATGACGCCTTCATGCCTTACGTTTTCAATGTTTATGGAACAACAATGGCAAAATTATCACAATTTATTTTTTCGTATCATCCATTGGTCAAATAAGAGACGAGGAAGACGTGAGATGATCATTTTAAATAAATAAATAAATACATAAATAATAAATACATAAATAAATAAATACATAAATAAAGACATAAATAAATAAATAAATCCATACATGAATCAATAAATGCATAAATGAATCAATAAATACATTAATAAAAATGAATAAATAAATAAAAAATAAAACTGCATCAACACCTATAACGAATTAAAATCATTATAATATAATGCACAATTTGTTTGGTTGTTTTATGGAAATATGCCCAGTCCACCATACTTATTTGATGATCTCAATAATCTCATGATGATGATCTCAATAATCTCATGATGATGATCTCAATAATCTCATGATGATTATCTCAATAATCTCATGATGATTATCTCAATAATCTCATGATGATGATCTCAATAATCTCAATAATCTCAATAATCTCATGATGATGATCTCAATAATCTCATGATGATGATCTCAATAATCTCATGATGATTATCTCAATAATCTCATGATGATGATCTCAATAATCTCATGATGATGATCTCAATAATCTCATGATGATGATCTCAATAATCTCATGATGATGATCTCAATAATCTCATGATGATGATCTCAATAATCTCATGATGATGATCTCAATAATCTCATGATGATTATCTCAATAATCTCATGATGATTATCTCAATAATCTCATGATGATTATCTCAATAATCTCATGATGATTATCTCAATAATCTCATGATGATGATCTCAATAATCTCATGATGATGATGATAGATTAAGGGGGAAGATGTAGGACCTACCTCCCACTACCAGCAGCATTTGCTAACCGCCTACGTTACACAGAGTAAAAAAAACACAACAACACATGTTAAGAGTTGGTTTAACCCTTTCGTGTTCACATTAAGCGGCGGCCATCTTGCTCTGGTCTGTACGTTCAACTTCCTCTCCGCTGTGACAACCCAGTTTGTTTACCTTTTCTCTGACTTCCTGCCAGCTGATCTTCACAACAGAATGCGGATCGGTCGCCACTTTTGTGCCACTACCCTCAGTTGGTCACGTGAAGCTGCCCTGACCTTTAACCTCGTAGTCTATTCTAAATTTAGAACAAACGCATATGTTACGTGACAAATTAGAGCTAACAAACAAAAAAGAGGTGTGTGTCACTTGTCGATTTCTGTCGGCTTGAACAATGTGCGCCTACATTGGCAGGTGTCGGTTTCTGTCACTTTGAACTTTCAGTGGGGGTTTTGCGCATCAGGGTTTGTTTTGTTTGTTGTCGGTTTAAACGTTAAAGGGTTAAAACAAAAGATTTTCTTACTCGCAATAAAATTGTAAATTTAAAGCAAAAACAAACGTAAAGTATAATAAGCATTATGAGGCTATTTAATTTTCACATGATATAAAAAAAATGAAATGCCCAAAACATTAAAATTAAAAAAAACATAATGAGACTATTTAATTTTCATATAATAATATAAATAAATTAAAGCCCAAAATATTAAAATAAAGAAAAGCATGATGAGACTATTTAATTTTCATATAATAATATAAATAAATTAAAGCCCAAAATGTTAAAGAAAAACAAAACAAAACAACACAAACATGAAAACGAAACAACCCCAAGTATTTCAGGTTATGTATTCTTGACTGTTAATTAATTATAAGTGTAATCTAATACATGAACAACTGTAGTAAATACACAACACACAACTCCCACCTTCTCTATCTACCGAGATCATCCTTTACACATTGCGACAGAAAATTTTTAAAATATAATAAAACACTAAAAGTTATTGCTTAGTTGCTTCATTCATTTCATTCACGTTTGGATTTAGCATCGAATAAGCGACTAGTTGTTTTTTTTCTCATAATTGATGGGGTCATTTCAATACTGTACCTAAGTCACAATTACGTCATTGAGAAAAAAAGGACAAAAACCATGGACTTTGGCACTGTTGGCTTTGTGTATTTCAAATTTCAGACGGCTGTAAATGTGATGTATTTTCATCCTATCACTTTCAGTCACACTTTTCAGGAAACATGATTTCCATTTCTTCCCTAGGATTATCTCTCTGTCTGGTTTTCAAGAAAATGGACACAGGCACACCATTGAACTGACCCCTTCAATTCATTAATGTGATATTCGGGTTAGTTAAAATAAACCATCGAATAACATTGACAAAGAAATAAACAAAGAAAAATGTTCCTTGTAAAATGCTGATCTAAAATCAGTCTAAAACAAGGACATGAAGCATTTTGGCAATAAATAAAACAAAACATCACAAATCCCATTCTTTGTTATTCTTTTTACCCGGAAATAAAAAAATACACCCCTCACACTATACCATCAGTGAAGGAAATGATGTTAAACCATAGGAACAAAGACGAGATACATACAGGGAATAAACAGAAAAATCTTGACCACCATTGGGAAAAGATCCGCCACCTCTGCATCGGTACCAATTGCCTCGTCATGAAAAGAAAACATGCTACCAATCGAGCTAACTACACTCCTTACTTTGGCAAATAAGAATATGGCTGTTAGTCATTTGATTTCGTGTGAAAGACCTTGTTAATGAAACTCCTTTAAGGAGCGTAGTTAGATCAGTTGTTAGCACGCTTTCTTTTTCATGGCACGGCCATGGGTGTCGATGCAGATGTTGCGGGGTTCAATCCCATGCTAGCCTAGATTTTTTTTGGTCTATTCCTTGTATTTGCCTCATTTTTATTTTTATGGTGCTTTAATATTATTTAAAGTAATTTCCTTGACTTTGGACACGCCCTTTGCCTCACTATTTGTCTTTCACTCTCTCACTCTACCATCACGACTTGGTTAAACATGCTTCAGCAGATTTGGGATTTGATTTCGTTGTATCAACAGCCTTCTGTGTAACCAAAGAGTTATCCTTCTTGACTAATTCATGTTGCAGAGCTGCCAATCTACCCCATGAACAGGGCAAAAATGGGAGAATGCTTGCCATAAAATAAGAGGAAGATTTGGAATTTGGAATTTTTTTTTAAAAAGGTGTACAATGTGAAAAAATTAACAGAATTTAAAGTGGACAGCACACTTGATGTCGGTTGATCGTAGATTTTTGTTTGTTTTACTTAATAACAGGTACGACCCTCAAAAGAGTATACATGTAGTAATATTTCAAAATAAAACCATTATTGATACCAATAATGGCCTTTTGGAGTTTCTGTGTCATCCGTGTCGTGACTTCCGCTCTATGGACGAAGATTAGATGTACGAATATTTAGATTTACCAACCCGACATGGGCCGCGCTCAGAAATTGTTTCATTTTTTAATTTATATACAAAAAAAGTGTACAATCTCAACAACAAAAAAAAAGGTATACAAATCCGCTCTTTTAAGCAATAGCTTGGCAGAAGTTATTGATAGTGATAAAGTGGCTTTGTTTAAAATAGAAATGTTGGCTTTAAAAGTAATTCAAAAATCATCATTGATATTGACATACTGATTTGGCTGCAATTCTTCATGTTTTACAGAATCCCGATGATCAATATGATCAAACGATTTGACTAGCAGTTCTGGACTGACCTCAGCTCGATCTCGCAGTTCGTTGAAAAAATATATAAGTTGACCTCTGGTGACCTTTTGTTGGGGAGCCAGTTGATGATGAGTAGACTTTGATTTGAATTTAATTGCAGTTTTCTCGCTTTGGATTTTATCTCTCATATCTTTTTTAGTAGGGAATAATCCCAATTACTTTCATCCGAATCAGACCACGGCTGATTTTCCTTGCCACTGACAAAGTTCTGCAAAATCGAATCGGAATCTTGGCGGTGGCCCCCTAACCCTAAACCAGATTTCTCTGCAGCTTCCATCTGTTTGATGTCTCTTTTCCATCTTTGTTTCTGTCTTTTCTGGCTGGCAACTGTCTCGGCATGTCTGTGTTCCCAGGTCATCAGCACCATCACCAGTAGAGACTCGACAACCACGATAGACAGGAGGAAGTGTGCAAATTTGCTCTGATCCCTGCGACATTGTGGCATTTTCTGATAAAAGCAAGAGGAAGAAAAAAGAAAAGAAATGACATGAAAATTTCTATGCTATTATTTTGTTATTAATGTTATTTTATGTTGTTTTGCAAAATCTTGCTAGTGGAACAAGAATGAAAGCATAAAAAGAAAAAATATTGTTGGAAAATTAAAGTATAATATAAAAGCAAAACAAATGAGGTGTTCTATGATATCTAACAAACGAAACCATTTACCACTAGCTGATGACACAGATATATATATATATATATATATATATATATATATATATATATATATATATATATATATATATATATATATATATATATATATATATATATATATATATATATATATATATATATATATATATATATATATATATATATATATATATATATATATATATATATATATATATATATATATATATATATATATATATATATATATATATATGCAGGATAATCAAGTCATCATCCTCATTCATAGCTTAACCATATTAGACACCTTCCTGAACTCTTTTTTTCCAGAAAATCTCAGATCTGTTGCCATTTGTCCTGCCTCTGTTCAGTGTTGGTGAATCAAATGAAGAAATGTGTGTTAACTGTTAGTGAGTCAAATGGAGAAATGTGTGTTGAAGTGTCAATAAGTTAAGTGGACAAGTGTGTTAAATGTCAATGATTCAGGTGGAGAAGTGTGTTAAGTGTCAATGAGTTAAGTGGAGAAATGTGTTAAATGTCAATGAGTCAAGTGGAGAAATGTGTGTTAGTGTTAAGTGTCAGTGAGTCAAATGGAGAAATGTGTGTTAGTGTTAAGTGTCAGTGAGTCAAATTGAGAAATGTGTGTTAGTGTTAAGTGTCAGTGAGTCAAATAGAGAAATGTGTGTTAGTGTTAAGTGTCAGTGAGTCAAATAGAGAAATGTGTGTTAGTGTTAAGTGTCAGTGAGTCAAGTGGAGAAATGTGTGTTAGTGTTAAGTGTCAGTGAGTCAAATAGAGAAGTGTGTGTTAGTGTTAAGTGTCAGTGAGTCAAATAGAGAAATGTGTGTTAGTGTTAAGTGTCAGTGAGTCAAATAGAGAAATGTGTGTTAGTGTTAAGTGTCAGTGAGTCAAATAGAGAAATGTGTGTTAGTGTTAAGTGTCAGTGAGTCAAATAGAGAAGTGTGTGTTAGTGTTAAGTGTCAGTGAGTCAAATGGAGAAATGTGTGTTAGTGTTAAGTGTCAGTGAGTCAAAAGGAGAAATGTGTGTTAGTGTTAAGTGTCAGTGAGTCAAATGGAGAAATGTGTGTTAGTGTTAAGTGTCAGTGAGTCAAATAGAGAAATGTGTGTTAGTGTTAAGTGTCAGTGAGTCAAATAGAGAAATGTGTGTTAGTGTTAAGTGTCAGTGAGTCAAATGGAGAAATGTGTGTTAGTGTTAAGTGTAAGTGAGTCAAGTGGAGAAATGTGTGTTAGTGTTAAGTGTCAGTGAGTCAAATAGAGAAATGTGTGTTAGTGTTAAGTGTCAGTGAGTCAAATGGAGAAATGTGTGTTAGTGTTAAGTGTCAGTGAGTCAAATGGAGAAATGTGTGTTAGTGTTAAGTGTCAGTGAGTCAAATAGAGAAATGTGTGTTAGTGTTAAGTGTCAGTGAGTCAAATAGAGAAATGTGTGTTAGTGTTAAGTGTCAGTGAGTCAAATGGAGAAATGTGTGAGAAATCAAGTAGAGTGTTAGTGTTAAGTGTCAGTGAGTCAAGTGGAGAAATGTGTGTTAGTGTTAAGTGTCAGTGAGTCAAGTAGAGAAATGTGTGTTAGTGTTAAGTGTCAGTGAGTCAAATAGAGAAATGTGTGTTAGTGTTAAGTGTCAGTGAGTCAAGTGGAGAAATGTGTGTTAGTGTTAAGTGTCAGTGAGTCAAGTGGAGAAATGTGTGTTAGTGTTAAGTGTCAGTGAGTCAAGTGGAGAAATGTGTGTTAGTGTTAAGTGTCAGTGAGTCAAATAGAGAAATGTGTGTTAGTGTTAAGTGTCAGTGAGTCAAATGGAGAAATGTGTTAGTGTTAAGTGTCAGTGAGTCAAGTGGAGAAATGTGTGTTAGTGTTAAGTGTCAGTGAGTCAAGTGGAGAAATGTGTGTTAGTGTTAAGTGTCAGTGTCAGTGAGTCAAATAGAGAAATGTGTGTTAGTGTTAAGTGTCAGTGAGTCAAGTGGAGAAATGTGTGTTAGTGTTAAGTGTCAGTGAGTCAAATAGAGAAATGTGTGTTACAGACTTTAAGTGTCAGGGAATCAAGTGGAGAAATGTGTGTTAGTGTTAAGTGTCAGTGAATCAAGTGGAGAAATGTGTGTTAGTGTTAAGTGTCAGTGAGTGAAGTGGAGAAATGTGTTAGTGTTAAGTGTCAGTGAGTGAAGTGGAGAAATGTGTGTTAGTGTTAAGTGTCAGGGAATCAAGTGGAAGGATACACTAGTTAAATGCACTTTGTTAGTGTTAACATCAGTTCATGGAAGGTCAGTGAGTCAAGTGGAGAAATGTTTGTTAGTGTTAAGTGTCAGTGAGTCAAATAGAGAAATGTGTGTTAGTGTTAAGTGTCAGTGAGTCAAATGGAGAAATGTGTGTTAGTGTTAAGTGCACTGAGTCAAATGGAGAAGTGCACTGTTAGTGTTAAGTGTCACACACAACACATGGAAGTGCATCTGTTAGTGTTAAGTGTCAGTGAGTCAAATAGAGAAGTGTGTTACTGAGTTATGTCAGTGAATCATCAGAAATGTGACTTAGTGTTAACATCAGCACTGAGTCAAATGGAATGTGTGTTACTAGTTACAGAAGTCAGTGAGTCACATAGACTCATGTTAGTGTTCAGTGTCAGTGAGTCAAATAGAGAATGACTGTATTATCAGTGTTAAGTGTCAGTGAGTCAAGTGGACACATGGACTCAGTGTTAACATGTCAGGGAATCAATGAGAGTCAAGGTGTTAGTAGTTACAGAAGTCACTGAGTCAATGGACTCACCTTGTTACATCAGCACTGAGTAATCAGGGAATCACACACATGGAGAAATGTGTAACATAGTGTTAAGTGTCATTGTCACTAGTGGAGAACACATGGTTAGTAACATCAGCACTGAGTCATCAGGGGAATCAAGTGTCAGAAATGTGACTTAGTGTTAACATCAGTCAGTGAGTCATCATGGAAGGTGTTAGTGTTGGTCAGTTACAGAAGTCAGGGAATCACATGGAGAAACCTTAACATCAGCACTGAGTCATCATGGAAGGTGACACTAGTTACAGAAGTCACACACACATAGACTCACCTTAACATCAGCATTGAGTCATCAGGGAACTAGTTACACTAGTTACACACAGTCACACACACATGGACTCACCTTAACATCAGCACTGAGTCATCATGGAAGGTGACACTAGTTACAGAAGTCACACACACACACACATAGACTCACCTTAACATCAGCACTGAGTCATCATGGAAGGTGACACTAGTTACAGAAGTCACACACACACACATAGACTCACCTTAACATCAGCACTGAGTCACACATGGACTAAAGTGGACTATATATCAGCACTGAGTATCATGGAAGATTATTTAGTTTTACAGAGTCACACACACACACACACACACATAGACTCACCTTAACATCAAACTGAGTCATCATGGAAGGTGACACTAGTTACAGAAGTCACACACACATAGATTACCTTAACATCAGCACTGAGTCATCATGGAAGGTGGCACTAATAATAATAACATCACACATACTCAAAATAACATCAGCACTGAGTCATCATGGAAGGTGGCACTAGTTACAGAAGTCACACACACACACACACACACATGGACTCACCTTAACATCAGCACTGAGTCATCATGGAAGGTGACACTAGTTACAGAAGTCACACACACATAGACTCACCTTAACATCAGTACTGAGTCATCATGGAAGGTGGCACTAGTTACAGAAGTCACACACACACACATAGACTCACCTTAACATCAGCACTGAGTCATCATGGAAGGTGACACTAGTTACAGAAGTCACACACACACACACACACATGGACTCACCTTAACATCAGCACTGAGTCATCATGGAAGGTGACACTAGTTACAGAAGTCACACACACATATGGACTCACCTTAACATCAGCACTGAGTCATCATGGAAGGTGACACTAGTTACAGAAGTCACACACACATAGACTCACACCTTAACATCAGCACTGAGTCATCATGGAAGGTTACAGACACTAGTTACAGAAGTCACAGGTGACACTATAGACTCACCTTAACATCAGCACTGAGTCATCATGGAAGGTGACACTAGTTACAGAAGTACACACACACATAGACTCACCTTAACATCAGCACTGAGTCATCATGGAAGGTGACACTAGTTACAGAAGTCACACACACACACATAGACTCACCTTAACATCAGCACTGAGTCATCATGGAAGGTGACACTAGTTACAGAAAACACACACATGGACTCACCTTAACATCAGCACTGAGTCATCATGGAAGGTGACACTAGTTACAGAAGTCACACACACACACATAGACTCACCTTAACATCAGCACTGAGTCATCATGGAAGGTGGCACTAGTTACAGAAGTCACACACACACACATAGACTCACCTTAACATCAGTACTGAGTCATCATGGAAGGTGACACTATTTACAGAAGTCACACACACACACATGGACTCACCTTAACATCAGTACTGAGTCATCATGGAAGGTGACACTAGTTACAGAAGTCACACACACATAGACTCACCTTAACATCAGCACTGAGTCATCATGGAAGGTGACACCAGTTACAGAAGTCACACACACATAAACTCACCTTAACATCAGCACTGAGTCATCATGGAAGGTGACACTAGTTACAGAAGTCACACACACATAGACTCACCTTAACATCAGCACTGAGTCATCATGGAAGGTGACACTAGTTACAGAAGTCACACACACACACACTGAGTCACATGGACTCACCTTAACATCAGCACTGAGTCATCATGGAAGGTGACACTAGTTACAGAAGTCACACACACATGGACTCACCTTAACATCAGCACTGAGTCATCATGGAAGGTGACACTAGTTACAGAAGTCACACACACATGGACTCACCTTAACATCAGTACTGAGTCATCATGGAAGGTGACACTAGTTACAGAAGTCACACACACATAGACTCACCTTAACATCAGCACTGAGTCATCATGGAAGGTGACACTAGTTACAGAAGTCACACACACACACACACACATAGACTCACCTTAACATCAGCACTGAGTCATCATGGAAGGTGACAATAGTTACAGAAGTCACACACACACACACATAGACTCACCTTAACATCAGCACTGAGTCATCATGGAAGGTGACACTAGTTACAGAAGTCACACACACATAGACTCACCTTAACATCAGCACTGAGTCATCATGGAAGGTGGCACTAGTTACAGAAGTCACACACACATGGACTCACCTTAACATCAGCACTGAGTCATCATGGAAGGTGACACTAGTTACAGAAGTCACACACACACACACACTCACCTTAACATCAGCACTGAGTCATCATGGAAGGTAGACTCACCTTAACATCACACTAGTTACAGAAGTCACACACACATGGACTCACCTTAACATCAGCACTGAGTCATCATGGAAGGTGACACTAGTTACAGAAGTCACACACACACACACACACACACACACATGGACTCACCTTAACATCAGCACTGAGTCATCATGGAAGGTGGCACTAGTTACAGAAGTCACACACACACACACATAGATGGACTCACCTTAACATCAGCACTGAGTCATCATGGAAGGTGACACTAGGTACAGAAGTCACACACACACACACATGGACTCCTTAACATCAGCACTGAGTCATCATGGAAGGTCACACTAGGTAAAATCAGCAGCATTGTCACAGCATTGTCAAAGCAGGTCAAAATAGCATTGGGAATGGGCCGCTGCAGCTGATGATGATATCGTTGTTGTCAACGTTGGCTGAAAACGAAAGGGAAATACAGTTTAAAATATTATCATTATTGATATTATTGATATAATATTTCAAATGCTTCTGGTGAATCACTGTCTTCAGCAGTGGGTGAAGCTAGGAATCAAATCGCCCTTGAGACTTCGGTAAAAAGCTCTATAGTATTAGTAAGTGAAAACTAACTTTGTTATTGTTATTACGAAGTCTCCCTAGAGGCCGACATCTTGCCTATAGACTACCGAGTTTGTCATAGAGGCCGACATCTTGTCTATAGACTACCGAGTCTGTCATAGAGGCTGACACCTTGTCTATAGACTACCGAGTCTGTCATAGAGGCTGACACCTTGTCTATAGACTACCGAGTCTGTCATAGAGGGTGACACCTTGTCTATAGACTACCGAGTCTGTCATAGAGGCTGACACCTTGTCTATAGACTACCGAGTCTGTCATAGAGGCTGACACCTTGTCTATAGACTACCGAGTCTGTCATAGAGGCTGACACCTTGTCTATAGACTACCGAGTCTGTCATAGAGGCTGACACCTTGTCTATAGACTATCGAGTCTGTCATAGAGGCTGACACCTTGTCTATAGACTACCGAGTCTGTCATAGAGGCTGACACCTTGTCTATAGACTACCGAGTCTGTCATAGAGGCTGACACCTTGTCTATAGACTATCGAGTCTGTCATAGAGGCTGACACCTTGTCTATAGACTACCGAGTCTCCATAGAGGCTGACACCTTGCCTATAGACAACCGAGTCTGTCATAGAGGCTGACACCTTGCCTATAGACAACCAAGTCTGTCATAGAGGCTGACACCTTGCCTATAGACTACCGAGTCTGTCATAGAGGCTGACACCTTGTCTATAGACTACCGAGTCTGCCCTAGAGGCTGACACCTTGCCTATAGACTACCGAGTCTGTCATAGAGGCTGACACCTTGCCTATAGACTACCGAGTCCCCAATAGATCTGACATCTTGTTTTATCAACTATCGAGTCTGTCTAGAGTTTGACACCTTGTCTATAGATTATGAGTCTATCAAGCTATCTGCCTATTTCTATCGAGTTTTATCAATCTATCTATATCTGACATGTTTTATCAATCTATCTATCTATCTATATCTATCTTGCCTACTCGAGTCTGCCCTAGAGGCTATCTTGCCTATAATCTAGTCTATCTAGATCTGACACCTTATCTATAGACTATCGAGTCTGTCTAGATCTATGTTTTATCCATTTATCTATCAATCTATCTATATATCTATGTTTTATCCATTTATCTATCAATCTATCTATATATCTATGTTTTATCTATAGACTATCAGTCTATCTATAGATCTGTTTTATCCATTTATCTATCAATCTATCTAGTATATCTATGTTTTATCCATTTATCTATCAATCAATCTATCTATATATCTATGTTTTATCCATTTATCTATCAATCTATCAATATATCTATGTTTTGCCATTTATCTACAATCGATCTATCTATATATCTATGTTTTATCCATTTATCTATCAATCTATCGTATATCTATGTTTTATCCATTTATCTATAATCAATCTCTATATATCTATGTTTTATCCATTTATCTATCAATATATTTATCTATATCTATGTTTTATCCATTTATCTATCAATCTATCTATCTACATCTATGTTTTATATTTATCTACTATCTATCTATATCTATGTTTTATCCATTTATCTATCAATATATCTATCTATATCTATGTTTTATCCCTTTATCTATCAATCTATCTATCTATATCTATGTTTTATCCATTGATCTATCAATCAATCTATCTATATCTATGTTTTATCTATTTTTATCAATCTATCTATCTATATCTATGTTTTATCCATTTACCTATCAATCTATCTATCTATATCTATGTTTTATCCATTTATCTATCAATCTATCTATCTACATCTATGTTTTATCCATTTATCTATCAATCTATCTATCTATATCTATGTTTTATCCATTTATCTATCAATCTATCTATCTATATCTATGTTTTATCCATTTATCTATCAATCTATCTATCTATATCTATGTTTTATCCATTTATCTATCAATCTATCTATCTATATCTATGTTTTATCCATTTATCTATCAATCTATCTATATATCTATGTTTTATCCATTTATCTATCAATCTATCTATCTATATCTATGTTTTATCCATTTATCTATCAATCTATCTATCTATCTATATTTTATATATTTATCTATCAATCTATCTATCTATCTATCATATCTATGTTTTATCCATTTATCTATCAATCTATCTTATCTATATCTATGTCTCTCTATCCATTCTATCTATCAATCTATCTATCTCATCTATGTTTTACATCTATCTATCAATCTATCTATCTATATCTATGTTTTATCATATCTATTATATATATGTTTTATCAATCTATCTATCTAATTTATCAATCTATCTATCTATATATATGTTTTATCAATTTATCTATCTATATATATATGTTTTATCTATTTATCTATCAATCTATTTATCTATTTATCTATCTATCTATCTATATCTATGTTTTATCCATTTATCTATCAATCTATCTATCTATCTACCTATCTATGTTTTATCCATTTATCTATCAATCTATCTATCTATATCTATGTTTTATCCCTTTATCTATCAATCTATCTATATATCTATGTTTTATCCATTTATCTATCAATCTATCTATCTATCGGTCTATGTTTTATCCATTTATCTATCAATCTATCTAATATATCTATGTTTTATCCATTTATCTATCAATCAATCTATCTATATCTATGTTTTATCCATTTATCTATCAATCTATCTATCTATCTATGTTTTATCCATTTATCTATCAATCTATCTATCTATCTATCTATATCTATGTTATTATCCATTTATCTATTTAATTTATCTATCTATATCTATGTTTTGCCCATTTATCTATCAATATATCTATCTATCTATGTTTTATATATTTATCTATCAATCTATCTATCTATCATTTATCTATCAATCTATCTATCTACCCATCTATCTATATATATATATCTTGGTTTTATCCATTATCTATGAATCTATCCATTATCTATGTTCTATATTTATCTATGTTTTATCCATTCATCTATTTATCCATTTATCTATATCTATCTATCTATGTTTTATCCATTCTATCAATTCTATCTTGCTATCTATCCATTTACCTATCTATATATCTATGTATTTATCCATTTATCCATTTATCATATCAATCTATCTATCTATATCTATGTTTTATCCATTTATCTATCAATCTATCTCTATCTATGTTTTATCCATCTATCTATCTATCTATCTATATCTATGTTTTATCCATTTTATCAATCTATCTATCTACCCATCTATCTATCTATTTATCTATATATATATCATATATCTATCTATATCCTATATATATCTAATATCTATCTATCTATCTATCTATCTATGTTTTATCCATCTATCTATCTATCTATCTATCTATATATCTATCTATCGTATATATATATATCAGTATGGATATCCATTATTTATCTATCAATC
>JAXRKP010001443.1:80000-117500 GCA_037039925.1 Doris montereyensis
ATCATCATGATCGATATCACCACTAACACCATCATAATGATTATCACCACTAACACCATCATCATGATTATCACCACTACCACCATCATCATGATTATCACCACTACCACCATCATAATGATTATCACCACTAACACCATCATAATGATTATCACCACTACCACCATCATAATGATTATCACCACTAGCACCATCATAATGATTATCATCATAACACCATCATAATGATTATCACCACTAACACCATCATAATGATTATCACCACTAACACCATCATAATGATTATCACCACTAACACCATCATAATGATTATCACCACTAACACCATCATAATGATTATCACCACTAACACCATCATAATGATTATCACCACTAACACCATCATAATGATTATCACCACTAACACCATCATAATGATTATCACCACTAACACCATCATAATGATTATCACCACTAACACCATCATAATGATTATCACCACTAACACCATCATAATGATTATCACCACTAACACCATCATAATGATTATCACCACTAACACCATCATAATGATTATCACCACTAACACCATCATAATGATTATCACCACTAACACCATCATAATGATTATCACCACTAACACCATCATAATGATTATCACCACTAACACCATCATAATGATTATCACCACTAACACCATCATAATGATTATCACCACTACCACCATCATAATGATTATCACCACTAACACCATCATAATGATTATCACCACTAACACCATCATAATGATTATCACCACTAACACCATCATAATGATTATCACCACTAACACCATCATAATGATTATCACCACTAACACCATCATAATGATTATCACCACTAACACCATCATAATGATTATCACCACTAACACCATCATAATGATTATCGATATCACCACTAACACCATCATAATGATTATCGATATCACCACTAACACCATCATAATGATTATCACCACTAACACCATCATAATGATTATCACCACTAACACCATCATAATGATTATCACCACTAACACCATCATAATGATTATCGATATCACCACTAACACCATCATCATGATTATCACCACTACCACCATCTTCATGATTATCACCACTAACACCATCATCAGGATTATTACCACTACCACGATCATCATGATTATCGATATCACCACTACCACCATCATCATGATTATCACCACTACCACCATATCACCATCATCATGATTATCACCACTACCACCATCATAATGATTATCACCACTACCACCATCTTCATGATTATCACCACTACCACCATCATCATGATTATCACCACTACCACCATCATACCACCATGATTATCACCACTACCACCATCTTCATGATTATCACCACTACCACCATTATCATGATTATCACCACTACCACCATCATCATGATTATCACCACTACCACCATCATCATGATTATCACCACTACCACCATCATCATGATTATCACCACCACCACCATCATCATGATTATCACCACTACCACCATCATCACAACCACCATCTTCATAAATCAAAAGATGAGACAGCAAGATGAAAGAAGACAAGTGAAAGATGGACCACGGAAAGAAGTGAAACTCACCAGCAACACCCATCATACCACTGACACTATAAATGGAAAAAGAAAGCACAGACAGAAAGGATGTTCAAACACAAAAATACTTCTTCAGGAAAAGTACAAATGAAATAGATAAAAATGGTTGAAATGAAAACTTAGTACAAACAGCATCTTGATTTTCCTGCACATTTGTCTTTAATTGATTTGAAAATTTTAAAGACATTTTTTTTCAATTTATTGATGATGTGCAAATAATATCCCGTCATCATACAAAATTTTTTAGACTGTCGGAAACATTTTTTTGGTCAGAAATGAACACGACTGGGAGTTTCAAGTTGTCTCTCAGCTTTATCAAGCACATGCATGATCAAGGACACATAATTTGTGTTCTGAGTTCTGAGATCAGGATGTAGATCTATCCCCTAGTTGATGTAAGACTTCTTTTTGTTTTTTTGTTGTTGTTTTTTTTTGGGGGGGGAGGGAGGTTTGTAAATGAAACCCTAGACGCTTTAAGATAAAAAAACTAAACAGTATTTTGCAAGAAATTAAATTCCGCCCTAAACATAAAGTACAACAGTGCATAGCTGCCAACCTCTTGAAACCGAAAAAGGTAAGATAAGATAAAATAAGTTGGCAGATAACGTAATTATTTTATTGATCTCAATTGAGCACATTGATTTGGTGACATACAATATTTTACTGTCAAAGTTACACAAACAAATTCCCTTTTTTCAGCATTCAAAAATAACTAGAAAAATACATGAAAGGGGCCTGGGTGAGGAGAGTGAAAAATTTTTTTTCAAATATTGACTTGGTCCGCGAGTGTTAATTTTGGCTTGGACAATGGACTGCAATATTCCATAAAACATTGATGATAATTTGACTTTAAATGAACCACCTTGTAGGCAACTATAACAAAAAGGTCCACTATTGCTGGCCTTTCTGGCAAAGTGCGGCGGTAGTTTTGTGTACTCAGAATGGCATCTCCAGATTTTGACTTTCACTCCAACGACTCTGAGTCTCTGCCAAGGGTTTCTTTTTTCTTTTGAAATAGTCGACTCTCATACTATAAGTACTTTTCAAGGTAACTACAGACTTATGTACTCAAATCCCAAAAAAAACCTGTACGTAATACGTCATATTTTACGTATTGATTTGCAGCCAAGAACAGAATAAGACATATGACGACTTTAATATATGTCTACATACAGAAATTTAATTGTGGTGCCAATAAATAACACATGCACACACACACACACACACACACAAACCCACATTCACCTCCTTGAACAGGCACATACACATTTTTCACACACATGCACATAATATCATAAATGAAATTACTGTTACATTGGATATTGACACAAAAGTCAATTCAAACACAAAAAGTCAATTCAAACACAATCTTCTCCACAAGAAGTGAAAACTGTTGTTTCATTCAAATCTGCCTCCGGGTGAATTCAAATCAAACAGCAAAATCAAAGACATACAGTGGGAGTCAGATTCAACCAGGTGGTCGGGACTTGTATGAAACCTTTTCGTTGGATGCAAAGTCAACGAGGAACTTCCCATTCCAACAGCATCGATTATTTTTTGTAAAATTTCAAAGGAAAGGCATCCCGCTTTGTGGGCTTTGATGTAGAGGTAGATACCATTTCGATAAATTAGAATGAAGTGACGGTACAGCAAGTTACAGGTACAATCGCTAGCATGGCATTATGGAAGAAAGTGAGCAACAAAGAGAAAAAAAAGTAATTAGCCTTACCCCTGGGCCTTTAACGTTAACGAGGTCGCCCCGGAAGAAAAAAAGATATTTCTATTGGCCTCGCTGTAACCGACGTTTTCTTTCACATCCATGTCTTTACTTGCACTTCGCATGCCACCGTTCCTGACAGCATTAATGAAACCTCTCAACCGTGACCACTCTTGCCTAATCAAATTCCTTCGTCCAACACATACATACACACAAACATACGCACACCACGCTTTTAAAGTAGATAATAATAATAATAATAATAATAATAATAACAATAATATTCAAGTAGCTCAATCAAGGTATGCCATGTGGGATAATAAATGACAGCCTGTCGCCACGGCCTCCCAGGAGGCTCGGTTCAGCTGGAAGATGACCACCCATGCCACAATGATACCCACCCACAGCAGTGAGCCGATGACGGACCGGATGACGTCTGAGGAAAAAAATGCCAACGACAAATCTTCACAGTTGTTAGTGTAATAATAATAATAATAATAATAATAATAATAATAATAATAGTAATAGTAATAATAGAAATAATAACAATAATAATAATAATAATAATAATAATAATAATAATGATAATAATAATAGTAATAATAATAATATATAATAGTGCAGATTATCTATATTGCGCCTACTCCCTTATATACAACAAATCTCTAGGCAAATAACAACCACAGTGACAAAATAATAATATAAAAATCATCTTTAAAAACATATTTAACATTTTTTTTAAATATGTCTACAGGCAAGAACATAGGTAAAGGTAAAAACAAGCCCACAGAACTTCATCATATAAGATCTATTAGCCAAATATTATAAACAACACAGAATTTCATCATATAAGATCTATTAGCCAAATATTATAAACAAACAGAACTTCAGAACTTTAGCCTCAAATATCCTAAACAACACAAAACTTCATGCAAGATCTTTAGCCTCAAATATCCTAAACAAGACAAAACTTCATGCAAGATCTTTAGCCTCAAATATCCTAAACAACACAAAACTTCATGCAAGATCTTTAGCCCCAAATATCCTAAACAAGACAAAACTTCATACAAAGTCTTTAGCCCCAAATATCCTAAACAAGACAAAACTTCATGCAAGATCTTTAGCCCCAAATATCCTAAACAAGACAAGATCTTTAAAACTTCATGCAAGATCTTTAGCCCCAAATATCCTAAACAAGACAAAACTTCATACAAGATCTTTAGCCCCAAATATCCTAAACAACACAAAACTTCATACAAGATCTTTAGCCCCAAATATCCTAAACAAGACAAAACTTCATACAAAGTCTTTAGCCCCAAATATCCTAAACAAGACAAAACTTCATACAAAGTCTTTAGCCCCAAATATCCTAAACAAGACAAAACTTCATACAAGATCTTTAGCCCCAAATATCCTAAACAAGACAAAACTTCATGCAAGATCTTTAGCCCCAAATATCCTAAACAACACAAAACTTCATACAAGATCTTTAGCCCCAAATATCCTAAAAACACAAAACTTCATACAAGATCTTTAGCCCCAAATATCCTAAACAAGACAAAACTTCATGCAAGATCTTTAGCCCCAAATATCCTAAAAATACAAAATCATACAAGATCTTTAGCCCCAAATATCCTAAAAACACAAAACTTCATACAAGATCTTTAGCCCCAAATATCCTAAAAACACAAAACTTCATACAAGATCTTTAGCCCCAAATATCCTAAACAAGACAAAACTTCATACAAGATCATTTATCTAAAACACAAAACTTCATACATCTTTAGATCCCCAAATATCCTAAAAACACAAAACTTCCATGCAAGATCTTTAGCCCCAAATGTAAAAACACAAAATATCAAGATCTAAAACACAAAACTCCATGCAAGATCTTTAGCCCCAAATATCCAAAAACACAAAACTCCATGCAAGATCTTTAGCCCCAAATATCCTAAAAACACAAAACTTCATACAAGATCTTTAGCCCCAAATATCATAAGACCTATCACACAACTAGTACAGCAATGTGAACAGAAGTGCTAAACGCAAAATAAAAAGAAATTCAGATGGATCTATAGTCTACATCCCTGCATAAGCGCAACCTCCACTGATTGTACATCATTTATCCTTCAACATTTTATTTCATTCAAATAGAGCAGCCTGTTAGGCGCTTTGTACTAACAGTAACACTCTGACAAGATCTTTCTCTGACTACAGCTGGGTTACTCATTCACACCTATGTCGCGCGAGGAAAGTGGAGTGACCTGTCCTACGAGTAAAATGTCGTGGAAAAAACACCTGGACCAGCTGAGGGGTTTTAAAACAGTTTCTGTCAGGGGTTTTAAAACAGTTTCTGTAAAACAGTTTCTGTCAGGGGTTTTAAAACAGTTTCTGTCAGGGTTTAAAACAGTTTCTGTCGTGATAGCAAACTCACAACACTACCATTTTGCTACAAAGCCTTTAACAAGGAGGAAACATTTCTTTCTTACCAGTACCAAATCATAGGCGTTTCTGGAGTGCGTTGAGCATGAACCCTGCCTCATTAGTCAAACATAGGCACACACACGAAAAAAAAATATGAAAAAACAATTATTTTTTTTAATGGTTGTCGACGTTAAACCACACTTACAACTACGAATCTGGGTCTGCTCTGTATAGGTTGGTTTTCGGAAAGCTTCATTGAAAAACCAGATTGAGTTTACAACCCATAGGAAAGGCAAGGCGAAAAATCCGGCTGAAAAAAAAAAGTCTCACTATAGTACACTGTTGAAAAAAACTGCAACACGATAATGATGAAAAGTTGAAGAAGTTCTGTGTTGATGTTTCTTATTTCTTTCACAGAGATGGGGTAGGGTGGGGTGTGACAGTTGGATCTTTTTGTTGTGTGTGTGTGTGTGTGTGTGTGTGTGTGTGTTATACTGTTAATACAGTAGTTACTCACCCTGACCAGTTTCCCCATAAATGCCTGTGTGTAGTCTCAATACTCGTTTTCTCTGCTCCCCAAGCATTTAAGCAGTAACCACTGTAAACTGTAATTGTTTTTTAGTCTTCAAAGGCTATGTATAATAATAATAATAATAATAATAATAATAATAATAATGTGCATTAAAATGGCAAAATGAACTGTTGCTGTGGTAAAATTAAGAAAGGTCAAAAGAGACCAAGGCTTGTAATACAGAAGGATGAGGAAAAAATAGACAATGGAAATCACTAACATCAGTTGTGCACTTCGGATAAGAGATAGATAGAATAGATACCCAATATCTATCCAAAGGAAATTATGCTGTGAGTGTGAGTCACAGACCAGGGCTTAAAGTAAATATATACAGAAAGGAAAGATAACCAACGAAGACGTGCTGATGAGGGCTGACACAACACCATCACTTATGAACACTATACAACAGAGACAACTACTGACACAACACCATCACTTATGAACACTATATGACAGAGACAACTACTGACACAACACCATCACTTATGAACACTATATGACAGAGACAACTACTGACACAAGACCATCACTTATGAACACTATATGACAGAGACAACTACTGACACAACTATCACTTATGAACACTATACAACAGAGACAACTACTGACACAACACCATCACTTATGAACACTATATGACTTATGAACACTATCACTTATGAACACTATATGACAGAGACAACTACTAACACAACACCATCACTTATGAACACTATACAGAGACAGAGACAACTACTGACACAACACCATCACTTATGAACACTATATGACAGAGACAACTACTGACACAACACTATCACTTATGAACACTATATGACAGAGACAACTACTGACACAACACAATCACTTATGAACACTATATGACAGAGACAACTACTGACACAACACTATCACTTATGAACACTATATGACAGAGACAACTACTGACACAACACCATCACTATGAACACTATATGACAGAGACAACTACTGACACAACACCACTATGAACACTATATGACAGAGACAACTACTGACACAACACCATCACTTATGAACACTATATGACAGAGACAACTACTGACACAACACCATCACTTATGAACACTATATGACAGAGACAACTACTGGCACTCACTTATGAACACTATATGACAGAGACAACTACTGACACAACACCATCACTTATGAACACTATATGACAGAGACAACTACTGACACAACATGAACATTACTGACACAACACCATCACCTATGAACACTATATGACAGAGACAACTACTGGCACAACACCATCACTTATGAACACTATATGACAGAGACAACTACTTATGAACACTATATGACAGAGACAACTACTGGCACAACATCATCACTTATGAACTATATGACAGAGACAACTACTGGCACAACATCATTTATGAACACTATATGACAGAGACAACTACTGACACAACACCATTACTTATGAACACTATATGACAGAGACAACTACTGGTACAACATCATTACTTATGAACACTATATGACTTACTGGAACACTATACGACAGAGACAACTACTGGTACAACACCATTACATCATGACAGACTTACTGCACAACACATTATTATGAACACGACAGAGACAAACTGGCACAACAATCACTTATGAACACTATACAACAGAGACAATAAAATTTAGGACATATTTAGAAAGAATGATAAAGCGAGAGCTGTACTAACAGGAAAGGTCAAAGGGAAGAGAGGCAGAGGTAGACCGAGAATGACACACATAGGAAGTCTAAAATGCCTGGACAACAAGAGGTAGACAAAAAATGCAGATTTCTCGAGAGTTACAGAGAACAGGGAGAAGTATAGAGGAATGATCAGTATCAGTAAAAGACATGGCAGATAAGAAGAAAATATATATATATATCAAGATTCAAATGATTACTTATGTTATCTTCACACCGCCATTTCACGGTCACAACGGCACCAGTGGGCAACTGGCTAGCTTACTGCACTGACTTGGAACGGTGAGGTCTAGAGTTCAAACCACCACTGTGCTACTGGGTCTGATATAAAGAGGGAAATTATACTACATACTACTGTACTAGGCCGATAACTAATGAAACGGTTTGTTTGCTTGCTTCATCAACATTTCCCCTTCGTTCACCATATATATGTGATGATCTCAGGGTGAATTAATAGGAAACAGCAAGATCTAACAATGACAACAAACCTTTGTGTATAGTACCGTAAAGTAAGTCCCATACTGTAGGCTAATCAGGAGTAGAGTCCTGGTCTTTCCAGGCATACTACAGTATGTGGTAATTTACCGTTGATTGTTTTACACAGCCTTTACTTTCGCAGAGTCTGAACAGACCCAGCTACCCATTTCGCTGCTGGGTCAACAGCAGGTCGGGCAGAATTTTCCCCAATTAGGAATCGAACTCGGGCCTACTGGGTAGAAGTCTGACGATCTACCGACTAAGCTAACGGCATCATCCTTAGTGTGGGTGGGGAAGCAAAAAGAAACTAAGCTATTAGTAACATAATCGACCCTACCAAGATAGTACTTGCGACAGAGGTTCAACTTCTCCTCGTTCTTCACTGTCAGTAAATCCATTCTTGCTTTCACTGATTTTTCAATACCTTCCGGAATTCAATTGTCTGGAAATTAAAAGAGAAAAAAGAATTGCATTTTTGGTGTTATTAATTACACGCGTCTATCAATATTGTAAATTACACACAGAGAACAGGGAGAACAATGCCGCTCCAAGCAAACTTCATAAATTCAAAATTTTCACAAAATCATGTTTTTGAGTTTTTCGCTGCATTTCATCGTATTTTCTATCAGTACTATCTTCATTTAGAAAATGTTTTTAAGTTTAGCTTTCATTTTAATAAAAAATGTTTAAAATGAGGTGTAATGGACGTAATACAAAATAAAAGAATACAAAAACCCGGGCCATTGGTAACACGCCCTAAATAAAAGGCAGGCGTTCGTCTTGGGTTAACCTGGTACGGTTATGACCGGTAAATGCTGGTTTGTTCCAGCACTCTGTTCAGCGCTACGCCCTGGATTTTCTGTTTGCCTGATACAACTTCTCAGCGCAATGCCCAGCATTTGTCGGAAAGGAAAGACGGGTCAAGAGAGGCCTGAATATTCCTCCTTCTTGTTACCATACTCTCTTACTGTCTTACGCTCATTCTTTTTTAATCTTCTTTAAAATAATGCTTGCTGATTGGTTAAGCATAAATTTAGTAAACAGGAAAAAGGACCAAGTCCAGCCTCATAAGCTTAAATGTCCAAAAGGCCTTCAGTTGAGTCTATTTCAACAGGGGTGTGTCCATCATGAGAGTGTGTTGTGATTGAGCTGAGCTGATAAATAAGTATGTGTGTTTGCACAAATACGTAATTGGTCTTGTTGTCTCCTACTAAATTGAAAAGAATGGAATCATCCTAGTTTGGCTTGGCTTGGGTGACACCAGATGATTGTCATACTACTGAATGCAATACACTGGTGATGGCCTGGTCAGAAGTCACACTTTCGGGTAATCTCGTAAAACTTCATGGGCAGCCTCGTGCCACAGCGATGACCGTCAGTGAGGCAACTAGCGTGTGGGAGCCATTGTGTTGGCTGAGCGAGCCGCTTTTCTAGTGATAATAGACAAACTCAAACAGAATTGACTAGCTGAACTGATGTTAACCCTCGTGAAGACATGGCCCTATATAAAGGGCCGACCTCGTTTGGCCGGGAAGCGCCACGGCCCTATATATAGGGTATAGACCATGACCTTTTTTCAATGGAAATTTCCATTCTTCTTTTACAGCAAAATGACATAGTCAATATTTGAGCACATTCTAAAATAACAGCCAATGAAAATGCCATTTATTTTAAGTTCATAGCATCCCTAGCGGTCTCGTTATCAATCGGCAAAGTGACGCGGTGTCAGATTGCCTACTTCGCGCTTCACTGAGAAGTGTTCATTCTCATTAGCGTCATTCGCACTCTTTTGTTGATTGTTTTATTGCTTTTTATCGCAATGGAAATCATTGATCTGAGCGACCCGAGCGTTCTGAAACAGCTGGTGATGTCAACTAATAACGGTGGCCCCAGTGTGACGTCATTTATCACTGAGTTAGCAACCCAAGATGACTTAGATGTCGAGCTTGAGTTGCCTGAAGAGGAAACCCCTGATCAATCGCGGGTATTGCCAATACATCAGTGGCGACCTGATGAGGAGGAGGAGACGGAAATGGAGGAAGAAGAGGCAAGGAGGAAGGAACCTGTAGTAGAGAACAACGACTGGAGGGAGGGAGCGTCAACCCCATCCCAACATGTTTTTCCTGGAGAGAACGGCATGCAGCGGGAGATGAGTGCCCCGGTCATGATCCACTGTTCAAGATCCGGCGATTTGTCACGCAGCTGAATGACAACTTTCAGCAAGCGTTCAAACCCGGTGAGAAGATTGCGATCGACGAGGCCATGGTGGCCTGGTTGGGGGTCATCTGTCCTTCCTGGTTTATAACCCAGATAAGCCGGATAAGTTCCGAATAAAGGTTTTTCGAGCTTTGTGACAGCGCCACTGGCTACTGCTCCAACTTGGGAGTTTTACACAGGCAAGAAGGAGACAGCACCCAAAGGAACCACCTTTGACGTTGTCCACAGCCCTATAGAGCCTTATCTTGGTTGTGGCCGCGCCCTCTTCGTGGACAATTACTATTCCAGTCCTGACCTGTTCACCTTTCTCAGAGATCAGGATACATATGCTTGTGGCACCCTCTGCCTCAATGGTCATAATGGTCCCCTGAAGCCAATGATCCACAAGCTGGCCGAAAAGAGACTGAGACAAAGGCTCTTACAAACGGCACATTAAACCTCCTGCGTTTTTTTGATAAACATGAGGTCAACATCCTGACAACAGCTCATGATGCCCGTAGGATAAACACAGGAAGAGTCTGCCCCATCACCCACGACAGTATCATCAAATTTCATGCAGTAGATGAATACAACAAGAATATGGGAGCCGTCGACAGGAGTGACCAGATGATGACTTATAACGCCTTCAAAGGCCGCACTCTGAAATGGTGGAAGAAAGCATTCTTTCACATGTTTATGTTTGGTGTTTTGAATGCATACACATCCTACACAAAGTCACCTCTGCAAAGAAATTGAGCCACCGCATGTTCCGGAGGGACCTGGCTAAGCAGCTCACACAGTACATGTCTGTCGCCATTTCACCGAGGCCTTCTGAAGTCGGAGACACGTCACTCCTCCGCTAAACAGCACGACACTTTGTGAACCTGGTAAAACCCAAAGCAGGAGCGAAAATAACAAATCCACAGCGTGACTGCGTCGTCTGTTCCCAGCCTGGAAAGTGAAAACAACAAATCCACAGCGTGACTGCGTAGTCTGTTCCCAGCCTGGAAAGCGGAAACACTCACGTTATGAGTGCCGATGTTGTCTGACTCCACGTCATGCCTGCTGTGAAATCTTTCATACGCGTAAGGATTTCAAGCGGGGATTGAAGTGAAAGCTGCAGGATGAGGGAGAGGAGGTTGCATGAAATGAGGGACCCGCACTTCTAGACTCCACCACCACCACCAAAAACCACACAGTCCTTTTCAGGACTACCTCTCTAATGGGCCTGGGCAGTCTGAAGCCTGCGACCTGGTGTGTACTGGACCAGTGGAAACACTGATTACTGTGTATCAGGGACTCAGACAGGAGAGGTTGACTGGGTAATTTTCAAAAGTGACTTCCCACAGGATTACTTTTGTGCCAATGATTATTCAAGGATGGATTATAACTTCTCTACAGGTGAGTAGGCTCAATGAGATAGGGTGAAGTTTTAAGTTCTAGCTTTTTCAAATGTTTTTAGGTCTAAAAAGAAATTAAAAATTCATTAAATATATGTATAATATCAAAATATATCTTCATCATCTTATCAGCTTTCAGAAAATGTATGGTTTTATATGTATAATATCCTTCATAACAGTAATATCCCGCGATTGTTCCGACACTAGTCAAAATATCGGCTTTTCCCTCTGCCATGCCCTCATCTTTCGAAACAAGCGGCCTAGCAACCCCGCACTCCCAGTATGTCACTTCCGGAAAAATGGCGATCGCTACGAGGGTTAATTTATATAATGTTATGGCCATGTTGACGTTACACCAGTCTGTATTTGCAATGCCATAGGATGATTTATTGACACTAGGTTCCTTTCTTCACATGACCACTAGATTAGATCTAGACATATGACTGATCATCAGGTACATTAGTCGACTTACGTTACACCACTCTACTTCTAGATCTAGATCTAGTAGTTTAGTTAGATTTAGTGATCTGGTCAATCTAAATACACACATAAAAATACTCAATAAAAATACTTTATCCGATAGATAATTTAATACTTTTTGCCATGATGAATTGAAATAACCTGCCTCCTGGCCAGTCCTTCAACTGTATTCATTGATGTAAACAAAACAGGACATTAATTCCTTTATTTATCTAAGAAGGAGGGAGTGCCAGAATTTTTCTTTATAAATTTTAATCCTTTCATTTCCAGGACGTGACATCCTAGCCTATTTATAATAAAACTTTACCTGATTTTTGATGGATGAATTTCAAACTGCTACATCTAAATCATTTATGCTTAATTTACACCAGTATATATTGTAGAGGACATTGATTTCCTCAGTAGCAGAAATCTAGATCTAAGGTAGGTATCAGTATCAGTCATCGATGTTCGTGATATCTGTTTGTCTTCCTGTTTTCATTTTGTCTTCTTCATCGTTGCGAGAGTTGTCGTCCGGAAGGAAATATATAACTTCCATCAAGGAGACTTCCATCATCAATGTTGATGTTGACATTGGAAACAAGATGGCTGTTAGAGGAGTACGTGTTTTAGACCTCACAAAGCAGCCGGAGAGATGCACATTCACAGGATCTCCCCCCGATGAAATTACTTATGCCGAAGCTTTCTGGCATTCGGTTAGATTACAACCCACGATGGAGTCAAGGCTGGTATCATCAGACATCAAGCAGAGACTGGTCGTAAAGAAGAAAACCTCAAGTGGGCACTCGACTGTTCTAGTTCTGTTCATAAAATAAATCAGTAATGGTAGTAGAGATTATAATGCATCGGATAGACAAACAGATAGACAGGCAGACAGACAGACAGTGAAAGACAGGCTGAGGCAGAGAAGTTATTTTATTGTGTTTGAGTTTTTGTTATTTTATGGGGGAGGAAGGGGAGGAGGGTGTCGTATTTTGTATGTAGACAAGTATCATAGTATGCTGTCAGGCCAAAAGAATAAGAAGGCAACGATGTTAAAATTGTTCCTTTTCTTTTCCACAGGTATTACTTCTGGTCAACAGTCAAATGAAAGTGGTAAGAAAAATATCATTGTATAGTATAGTGTTCAATAAGGATAAGGGGATCATGTGTGTCACACATTAGAACTTACTGGAAAGAATGACATTTTAAGAAAGAAATGTTGTAATGCTGGTTTCTTGTCAGTAGTTACTCTGTCTCAAATCACTTTGCATCGTTGACATAACAATAAAATTGATAAAGAACATTATAGTTAAGCACAGTCCTGATTGAACTTTAGGAAGTGAATTATTTTGTAAATGAAACAGAAAAAATCTTGTTTCTGTTTTTTCTACATCGTGACCGTTAAATGAATCAATAAAAACTACTGACTACCCTGCATATTATTATATAGACACATCTGATATGGCTATGTCAGTAGTGTAAGCAAAATTCCCTCAAAGCCATAACAGTCCATGGAGCTTAAGCTTATCTCGGTTTCTATAGCATGAAGCAGAACAGGCGCTAATAATTACCTCCTGGAGAGGATGCTTGTTACACAAGATAGTGCTTGTACTCATTTGCATCTGGGTTCACCTGGGTCGAGTGAGAAATATGTGTGTTGAATTTCTACACAACATCAGACCTACCTTTGCTTGAATTCAAACCCAAGTCTGGCAGTCTAACCCGGTGTCACAATGGATTGAATGAGTTCATCAAAACAACGATATCACTTAAGTAGACTATTTTGCGGTTTGGAGTTAACTATTTCCTGACTTTGGTTTACTAGCACTGCACTGGAATACATTGAAAATAAAAATTTCAAATAAAACAAAAATTAGAAGGCTAAAGTGGAACAAGAGAAGACAATGAAATTTTCATCTAATAAATCTTTTTTGTTTTTGTTTCATTTTTATGAAAAAATGTATCTATGTTATCGATCAACATTCTGTTTGTAGGCAATCAGCTCAAAGATTTTTTTGTTCGGGCCAGAACCCTTGAGCAAATAGCTGAGTTTGGTAGGCTACGCAGACTTGCAGAGGCACGACTGAGGGATCGGAATCAACTTCATAAGAGGAGAGAGGAAAGAAGAAAGGTAATCTAAAGGTTATTGGGAATTTTATCTCTTCTATTCTATAATCATCATCATCATCATCATTGTGAAAATGTCTTGCTGTGTAGCGTTGACGATCAAGTTCTTCCACATTCCTCGATCGCGACTCTTACCAGGTTGTTGATATTCTTTGTCTTCAGCCGTCTTGCAATTCCGTCCAGAATCTTTTCCCTTTGTTGTCCTTTAGATCTTGTCCCATCGATTTTTCCAGTGGTGACTAGGTGTTCCACATCCTCCATCCTTATTAAATATCTAACGATTCGTTGCCTGCCTTTTCTTTACGTTGTTGAGGAGAGTTTTAAAAGTTTGAGAATCTTTTTTTTTTTTGTTTCTTTCTTTGTCCATAAGACACACATAGCATTCATCTCAAGAACCAAATCTTCTATATTGCGAAATGTGTTTAGAATCCAAAACATTTTTCTGTTTTATGAATTTTTCTCTGCTCTGGAATTGTTACATTTATAATAAGATGCGACTGAAAAACAAATCCAACTGTCAAAGAACACAAACCCTGTATTAATAGAAATTGTTTTTACCAAGTCTGCCAAAGCTAACTAATTTTTTTAAGATGTTGGACAGAGAAATTTGGGTATCAATCCATTCGACGGTTTACCACAGGAGCAGTCTGTAGTTACATGAAAACAGGTCATACTCACTGCACATTAGTCCCTATCAGGCGTAGTAGCTGAACCACAGTGTTGTGAGCTGGTAGTTACGACGACACTGGTTCAAGCCCCATGGCTGGCAGGGGTGGGTTTTTTCCCAACGTTGTACTCTTAGGAAAGGTACTTCACTCTAATTTCATCACTTGATTCAGGTGTGAATGAGTACCCAGCTATAGGTAGAGAAAGATCTTGTCTGAGTGTTAGTATGAAAAGCCTAACAGGCTTGTGAACTGTATGCTTCTCCCGGGAGTTGAGAAGGACTTTGAATGAAATGGCCTGCGGGGGGGGATAAATGATGCACAGTCGATCAGCCTGCACTTGTGCGGGGATACAGACTTTGAATCCATCTTTACCTTTTATTTTTATCAGTCACTGAGAGTGCGTCAGTTGTATCCTAAGGCAGCATCTATGATGTCGGTGTGGCTGCATTCAGACTTAATGCTGGATGATTTAAAGCTACTGAAGAAAACCAAGCTTCTACATTTAGATTTAAATACAAAGCAGCCACAGTGGACTGAAGTCACAAGGGATAAACGACAATAAGTGACAATTCTACAAAAGAATACAGAACAAACACGTGACGTTTCAGGCACAACCCTTTCATCGGGAGCACTAAAGGAAAATCAGAATGTAAAAACTGGGAATAATATTATTAACGGAATAAACCATTTCTTACAGTTTTTTTACACTTTATTGGCCCCTTCCCTTGCCCCCCCTTTTTTTTTTTTTTCATCCTCCTTTATGGTTTTTCTTTTCTGACATTCTGACATCACACTGTGTAATGCCTGTATAGGTGTGTAGATATTCCTTGTTGGTTATCTGACGAAGAGTTCTTGTATCTATCCAAAATGTCAAGTGTTTATTCTATCTCCCTTGGTGGAGCTGTCACTTATTATTATTTTTCACTACATTTAAATTAGATGAGTGACGACAATAAATGACAACTCCACCAATAAAGATAAAACAAACTTGTGACGTTTCGGGTATAACTCTTCGTCCGACAACAAACGAGAAATATCTAGAATCTAGATCTAAACACTAATTAATCACACAGTGTGATGTCACAAGAAAAGCAGAAAGGGTGAAGAAAGAAAGAAAGAGATGGTGCTATAAGAATGAGTAGAAGGGAACCGAGAATGGAAGGGTCAGATCTCGAAAAAGTAAAATGAAATAAAAATACAAAAATAAGTTAGTAATAAAAGGAGAGAGAGAGAAAGAGATAGAAAGGAAAAAAAAGAAGGAAAGAAAGAAAAAAAAAGAGAGGTGTGAGTATGAGAAACAGGAAGGAAAAAAGAAGGCATTTTAGTCTGAATGCAGCCACACCCTCAGCATAGACACTGCATTTAGGATACAAAATACATACTCCCATGGACTGATAAGGACTAGTGTACTGCTAGTATGATCTGTTTTCATGTAACTACATACTTCCCTTATCTTGATAGTCTTTCTGTCTGTCTGTCTGTCTGTCTATCTGTCTGTCTCTGTCTGTCTGTCTGTCTGTCTCTCTCTCTCTCTCTCTCTCTCTCTCTCTCTCTCTCTCTCTCTCTCTCTCTCTCTCTCTCTCTCTCTCTCTCTCTCTCTCTCTCTCTCTCTCTCTCTCTCTCTCTCTCTCTCTCTCTCTCTCTCTCTCTGTAAGGGTTATAATCGAAACGTCACGTGTTTGTTCTGTCTTTATTGGTGGAGTTGTCATTTAGTTCTGTTGTTTGTTTTTCCACCTTTGACTCCACTGGGACTCCATTGTATACATTAACTCTCTTGCCCTCGCATCGCCGCTAGCGCCCATGCTGCATACGCCTTCGCGTCCCCATCATCGCCCACAACGGATAGGCCCTCGTATTGTCCATCATCGCCCACAACGGATAGGCCCTCGTATTGTCCATGATCGCCCTTATCAAGTATAGTGTACTTGTTGCCTAGTGGCGTCTACATTTCGAATCACCCGGCTCCCTCTTTCGGCTAGTTGAATTGTAGAGTAATTTCCTTTTTTTTTTTTTTTTCACTGTTTGATTGCATACTTCTATCAGTGTAATAACCAAATTAAAGTTCAACTGTCTGTCTATACAACTGGAAGTTTTTTAATGTTTGTAATGTGCAATACTTGTGTGTAATGAGTTTTTTTTTTAAAATGATTTTTTTTAAATTGTGTCCTGTTTTTTTAAAGAGTTATATCCCTTGTCCTGAGGAAATGAGCTAGCACAGGTAAATACACTGTACTGTGAGGACAGCAAGGCAGAAATTGATAGGGCTTCTGAGGTAAAAAGGGTTAATAATAAAATATATTACTTTGTATACAGTCTAGAGTACCACACTTAATGGGTTGGGTTTTTTTCACAGAACCTGGCATTACACACTTTCTTTTACACAATGCGGACATCCTTTTTTTGTCTTCCTAACAGAAAGAGGAGATGTCAAGGGACCGCGTGGCATCTTGCACTCCTCATTACGTCATCAAAGAGGAAAAGGAAGACGAGAAGAAAAGGAAGATTGGAAAGGCTTACAATATAGAAGAAATGATTAGAGAAATCGATGCATTTGAAAAGATGAAGGCATTGGAGGAGATATCAAGTGAAAGCTGAGATTGACGATGTCCAACATAATATTCTAGTGTACAAAGATTTAGGTTTTTATAAAACTCTAAAAAAGTTGGTTGGTTGTTGACACAAATGATAAGTGGAGAGAAAATATAAATATGAATACATTGAGTCTTTTTCACTCAAGTTATAGAATTGAGTCTTTTTCACTCAAGTTATAGAATTGAGTCTTTTTCACTCAAGTTATAGAATTGAGTCTTTTTCACTCAAGTTATAGAATTGAGTCTTTTTCACTCAAGTTATAGATAAAGGTGAATCAAGAAAGTGTTATACATTTAATTATTCTTTTACTTGTTTTGGCTTCATATAACAAGAATTCATTAAATTTTTTAACTTGAATCTTGAAACATTAAACAAAATCATTCAGATTTTGTGAAATACATAAGTCTGATACATGTTGTTAATTTGAAATTTGGATTTAGATAGCTAGGTGTATATCCAACAAAACACCCATCTATTCAATGTCCGTATAATCAATTTTAGCAGTGTGTTTGCATCCCTGAATATCAATATAGCAATGGATACACCAATTACGTTGTCTCTCTAGATAGGCACACAGATGACTAAAGCTTAAAAGGAATCACTGCCAGTACACAAATATG
This sequence comes from Doris montereyensis, assembly GCA_037039925.1. NCBI lineage: Eukaryota > Metazoa > Mollusca > Gastropoda > Nudibranchia > Dorididae > Doris > Doris montereyensis. The sequence goes on from JAXRKP010001443.1 coordinate 98,600, forward strand.
ATACGCCAACAAACCCAAATTATGTTAACAGGAGAGTTAAAAGAAATTTTTTTAAAGAAAAGCAATGAACAGAATTTTAAATAATTTTGATATCTCAAAAAGCAATTTTATACATGATAATATAATGTTTTTACAAAGCCTGATTTTTTAACCATATAACATGTACATATATTTTGGGTTATTTATTATGATTTATGAGAGAAAAAAATAAAATTGAGAATTTTTAAATTTATTTGGTGAACATAGGTGTGTTGATGCATGAGCATGTGTGTGTGCATGTGTGTGTACCTTTGTGTGTGCACATCTGTGTGTGTGTGTGTCCCTGAATGTTGCTTTAAATCCATACACACCTCACAATTGGAGCATTTTTAAATGAAATCTTTAATTATTACTTTTTTCTCTTCCACTCAATGTTACTAATAAATTTAAATTGTTTTAATTAGTATTGACTATCCCTTACATACGTACATTTCTAAATAAATTATGTTTAACAGTATGACGTACACACAAACTCTTCGTTGATTTTGTTGCTGCCTTCGACTTGGTACATTTTCAAATCCATCTTGCGACCAATAATACAAACTAGAGTTCGAATAAAAGAAACTTGTGTGTTTTTTTATAAAAAAATTCTCTCAGTTGTGTTTCTTTATTTGCATCATCTTATATTTACAAGTAAAGTGTGTGTGTTTCGGTGTTTGTGTGTGTTTGGATGTGATATAGATAAGTAAGTAAAGTGTGTGTTTGGGTGTGATATTGATAAGTAAGTAAAGTGTGTGTTTGGGTGTTTGGGTGTGATATTGATAAGTAAGTAAAGTGGGTGTTTGGATGTGATATTGATAAGTAAGTAAAGTGTGTGTTTGGGTGTGATATTGATAAGTAAGTAAAGTGGGTGTTTGGGTGTTTGGATGTGATATTGATAAGTAAGTAAAGTGTGTGTTTGGGTGTGATATTGATAAGTAAGTAAAGTGTGTGTTTGGGTGTGATATTGATAAGTAAGTAAAGTGTGTGTTTGGGTGTGATATTGATAAGTAAGTAAAGTGGGTGTTTGGGTGTGATATTGATAAGTAAGTAAAGTGTGTGTTTGGATGTGATATTGATAAGTAAGTAAAGTGTGTGTTTGGGTGTGATATTGATAAGTAAGTAAAGTGTGTGTTTGGGTGTTTGGGTGTGATATTGATAAGTAAGTAAAGTGTGTGTTTGGGTGTGATATTGATAAGTAAGTAAAGTGTGTGTTTGGGTGTGATATTGATAAGTAAGTAAAGTGTGTGTTTGGGTGTTTGGATGTGATATTGAGTAAGTAAAGTGTGTGTTTGGGTGTGATATTGATAAGTAAGTAAAGTGTGTGTTGTGTTTGGATGTGATATTGATAAGTAAGTAAAAGTGTGTGTGTGTGTTTGGATGTGATATTGATAAGTAAGTAAAGTGTGTGTGTGTGTGTGTGTTTGAATGCGATATTGATAAGTAAGTAAAGTATGTGTGTGTGTGTGTGTGTTTGGGTGTGATATTGATAAGTAAGTAAATGTGTGTGTGTGTGTGTGTTTGGGTGTGATATTGATAAGTAAGTAAAGTGTGTGTGTGTGTGTGTGTTTGGATGTGATATTGATAAGTAAGTAAAGTGTGTGTGTGTGTGTGTGTGTTTGAATGTGATATTGATAAGTAAGTAAAGTGTGTGTGTGAATGTGATATTGATGTGTGTGTTGAATGTGATATTGATTGTAAGTAAAGTGTGTGTTTGTGTGTGTGTGTGTGTTTGAATGTGATATTGATAAGTAAAGTATGTGTGTGTGTGTGTGTGTGTGTTTGAATGTGATATTGATAAGTAAGTAAAGTATGTGTGTGTGTGTGTGTGTGTGTTTGGATGTGATATTGATAAGTAAGTAAAGTATGTGTGTGTGTGTGTGTGTTTGGATGTGATATTGATAAGTAAGTAAAGTATATGTGTGTGTGTGTGTTTGGATGTGATATTGATAAGTAAGTAAAGTATGTGTGTGTGTGTGTGTGTTTGAATGTGATATTGATAAGTAAATAAAGTATGTGTGTGTGTGTGTGTTTGTTTGAATGTGATATTGATAAGTAAGTAAAGTATGTGTGTGTGTGTTTGGATGTGATATTGATAAGTAAGTAAAAAGTGTTTGGATGTGATATTGATAAGTAAGTAAAGTATGTGTGTGTGTTGTGTTTGGATGTGATATTGATAAGTAAGTAAAGTATGTGTGTGTGTGTGTGTTTGGATGTGATATTGATAAGTAAATAAAGTATGTGTGTGTGTGTGTGTTTGGATGTGATATTGATAAGTAAGAAGTAAAGTATGTGTGTGTGTGTGTTTGGATGTGATATTGATAAGTAAATAAAGTATGTGTGTGTGTGTGTGTTTGGATGTGATATTGATAAGTAAGTAAAGTATGTGTGTGTGTGTGTGTGTTTGGATGTGATATTGATAAGTAAGTAAAGTGTGTGTGTGTGTGTGTGTGTTTGGATGTGATATTGATAAGTAAGTAAAGTATGTGTGTGTGTGTGTGTTTTGAATGTGATATTGATAAGTAAATAAAGTATGTGTGATATTGTGTGTGTTTGGATGTGATATTGATAAGTAAGTAAAGTGTGTGTTTGTGTGTGTGTGTGTGTGTTTGTGTTTGATGTGATATTGATAAGTAAGTAAAGTGTGTGTGTGTGTGTGTTTGGATGTGATATTGATAAGTAAGTAAAGTGTGTGTGTGTGTGTGTGTGTGTTTGGATGTGATATTGATAATTAAATAAAGTATGTGTGTATGTGTGTGTGTGTGTGTTTGGATGTGATATTGATAAGTAAGTAAAGTGTGTGTGTGTGTGTGTGTCTTTGAATGTGATAATCGATAAGTAAACAAAGTTAGTAACACGGGGAGGGAACTCGTTTTAAATCTCCTAGCGCTTTTTTCTATGGCCTGCTTCTCAAAACAAATCATGATCGACACAAAGACACAGCTTTAGATCTGCTTAGTTGTAGATCTAGATTTAGATTTAGATTATATCTGCAGTACGATATAATCAATACATTTATTGAAACATCAACGAACAAAAGACCTAAATCTTAATCTAGCTTTAGATGTCTTTCTATTAGTTACACATGGAATCCAATAGTGTAACATGTAAATGTATTAGATCTACTATTCAACCTGAGTGCACATACAAAAGTTAATACACAAATTTAATTTACAATGTAATCGGTTAACCCGCAATGCCGGCCGGGAGGGGGTATGGGGGTTGGGGGGCTGTAACTAGTATTACTAGTAATACTGGTGATAACAATAATAACAATAATAATAACAATAATAATAAAAAATAATAATAATAATAATAATAATAATAATAATAATAATAATAATGATGAAAATCATGATAATAATAATAATAATAATAATAATAATAATAATAATAATAATAATAATAATAATAATAATAATAATAATAATAATAATAATAATAATAATAATAATAATAATAATATGAAAATAATAATTACAATAATAATAATATAATAATAATAATAATAATAATAATAATAATAATAATAAGAAGAAGAAGAAGAAGAAGAAGAAGAAGAAGAAGAAGAAGAAGAAGAAGAAGAAGAAGAAAGAAGCGAAGGAGAAGAAGAAGAAGAAGAAGAAGAAGAAGGAGAATAACAATAGCAATAACAATAATAGTAATAACATTAATGATAATGACAATGCTAATAATAATAAATAATGATAATGATAATGATAATGATTTTACTACTACTACTGCTACTACTACTACTACTACTACTACTACTACTACTACTACTACTACTACTACTACTACTACTACTACAACTACTACTACTACTACTAAGTAAACTACTACTACTACTACTACTACTACTACTACTACTACTACTACTACTACTATTACTACTACTAGATAAATACAAACAGTGAGGCAAAGGGCATGTAGGAAGTTAATGTAATGACACAAGAAAATATGAAAGCCCCATAGGAACAAACACGAGACAAACACAAGGAATAGACAGAAAAATATCCGGGCCACCATGGGCATGGGACCCGCGACCTCTGCGTCGGCACCCATTGCCTCGCCATGAAAAGAAAGCGTGCTACCAACTGAGCGAACTATGGGAGTTCGATCCCCACGGTGGCCAGGATTTTTTTCTGTCTATTCCTTGTGTTTGTCTCGTGTTTGTTCCTATGGGGCTTTCATATTTTCTTGTGTCATTACATTTACTTCATTACTATTTACTACTCCTACTACTACTACTCCTACTACTACTACTACTACTACTACTACTACTACTACTACTACTACTACTACTACTACTACTACTACTACTGTGCTACTACTACTACTACTACTACTACTACTACTAATACTACTACTACTACTACTACTACTACTACTACTACTAATAATAATAATAATAATAATAATAATAATAACAATAATAATAATGACACATACACAATGTGCACATTATACTTTAATAATAATGCAAAAGAGTGAATTCTTGTTTTTAACGTGAATATTAGAAAGTTAGGATTGTCTAGCTCCGTTTGGCTACTAGGGACTGGACGCTTTCCGCTCAGACAGGTCCAGACGGGAAAACGAAAGTAGAGCCGTAACTCGCTATCAATCATTTTTTCTACTCCAGGGTGACATTTGTTTTATTTAGGTTGAACACATCATCATGGCAGGCCCTGTTTTCAATGTAGGGATAGGGTTTTTTCCTTTTGGCTTTCATTTGGACAGCAGCTTTAATGGCTTGCATTGTTTTCTCAAGATCTCCCACAAAGCTAGCGTGAGTGATTGTGAATTTTTCCTTTAATATTTTCGAATTTTCCTTTTAGTTTTATCATACACTCACGCTGTGAATGGTCCTAGCTTTAGATTATAGATCTATATTAAACAAATGTGATGATTTAAATTCTCAAACTATTTTTGTAGAACATTTTTACGTCTATTGACAACTAGATCTAGATCTAGATCTAATGGAAAGAGAAAGTCTGTACGAGGAGAAATTCCAGCAAGTCAGTCGGCATTCGCTCCTAGTTGTTCCGCCTGTTTACTAACAAAACTCACTGCCGATGAGCTTAGTTATGGGATAAATTATATCTTTAACCCTAGCTCCTTTCTCATAAGCCAGGGGTCACCAAATGTTTTTTTCAAAGTGGACCGGACTATGAAATTAAATTGAGAGAATGCCGCCCCGGGCCGTGTAACTATTTTGTTTAAAATAAATGCCAACAATGCAATACACTGAATATACAATAATAATGAAGACAACACATTTATGGATTTATCAATACACAAAAAAAACAAAACAAACAAAAATTAAAGATAGCAAATATATTTACCAAAAAATGAAGTGATGTTGTTAGGATAAAAAAAGTTCTATCAGATCTAATGAATGCTCACCTAGATATAGAGTCTAGAGACTAAAGTCTGGATGTTATCTGAATCTGCCAAATTAGATCTAGAGTCTAGACGTGATTTGAATCTGCCAAATTAGATCTAGAGTCTAGACGTTATTTGAATCTGCCAAACTAAGCAGCAAAATGAACACAGGTTAATGAGATTTCTCACATGGTAGAATGGCAGTGGGCCGGACAAACTAACCTTGCAAGATGGATTTAGCCCGCAGGTTTGGTGACTCCTGCGATAAGCCATAGACATAGAAAACTTCATATCAAATGATAGAGAGGGCAGTTTTACAATGGTACCAACATGATCTTTTCTAGAGTTAGATAGGAATAAAAAATGTACAGAGATGTAAACATTTTCCCTGACCTGGTAAGTATGTCATGGCTGTTACATCCAATCCGAGCGAAAACGCTTGATATACTCAAATCAGATTATAATCTCTGGATCTAAAGTTATTTATAAGCTTATTCGTCATAGGGCTACATCCTGTTTCTAGATCTAAAACTACATTCAAACCTTGTTATGCTGCCAAACTATTGTGCCAGGGGTAACTTAGTATTGTAGAGGGAATGGTGTGATGAAATAAATACCCTCAGCCAGTATTACAACAGTGGAGATTGTCAAAGTTGATGTAAGGTACACATCTGTGTATATATATATGCAGATCTACAAGAACCGGAGAAAAGTTAGACATGACAATGCATTGCAAGCCCACTGCATGTGAAAATTATTCTTCTGTAGTACAGTAGTAGTAGTAGTAGTATATAAAATTTATTATATATTTTATTAGATTTACCAACATCCACAACTAAGGTGATCTCAGGATTTTTGGTAGGATCTTTAATTGTGCCCGGATTGCCCTATAAATAGCCAAGGGATCTTTAACGTGCACAGAGTCTTGTTATCTGCACACAAGACCTGGACCAAGGGGGTAGATTTTGCGTGAAAAAGCTTGAGAAAATTTTTCAACCTTTGGCAGGGCTCGAACCCACTATCTTTTGGTTGAGAGACCGACACCTTGCCTCTGGACTACCAAGTCCCGCGGTGGTGGTAGTAGTACATGTAGTAGTAGTAGTAGTAGTAGTAGTACATGTAGTAGTCGTAGTAGTAGTAGTAGTACATGTAGTAGTCGTAGTAGTAGTAGTACATGTAGTAGTAGTAGTACATGTAGTAGTAGTAGTAGTAGTACATGTAGTCGTAGTAGTAGTAGTAGTAGTACATGTAGTAGTAGTCGTAGTAGTAGTAGTACATGTGGTAGTCGTAGTAGTAGTAGTACATGTAGTAGTAGTCGTAGTAGTAGTAGTACATGTAGTAGTAGTAGTAGTACATGTAGTAGTAGTACATGTAGTAGTCGTAGTAGTAGTAGTAGTACATGTAATAGTAGTAGTGTGGGCAGTAGGCGGGCGATGCTAGTGGGTCTACTCTTTTTTCTCACTCTTCCACTAACCCCTCATCTTGCTTGCTGTCTCCTCTGAAATCACCCTGAGACCACCGCATTTGGTGGATGGAGAGACTTGAATGAAACAAAGTAGCACCGGCCTGACACCAGCACTTCACATTTGTCTTGGTTCCGTTATCTTAGGATTATGTATGATTAGGAGAGGAATGGGGAATTGCACATGGGGATCAAACATGACACTGACACACACATGACATGACACTGACACTGCAGGACATTGACACACAGGATGACTGACATTGACACACATGACATTGACACACATGACATTGACACATGACATTGACACACATGACATTGACACACAGGACACTGACACACAGGACACTGACACACAGGACATTGACACACAGGACACTGACACATGACATGACATTGACACACATGACATTGACACACAGGACATTGACACACAGGACATTGACACACAGGACATTGACACACATGACATTGACACACATGACACTGACACACATGACACTGACATGATACTGACACACAGGACATTGACGCGCAGGACATTGACATTGACACACATGACATTGACACACAGGACACTGACACACAGGACATTGACACACATGACATTGACACACATGACACTGACACACAGGACATTGACACACATGACATTGACACACAGGACATTGACACACAGGACATTGACACACAGGACATTGACACACAGGACATTGACACACATGACATTGACACAGACACTGACACACATGACATTGACACACATGACATTGACACACATGACATTGACACACAGGACACTGACACACACAGGACACTGACACATGACACTGACACAGGACACTGACACACAGGACACTTACACACAGGACACTGACACACAGGACACTGACACACACAGGACACTGACACACACAGGACACTGACACACACAGGACATTGACACACAGGACATTGACACTCATGCCATTGACACACATGACATTGACACACAGGACATTGACACACATGACATTGACACACAGGACACTGACACACAGGACACTGACACACAGGACACTGACACACAGGACACTGACACACAGGACACTGACACACAGGACACTAACATGAAGGACATTGACACACAGGACATTGACATGAAGGACACTGACACACAGGACATTGACACGAAGGGCACTGACACACAGGACATTGACACGAAGTGACACTGACACGCAGGACATTGACACGCAGGACACTGATGATTCTTGTGTGTTTTTGACTCTGTGATCTTTGACCAAGCTAAACAAGATTAGTCTTCCTTCTGACAATCACTGGCAATCACAGGCAATCAATGGCAATCACAGGCAATCACTGGCATCACTCCAAGGAAGGGGGTGGGGATGCACACTGGTAATATGACAAATTGTAATTTTCCAACATTGCCACTGCGAATGGTGGTATAGTGAGTTATATCATTGCTCGTGAGAGTATGGAACTCTCTTTATTTTACAGTCTAATCCAGTTGTTCTTGTGTTAAAAGTTATCAGTTTAGCTCAGTATGTTAAGATGAAGTCTATCATGTCTTTATTTTGCAGCCTGATCTAGATCTAAATGTTCTTGTGTTAAGTTGTCCTTGTGTTAATTTGTTCTTGTGTTAAATTGTTCTTGTGTTAAGTTGTTCTTGATTTAGCTTGGTGCATTGAGATTAGTCTATTGTGTCTTTGTTTTTTTTTACTCTTTTATGCAGAGGTCTTGGCCCTGTGAGTATTGTACTGGCATGCTTGCTCAGCCTTATTCTATTAGTCATCCCACGAGAAGACCAATTCCCGTCAGAAGAGGAACAAGCTGTGGTAAACTGCTCAGATATATCATTATCATCATCATCATCATCATCATCATCATCATCATTGTTATTTATTTTGTTATTCATTTGTTATTGTTGATGCTGTTGTTATCAATATTATTATTAATATTATAGATTACTTACTGCAGTGATCTCCACTGTAAAGGTCAACCCTCAGGAAACAATAACAAGTAGCAACTTAGCTGGAAGGTTTCAAAGGCAAATACATTATTTGTTTGTATCAAAAGGATGAAGTACATGTAATAGATAAAAGATATAAATGGGCAAAGGGACATGAATAACAGTGGGGGAAAAGCGGAAATGAGGTTACGCCTGTCTTGGTGGCCGAGAGGCTGAAACAAGGGAAAATTATTGTCGCGAACGATGGCCAAGGAGGTTCTTTCGAACAGCCAAGCCGTTTCTCTCAGATCGCCTGTCGTGGACGAGATACGGCGACCGATCTCAGAGATAGATGCCGCACCTGCTGGACCAATGATACCGGATGTTTCGAAATGATTATTACCTTGTGTTGGTTGGTCAGACCTTTAGGGCCTAGTGTTCAAACTCTGAAGTAAGTGCCATACCATGATACTCAGAGTTGAACATAGTGTAATCAGGAGTCAAGTAAGTCCCATATCATGATACTCAGAGTTGAACATAGTGTAATCAGGAGTGAAGTAAGTCCCATATCATGATACTCAGAGTTGAACATAGTGTAATCAGGAGTGAAGTAAGTCCCATATCATGATACTCAGAGTTGACATATAGTGTAATCAGGAGTGAAGTAAGTGCCATACCATGATACTCAGAGTTGAACATAGTGTAATCAGGAGTGAAGTAAGTCCCATACCATGATACTCAGAGTTGAACATAGTGTAATCAGGAGTGAAGTAAGTCCCATACCATGATACTCAAAGTTGAACATAGTGTAATCAGGAGTGAAGTAAGTCCCATACCATGATACTCAGAGTTGAACATAGTGTAATCAGGGAATGAAGTAAGTGCCATACCATGATACTCAGAGTTGAACCTGATCCTAAATGTTCTTGGAATCTTAGTGGAATGTGAACATAGTGTAATCAGGAGAAGCCATACCATGATACTCAGAGTTGAACATAGTGTAATCAGGAGTGAAGTAAGTCCCATACCATGATACTCAGAGTTGAACATAGTGTAATCAGGAGTGAAGTAAGTCCCATATCATGATACTCAGAGTTGAACATAGTGTAATCAGGGATGATCAGATTTGAAGTCCCATACCATGATACTCAGAGTTGAACATAGTGTAATCAGGAGTGGCCAAAATATACCATGATGAACTTTCCCCACTCATAAGATACCATGATACTCAGAGTTGAACATAGTGTAATCAGGAGTGAAGTAAGTGTCATACCATGATACTCAGAGTTGAACATAGTGTAACCAGGAGTCAAGTGCAGACTTTTCTAGACACGCTGAATAACACAGTAGTTTGCCATAATTGCTTGCCACACCGCTTTTACTTTCGCCGAGTCTGGTCCTACCTAGCTACCCATTTCGCTGTTGGGTCAACAGGAGTGTCAGAATAATTTTCTCAAAGAGGGAATCGAACTCGGGCCTCCTGGGTTGGTAGTCAGACGCTCTACCAGCTGAACTGGCAGCACCTCCATCTCTAGAGAGAAGGATGGATGGATAAAGAAGAGAAGACAGAATGAAGCAGTGTACATTGCTTTTTTTACATTTCATTCCTCTCCTCTTTCCCCACTGATTGTAAAGTTTGGGAGCCGTTGCGTCAAATGATTAGGCTTGATTCACTTCCCATCCACACTATCCTTATTCCTTTATTAGGTGTTTATGATTTGGTTTTACCCATATCCGGACTTCCCTGTCAACAGCCAAGGGATGTTTAACGTGCACAGAGTGTTGGTATCTGCACACTGGACCTCGTTTTTATTGTCCGTCCCCAATGGGACTAGGTGTCGATCCACCTACCAGGATCAGGGGTATATTTTACTTAAAAACAATTGAGAAATCTGTTAAAGCGTTGGTGGGACTTGAACCCACAACATTTGGATAAGCAAGGCCAACACCTTGTTCGTGGACTGCTGAGTTTATCAGGGGAAACATGATTCTCGTTTGCATCGGTTATGGCGATACTTTTGATTTGGTCAAGATGTTCCGATGACAGCGGCCAATCCTCAAGTGTCATGTGCCGTTGTGAACCATTGATTTTAATCAACTCGTTTATCAAGTGGATATTTGATATCAGCATCAAAGAGCTTGACGTCAACATCAAAGAGCCTGACGTCAACATTAAAGAGCCTGACGCCAACATCAACATCAAAGAGCCTGACGCGTCAACATCAAAGAGCCTGACATCAACATCAAAGAGCCTGACGCGTCAGCATCAAAGAGCCTGACGTCAACATCAAAGAGCCTGACGTCAACATCAAAGAGCCTGACATCAACATCAAAGAGCCTGAGGCCCGTTCAGTCATAGCTTTTAGGCGTACAATATGATGTACATACTCCAGATAGAGAGAAATGTGGCTGTGTTGATCAAATTAAATTTTTTAGTTTTATTGCGTTAAATTCAGCAGATCTTTTGGCCTACATCATTATTAGAATTGTAGGAGTATTGTTTTAGTAGAAGTAGTAGTAGTAGTGGTAGTAGAAGTAGTAGTAGTAGAAATGGTAGTAGTTGTTGTAGTGATATTAATAGTAGAGGTTGTAGTGATGGTTGTAGTAGTAGTTGCAGTAAAGGTAATAGTAGTTGAAATAGTAGTTGTAGCTGTACTTTTATTTTGTTTTCATCATTATTCTTATGTACTTTTAGCGCTTAAGATCATCTTAGTTGTGAATGTGAGTAAAATGAAAATCAACGTCAAAATTCCACATTTTTCACCCAAACCTCGTTTACAAAACAATTATGGATGACAATTATCATAATCGCTACCCACTTTGAAAATTAATCTTAGCAATGCATCTCAGCCAGGATTTAACTCAGACACTGATTTTTGTTATTAAGATGGATGGATTTATAGGCACAAGAGCAGGACCATCGACTGTACATCATTTATGCCCCAACAGGCCATTTCATTCAAAGTCCTTCTCAACTCCCGAGAGAGCATACAGTACACAAGCCTGCTAGGATTTTCATACTAACATTCTGAAAAGAAGATTCTTCTCTACCTATAGCTAGGTACGCATTCACACCTGTGTAATGTGAGGAAAGAAGAGTGAAGTACCTTTCCCCAAAGACTACAACGTTTTGAAAAAAACCTACCTGTGCCAGCCGTGGGACTTGAACCAGTGTCGTCGTGATTACAAGCTCACAACACTAAGCTACATACGCCTTAACAACGCCTCAACATTATATATATATATATTACATTACATTTAACAAAGCCCTCTTCTCTCACTTTCTGTCTCATTTAGGTATACGACTACTCCATCGTGTATCGCTCAAGTCTCGTCGCAGTTATGTCCCTTTTTCTCGTTCTGGGATTGGTGTTCTTCCTCCTCCAAGCAATGGAACCTGTTCAGGCCAAACCTCTACGCAAATTTATTCGAAATTGAGCTTTTTTGATGATAGTCCCTTTTTAGATTTTTTAGTTCAGTGATTGAAAGTTTACGTATGACTAGTAGGAGGGCGTAGATGATCTAGTGATTGAAAATTTCCTGATGATTGTTAGAAAAGGCATAAGTGATTGAAAATTGGCGTATGATTGAGTGATTGAAAGTTTTCGCATAATTGATAGGAAAGCATTGTACTTGAGTCTCCACTGCGTTCAATTTAACCTTGGGTGGGTGGGTTGTTTTTTTGGGTTTTTTTTTTTTACCTGTTTCGAATGCAAATATCTTGGTTTTTTTTATAATCAAATTGGTGAATGCATGTTCCAATCTGACAAGCATTTTGTTTGAATGATGATCATAAGCTTTGTTGATATAGCTTGAATTGTGTGTTAGTGTCTCATTTTTGTATGTTACTCATCATCTATGTATTGATTGAATGTATGTCAGTATCTCATTTTTGTATGTTACTCATAATCTATGTATTGACTGAATGTATGTCAGTTTATTATGTCAAATTTATACACTATCATAAATTGATTGGTAGGAAAGTAAAATGATTGAATGTTGAGTTATGATTGATATGAGCGGTATTAAGGCATTGTAATTGAAAGTTGGCTTATGATTGAGTGATTGAAAGTGACACAGTTCAAATTTATTAAAAGATTTCGATGTATTCTGTCTTTATTGGTGGAGTTGTCATTTATTGTTGTTTTTCACTTTTGACCACTCCACTCTGGCCCATTCGTATCATCGTAATCATATGTTATATAAAGTTATCATCTGTGTATTGACTGGACTCATGTCGCTTTCTTTATTTCAATATAGTAACGGCTATCTACACACACAGAGATGCCTTTAGTAAATATCAAACTATCTATTGATTTTTGAGGAATAAGGAAATGTCAATGCAAAATTATTTATGATTTGATAAATAAGCTGATGAATCGAGAGCCTGATCTAGAAATCAGACCCTGCCTGATACTATTCTTGCGACTAACGTCAGATTTTCGTGAAGTTTTTAATTGGTTTACCTACGTCCTCAACTAAGGTGATATTAGGGCTTTCGGTAGAATTTAAAATTTTGCTTGGACTGCCCGGTAAACAGCCAAGGGATCTTTAACGTGCACAGAGTGTGGTTATCTGCACACTGGACCTCCTTTTTATTGTCCGTCTCAGATGGACCGAGGTTGTGATCCACCTTCCTAGACCAGGGGGAATAGATTTTGCGAAAAAATAAATTGTGACAATTTTTTCAACCATTGGCGGGGCTTGAACTCAACTCACTATCTTTTGGTTGAGAGGCCGACACCTTGCCCCTGGGCTACAGAGTTGCCCTGTTGGAGAAGAAATTCGGTTGAAATTTGACTCTATATTTTTTGTGTTTAAAATATTGAAATACCAAGCACAGCCAGAAGTAAATTGTATTTTGGGGAATAAGAAAGATTAGACGCAGTGGAACTTGAAGATAAGCGAAATGGCGGGGACGGACTACAAAATCTCGCTATTTCTGAACTGTCTTAAAATAGCAATATTAGCAATGGACATGTGATGTACATCCCTATGTAACTGATGCCAGTGAAGAAGAAGACAGACATTTTATTGATTACACTTTGACTCTGGACTATCGAGTCCCCGTGTGTAAATAGAGTTTAGCTCATCATTTAAATCTTGATTGACAGTATGTCAGTTTCTCAATTTTATAAGTAGCTCATCATTTCAATCTTGATTGACTGTATGTCAGCTCATCATTTCAATCTTGATTGACTGTATGTCAGTTTCTCAATTTTATAAGTAACTCATCATTTCAATCTTGATTGACTGTATGTCAGTTTCTCAATTCTATAAGTAACTCATCATTTCAATCTTGATTGACTGTATGTCAGTTTCTCAATTTTATAAGTAGCTCATCATTTCAATCTTGATTGACATTGACAGTATGTCAGTTTCTCAATTCTATAAGTAACTCATCATTTAAATCTTGATTGACTGTATGTCAGTTTCTCAATTTTATAAGTAACTCATCATTTAAATCTTGATTGACTGTATGTCAGTTTCTCAATTTTACAAGTAACTCATCATTTCAATCTTGATTGACTGTATGTCAGTTTCTCAATTTTATAAGTCATTCATCATCTATGTCTAGATCATCAGTAAAATTCAGATCTGGAAATTTTTGATTGAGTAAGTTTTAATGAATACATGTATGTCAGTTTCTCAATTTTATAATTGTAATTCATCATTTATGTCTTGATTGAATATATGTCAGTTTCTCATTTTCATGAATAACTCATCATCTATGTCTTGATTGAATGTATGTTAGTTTCTCATTTTCATAAGTCATTCATCATCTATGTCTAGATTTATCTCATTCAGTAAAATTTAGATCTGGAAATTTTCATTGCTGTAGAAAAACACTGTGATAAAGTAAGTTTTAATGAATACATGTAATTTGTTTTTCTTGTATGTTATAGAATACATTTTAAAACAGTAATTGACAATTTTATACATATGATGTATAAGGGGGGGGGGAAAAAAAAAGTTACATTGAAACAATTTGTAATGAAATAAAAATAAATAATTGTACTTATAACATTTACCTTTTACCAGTGTTCCTGTTTGTAACTTTTGACCTTTTGTTATTTCAAGAAGAGAGATGTAAATGTTTTAAATTTAACTACTACAAGAATTTATATGTCCAGAAACTTCTGTGCTGTAAGGGCTTGGCGCCTAGTTGAGTGTGATAAAGAGAGAGAGAGAGAGACACTAGAAGAGAGAGACTAGAAGAGAGAGAGAGATGAGAGAGAGAGAGAGACACTAAGTGGGGTGAGACAGACAAACAGACAGACAAGAAATTAAGAGAGAATGAGATGGACAAAGATATACAGTGAGTGAGAATAAAAGACAGACAGGAAGAGACACTTACATTGAAAGAGATTACTACAAGAAGAGAGATGGACAGAAAGAAACACTAAAAGAGACTACTACAAGAAGAGAGATGGACAGAAAGAAACACTAAAAAAAGACTACTACAAGAAGAGAGATGGACAGACAGAAACACTAAAAAACTACTACAAGAAGAGATGGACAGACAGAAACACTAAAAGAGATTACTACAAGAAGAGAGATGGACAGACAGAAACACTAAAAGAGATTACTACAAGAAGAGAGATGGACAGACAGAAACACTAAAAGAGACTACTACAAGAAGAGAGATGGACAGACAGAAACACTAAAAGAGACTACTACAAGAAGAGAGATGGACAGACAGAAACACTAAAAGAGACTACTACAAGAAGAGAGATGGACAGACAGAAACACTAAAAGAGATTACTACAAGAAGAGAGATGGACAGACAGAAACACTAAAAGAGACTACTACAAGAAGAGAGATGGACAGACAGAAATACTAAAAGAGATTACTACAAGAAAGAGATGGACAGAAAGAAACACTAAAAGAGACTTCTACAAGAGATGGACAGAAAGAAACACTGATGCACAGACTAGACCAACATATCGTGAAGAAGCTGACATTGGAAGGAAGACACACTTAGGGACAGACTGATACTCAGACAGAGACTAGACTAAAAGAAGAAAGACAAACAGTCAGAGAAACAGATGAAGAATCTGAGATTTGAAGAAAAAACTTTTGAAATTAATATCAACAGACGCAGAGAGCGAGATTTAGAGTCGGACAGAAACTGCCTGTTGAAAAATGAGTCTCATTAAAATTATAATTCCATTTGTTCAAAACTTATTTTTTATTTAATTAAGGTGGATAAAAGTCGAGTCATTGATGAACAATTTTATTTCATAACAACAGCAGCACCTAACCTGCAGTGAATGTAGACACTGAAAAGACAAGATGCATATCCTTGTTGTCCCTAAATACAAGATGCATATCCTTGTTGTCCCTAAATACAAGATGCATATCTTTGTTGTCCCTAAATACAAGATGCATATCTTTGTTGTCCTTAAATACAAGATGCATATCTTTGTTGTCTCTAAATACAAGATGCATATCTTTGTTGTCCTTAAATACAAGATGCATATCTTTGTTGTCCTTAAATACAAGATGCATATCTTTGTTGTCCCTAAATACAAGATGCATATCTTTGTTGTCCTTAAATACAAGATGCATATCTTTGTTGTCTCTAAATACAAGATGCATATCTTTGTTGTCCTTAAATACAAGATGCATATCTTTGTTGTCTCTAAATACAAGATGCATATCTTTGTTGTCCCTAAATACAAGGTGCATATCTCTGTTGTTCCTAAATACAAGGTGCATATCTTTGTTGTCCCTAAATACAAGATGCATATCTTTGTTGTTCCTAAATACAAGGTGCATATCTCTGTTGTCCCTAAATACAAGATGCATATCTTTGTTGTCCCTAAATACAAGATGCATATCTTTGTTGTTCCTAAATACAAGATGCATATCTTTGTTGTGCCTAAATACAAGATGCATATCTTTGTTGTTCCTAAATACAAGATGCATATCTTTGTTGTTCCTAAATACAAGGTGCATATCTCTGTTGTCCCTAAATACAAGATGCATATCTTTGTTGTTCCTAAGTACAAGATGCATATCTTTGTTGTTCCTAAATACAAGATGCATATCTTTGTTGTTCCTAAATACAAGATACATATCTTTGTTGTTCCTAAATACAAGATGCATATCTTTGTTGTTCCTAAATACAAGATACATATCTTTGTTGTCCCTAAATACAAGATGCATATCTCTGTTGTTCCTAAATACAAGATACATATCTCTGTTGTTCCTAAATACAAGATGCGTATCTTTGTTGTCCCTAAATACAAGATACATATCTCTGTTGTTCCTAAATACAGGCACATTCGTTTTGTGGTACTTCAGGTTTCTAGAGAGGGTAGTTCTGCTGGGTTAGTAGCACTTTTTTATTTTCATACAAGAGGCGATGGGTGCTGACGCCTAAATACAAGGTCCCATCCCCATGCATGCCAGGATATTTTTCTGTCTATTCGTTGTATTTGTCTCGGCTTTGTTCCTATATCATACTATATAGCTTTCATATTAAATTCAGGTTTCACAGTAGAAGGAAATATGGTTACTCTTACTAGTGGCCTGGCAACAGAGCCTTTGTTGTCCCAGATAAAGATACAACTCATAATTATACAAGACTTATACATGTATATAGATGCCAGCAGTGGGTTCCTAAATACAAGATACAGATTTCTAAATACAAGTGTAGGCTAGGTTGTCCCTACAAGAGAGTTGTTCCTGAATACAGCTACAACTCTTCAAGATCAGGCCTACAGTCAGTGCAGATGCAGACGATGTAAAAATTGTCTACATATCTACGTTTTTCTTCATAGTCAGCTTAAGGTGATAGGAAAATAAACCATGCTGTATTTGTTTTTTAAAAAACTTTTTTCTTGTAAAACATCGATTTCAGTGAGACAATTAACGTGCACAGGCAAGGGATCACAAGATTACTTACATCATTCTATATATTAATGCCAAATTTCACTTACATCATTCTACATATTAATGCCAAATTTCACTTACATCATTCTACATATTAATGCTAAATTTCACTTAGATCATTCTATATATTAATGCTAAATTTCACTTACATCATTCTACATATTAATGCTAAATTTCACTTACATCATTCTATATATTAATGCTAAATTTCACTTACATCATTCTATATATTATGGCTAAATTTCACTTACATCATTCTTTGTATTAATGCTAAATTTCACTTACATCATTCTATATATTAATGCTAAATTTAACTTACATCATTCTATATATTAATGCTAAATTTCACTTACATCATTCTATATATTAATGCTAAATTTCACTTACATCATTCTACATAGTAATGCTAAATTTCACTTACATCATTCTATATATTAATGCTAAATTTCACTTACATCTTTCTATATATTATGGCTAAATTTCACTTACATCATTCTATGTATTAATGCTAAATTTCACTTACATCATTCTATATATTAATGCTAAATTTGATAATGTCGAATTGACAATAGAAATGGTAGCCTTCTGTGTAGGGATTTCGTGATGATTTCGAATTGACAATAGTAATGGTAGTTTTCTGTGTAGGGATTTCTTGACGATGTCGAATTGACAATAGTAATGGTAGTTTTCTGTGTAGGGATTTCACTACGATGTCGAATTGATAATAGTAATGGTAGTCTTCTGCGTAGGGATTTCACTACAATGTCGAATTGACACTAGTAATGGTAGCCTTTTGTGTAAGGATTTCACTACGATGTCGAATTGACAATAGTAATGGTAGCCTTCTGTGTAGGGATTTCATTACGATGTAGAATTGACAATAGTAATGGTAGCCTTCTGTGTAGGGACAATAGTAATGATGGTAGCCTTCTGTGTAGGGATTTCATTACGATGTAGAATTGACAATAGTAATGGTAGCATTCTGTGTAGGGATTTCATTATGATGTAGAATTGACGATGTAGAATTGACAATAGAAATAATGGTAGGGATTTCGTGACGATGTCGAATTCTAGTGTAGGGATTTTTCGATGTAGAAATGACAATAGATTAGCCTTCGACTTGACAAAGGTAATGGTAGCCTTCTCTGTGTAGGGATTTCGTGACGATTTCGACTTGACTAAAG
>JAXRKP010001443.1:122500-125118 GCA_037039925.1 Doris montereyensis
GTAGTAGTAGTAGTATTAATATTGTTATTATTATTATTATTATTTCTATTATTATTATTATTATCATCATCATCATCAGCATCATCATCATCAGCATCATCATCATCATCATCATCATCATCATCAGTATTATTATTATGGTTATTATTATTATCATTATTATTATTTTATTATTATTATTATTATTATTATTATTATTATTATTATTATTATTATTATTTTTATTATTATTATTATTATTATTAAAGTTGCCGAATAATATATTATCTTACTCTCACTGGCTGGCCGTACCACCGCCAAATAAATAACTCATCTTTCACCGATGATTCGTTCAAAGGATGAAACAAGTGCCACTATAAATGCACGGCTTCCTACATATTTGCTGTTAATCAATTGACAACACACCTGACAGCGAGAAGAGAGATAGATAGATAGATAGATAGAGAGAGAGAGAGAGAGAGAGAGAGAGAGAGAGAGAGAGAGAGAGAGAGAGAGAGAGAGAGAGGAGAGGGAGGGAGGGAGGGAGGGAGGGAGGGCGGGTGGGCGGGTGGGCGAGCGAGCGAGAGAGAGAGAGAGAGAGAGAGAGAGAGAGAGAGAGAGAGAGAGAGAGAGAGAGAGAGAGAGAGAGAGAGAGAGAGAGAGAGAGAGAGAGAGAGAGAGAGAGAGAGAGAGAGAGAGAGAGAGAGAGAGAGAGAGAGAGAGAGAGAGAGAGAGATTTAGTTTTTTCTTTTTTGTTCAAACGGCCGGAAAAGGCGGAAAAGGAAGTATAAGCAAACAGCCAGTTTTCCACTCCACCCCGATTCGATTCCACAGGGAAATGTGGCTGATGGACATAGTTCACGAGCCTATTGTGTTGGGAGTGATATCGGCACCTGTAATACTAAGTGTTATCAACTAGTTCAATCAAATGATTGCAGCCTATATTTAAATGATACCAAGAGAATGATTTCACCCCAACGGTAGCAGTAAAGACAATGAGCTTGTCATTAGTTTCGTTGTTTAAAAACAATGTTTTGTTAAGCATTAGCTAAATTCTAAATCGATTCCGTTTCTATTAAGATTTACTTAACAACGATACTATGACGTCACTCGTGGGCGGGAGATGAAAAGAATAAATTATAAGCGCCGTAGGTAAACAAGGCAAATGAACGCTGAGAGACTAATTGGACCTTGGGCGAATGACGTCATAAGGAGGTAATAAAACATATAACAAGGGGACGTAATACGCGACGTAATAAGGAACGAAGTAAAAAAAAAAAAAAAGCCATAAGTGACGTAAAAATTGACGCAAAATTTATGAGACGTAAAAATCTAACAAGAGACGAAACAGATGATAAAATAAGGGACATAATAAATACCTAACAAGGGGACGTAACAAGGGACATAACAACTCACAGTTCCGGAGCACAGTGGTCAGGCCGCTCCATTGTCTTCCCGCCACATACAAACTTGAACACCTGCTCTGCCGACTTGCCTGGATACGGACTGGCACCTGGGTTCAAACAAATGAGTCATAATGCTTTAACAAAATTGACGGGATCATTTCAATAGTGTGTCTAGATCTATCGTGAAAAAACGAGACAGAAAAATAATCCCAGGAAATTAAAGGAAATGATGCTTCAAGAAATGTATGAAAAGTGATTAAATATTATTATGAAAGCGCTTCACATTTTTAGCGGTTCGAAACAAAGAATTCCTCAAGCCATCTGTGCCTAAGTCCATTGTTTTTGGTATGTTTCTCTAAAGGGCGTAAGTGTGACTTAGGCACATTTTTGAAATGACCCCTTCATTTAACAGACAGACATATATATATATATATATATATATATATATATATATATATATATATATATATATATATATATATATATATATATATATATATATATATATTTAGATATATATTTAGATTAGATATATAGATAGATAGACAGACATATCTGCAAACAGATAATCACCAAGTGTGATGACCTCCCACAGCAGAACTCCGTAAGACCACACATCTGACATTGTGCTGTGCTGGGCATGCATCATTGACTCTGGTGCCATCCAGCGGATGGGTAGTGGGCCCTGGCAGGAGAGGATGGCAATGGAGTTAGTGACAGTGACAGTGACAGTCCCTCCGTGGATGGGAAGTGGAGTTAAGAGATAGTAGAGAAAAGCAGTCAGGTACAACGACTTCATTAAACAGACTTTCGTTTTTATAAAGAACCATTAATTGACATACGTCTGTCAATCTATGCTTCATATATATTCTGTCTATGCATCTATGTATAGTATATCTATCTATCTATCTATCTATCTATCTATCTATCTATCTATCTATCTATCTATCTATCTATCTATCTATCTACATCCATCTATCTATCTACCTATCGATTTATATATATATATATATATATATATATATATATCTACCTATTTATCTATCTATCTATCTATTTATCTATCTATCTGTCTATCTATTTATCTATCTATCTATCTATCTATCGATCTATCTATATATTTAATTATCTATATATCTATCTATCTATCTATCTATCTATTTATCTATCTATCTATCTATCCATCTATCTATCTATCTATCTATTTATCTATCTATCTATATATCCAACTAT
>JAXRKP010001444.1:7500-20000 GCA_037039925.1 Doris montereyensis
TAGAGTAGGCAACAATATAGAAACGTCAGGAGGAGAAATAGGTAAGGAAGGAGAGACAACTTCTCCAAATAGAGAAAGACTAATAGATTTTTGCCTAAAGAGCAACATGAAAATAGCTAACACATTTTTTTCTCATAAAGATATCCACAAATATATACAAGAGTAAATGAAGACAGATGTGAAAAGTCAATGATAGACTACGTAATAGTTAGCAGCTCCATCTTTTACAGTACAATGGATGCAAGAGTACACAGAGGGGCTAAATATTTAGTGATCATCACCCAGTGATTGCCAAAATTAGATAACTGACTGAAGAAAACAGACAGAAAAGGAAAGAGAAGAAAGCTACTGAACTCAAAAATAGAGGAACTAAATAAATGAATAGTAAAACAGATATATCAATCTAGGATAAAAAGATTTATCAGTGAAAGACAGACGGATCTGAATGATAGCACAATAGAAGAAAAGTGGCAAATGTATAAATAAACACTCCTCAGTTGTACTGAAGAGGTCTGTAGTGGGAAGCAAATTGAAGAAGATAGGGAAAGAACAGCATGGTGGAATGAGAATGTCAATACTAAGATCACAGAAAAGAAGGATGCCTGGAAGAAATACTTGCAAACAAAGAGACCAGATGATAGGATAAATTACGTGAATAAAAGAAATATCGCCAAAGAGAAAGTGAGGAAAGCAAAACAGGAACAATTGGAAGAGTTTGGACAAACACTTCAAGAAAGCTATCAAGGAAATCAAAAGCTGTTCTGGGGAGCAATGAAGAGCATTAGAAAGACCAAAGCATGCCCAATACGACAAATTAAGAACGCAAAGGAGAAATAATGAAAGAAGACAGCGAAATCATGGAAACGTGGAGAAAGTATTTTCAATTACATAATCCGTCTGAACATATAAAACAAGGAGTACACATCAATTAGTAAGAGTAACAAGTAATCCAGAGGAGACAGCTGAAGATGTAGATATTTCAATGGAAGAAATCCAAACAGCTATAAGAAAAGTGAAATTAGGAAAGGACCCGTGAGCAGATCAGGTTTATCCAGAAATGATTAAAACCTAAGGGAGATAGGCAGACAAACTACTACATGCAATATGTCAACAAGCATGGAAGTCCAAACAGGTGCCAGACGACTGGAAAAAAGGAACGTTAGTACCAATATATAAGAAAGGATCCACTATGGAGTGCTCAAACTATAAAGGGATATCACTACTTAGTGTACCATGAAAAGTGTATGCCAGGATACTGGAAATGAAACTAAGAAAAAGAGTAGAGGATCAGATTGCAGAACATCAGAGTGGACTTAGACCAGGAAGAAATTATTTATAAGACCACATATTTACAATTAGACAAATAATAGAAATATTCCTTGAGCGAGACATTGACTTGCACCTGTGTTGAAAATGATGGTAACAAGATGATGAAAATGATGTTAAGATGAATGATGAAAATGATGGTGAGAAGAATGATGAAAATGATTTTAACAAGACTGTTGAAAATGATGGTAACAAGAAGGATGAAAATGATGTTAAGAAGAATGGTGAATATGATGTTAAAAAGAATGATGAAAATGATTTTAACAAGACTAATGAAATGATTTTAATAAGAATGATGAAAATGATGGTAACAAAATGATGAAAATGATGGTAACAAGAATAATGAAAATGTTGTCAAGAAGAATGATGAATATAATGGTGAGAAGAATGATGAAAATGATTTTAACAAGACTGATGAAAATGATGGTAACAAGACTGATGAAAATAATGGTAACAAGAATGGTGAATATGATGTTAAAAAGAATGATCAAAATGATGTTAAGAAGAACGATGAAAATGATGGTGAGAAGAATGTTGAAAATGATGGTGAGAAGAATGATGAAAATGATGGTGAGAAGAATGATGAAAATGGTGGTGAGAAGAATGATGAAAATGATGGTGAGAAAAATGATGAAAATGATGGTGAGAAGAATGATGAAAATGATGGTGAGAAGAATAATGAAAATGATGGTGAGAAGAATGATGAAAATGGTAGTGAGAAGAATGATGAAAATGATAGTAAGGAATAATGAAAATGAAATGATGGAATGATGAAAATGATAGTGAGAAAATGATGAAAATGGTGAGAAGAATGATGAAAATGATATGAAAATGATGGTGAGAAGAATGTTGAAAATGATGGTGAGAAGAATGATGAAAATGATGGTGAGAAGAATGATGAAAATGGTGGTGAGAGGAATGATGAAAATGATGGTGAGAAGAATGATGAAAATGATAGTGAGAGGAATGATGAAAATGAAGTGAGAGGAATAATGAAAATGATAGTGAGAGGAATGATGAAAATGATAGTGAGAAGAAATGAAAATGCTGAGAGGAATGATGAAAATGATAGTGAGAGGAATGATGAAAATGATAGTGAGAGGAATGATGAAAATGATGGTGGTTATAAAAAGGATGGTAACAAGAAGATAAAAATGATGGTGAGATGACAAAAAGGATGATAACAAGATAATGAAAATGATGGTAACAAGAATGATGAAAATGATGCTAAGAAGAATGATGAAAATGATTGAGAAGAATGATGAAAATTATGTTGAGAAGAATGATAAAAATGATTTTAACAAGACTGATGAAAAGAGTGATAACAAGAATGGTGAACATGATGGTAAAAGAGTGCTGGAAAGGATGATAACTAGAATGGTGAACCTGATGGTAAAAAGAGTGCTGGAAAGGATGATAACAAGAATGGTGAATATGATGGTAACAAAATTTTGAAATTGGTGTTAAGAAGAATGATAAAAAATTATAGAAAATAGAAAGGGAAAATCATTTAAACAAGAACGATGTAAACGATCGTAACAAGAATGATGAAAATGATGGTGACAAGACTGATGAATATGATGGTAGCAGGACTGAATAGTATGATGGTAACAAGGTAACAAGAATGATAAATATGACGGTAACAAGAATGATGAAAATGATGGTGAGAAGAATGATGAAATAATGGTAACAAGAATGGGGACTATGATGGTAACAAGATGATGAAAATAATGGTCACAAGAATGGTGAAAATAATGGAAGCAAGAATGGTGATAATGATGGTACCAAGAGTGATGAAAATACTGGTAACAACAATTGTGCAAATGATGGTAACACTAGTAATGAAAATGGTGGTAACAAGTATAATGGAAATGATGGTAACAAGAAGGTGAAAATGATGGTAACAAGGAAAAACGAACATGAGGATATGGTATGAAGGAGAATAAAATGATGGTAAAAAGGAAAAACGAATATAAGGATATGGTATCAAGGAGAATCAAAATGATGGTAAAAAGGAAAATCGAATATGAGGATATGGTATCAAGGAGAATCAAAATGATGGTAAAAAGGAAAAACGAATATAAGGATATGGTATCAAGGAGAATCAAAATGATGGTAGCAAACATGATGAAAATTGTGGTGACAAGATTCATGAAATTCATGGTAACACGAATGATGAAAACGATGGTTAAAAGGCTCACGAAATTGATGGTAACAAAAGGATGAAAAGGATGGTAACAAGACCAATGGTGGTAACAAGGATGGTGAAATTGATCGTAACAAAAATGATGAAAATAATGGTAATATGACCGATAATGGTAATTAGTGACAAACAAGAATTATAAGAATGATTGTAACAATAGCGAAACTTAGGTAACAGAAATAATGTAATTAATGGTAACTAGAATAACGAAAATGATGGTAACTGGTGAAGGATCAAAATGGTGGTAAGATCATAGATGAAAATGATGATAAAGGTGAGGATTATATCAATGATGGTTTTATAATCATATTGACAATTAAGGCAGCAATGAATTGGGGTGAAGTTGATGTTGAATAGGAGACGAAATATTATTATTCGAGACTAAATATATACGCGATATCTAACTGGATATTTTTACTCATTATTTATCCTTTGACCATCAATTTTTATTTGAACTTTTTCCATTTCCCAACCGCACATCTCATCATCTTCGTGACAATCATGCTATCGTGATGATGAAATATATACATCCATATATATATATATATTATATATATATATATATATATATATATATATATATATATATATATATATATATATATATATATATATATATATATAATTATCATATACTTTTTCTTTTACTTTTTTTTTTATCCATACTTGAAAAACAAAATTAACCCTTATTCTGTTTTGTGTTTTCTCCTTTTTCATAAGATCTAGATCACCTTTCACTTCAAAAGATCAAAAAGATCAAAACAGATGAGAGAGAGAGAGAGAGAGAGAGAGAGAGAGAGAGAGAGAGAGAGAGAGAGAGAGAGAGAGAGAGAGAGAGAGAGAGAGAGAGAGAGAGAGAGAGAGAGAGAGAGAGAGAGAGAGAGAGAGAGAGAGAGAGAGAGAGAGAAAGAGAGACAGAGAGAAACAGAGAGACAGAGAGAAAGAGAAAGAGAGATACAAAAAGGAGACTTCATCAGGATTCGTCTGCCTTTAGTCTTCCGATCGGCAACCACACCCATTTCCCTCGGTCTACAATGATGTCACAGACAAGTCGACGTCTCCTGCATGACAGCACGATTTATCTGCCCTTGTTTTTTATTCAGCAGCCAAATTATAGAGTTAAATAACGCGATGCATTTGCTAGACGAAGAGAATGCTGAGATGAGGTTCGTATAGTTTTAGAAGAAAAAACTCAAAATGTCTGGATAACAGCTCGAAATGACCTGTGTTATCAAGCTGATAAACGAAATGACCTGTGTTATCCTCTTTCTGCCATTTGGGAGAGTTAGAGACAGATATCCTTCCTTCTGCCATTTGGAGAGTTCCATTCCTTCTGCCATTTGGGAGAGTTGGAGACAGACATCCTTCCTTCTGCCATTTGGGAGAATTGAGACAGACATCCTTCCTTCTGCCATTTGGGAGAGCCATTGGAAGAGTTGGAGACAGACATCCTTCCTTCTGCCATTTTGGGAGAGACATCCTTCCTTCTGCCATTGGAGACAGACATCCTTCCTTCTGCCATTTGGGAGAATTGGAGACAGACATCCTTCCTTCTGCCATTTGGGAGAGTTGGAGACAGACATCCTTCCTTCTGCCATTTGGGAGAATTGGAGACAGAACCTGCAGGGAGTTGATAACTGCATGACGTTGATAAACATGGATTTACTCATAATAATATTATGTAAATTCTGAATGACGTCATATTGAAAAGGGGCTCTCCGGCTTCTATTTTCACATAAATGTTCTGCACTCGGCATTTTAAACCAATCTTATTTTGCTCTTAGTTCATAGACATACTGGTGATCGCACTGCCTAAAGAGGATGGGACGATAGAATGGTGTTCGAATCCTTGCTGAGCCTACGTAGAGGCTAGTGTTCGATCACGGGGTAAGCCAGTGAAGTCTCCCACCCCTCGTTATCACACCTACCATAGATGCACAGAGTTAGGGCCTAGTCCTTCCGAAGATGATCGAAAAGCTAGAGGTTTCGCGTAGCTATTGTGCGTGCATGATATGGCAGCTTTAAGATAATTTTAAAAACGAAAACAAAACAAAACAACACCAAAAAACGAGCTGGGAATCTCATAACAATTATTTAACCTTGCACTTTATAACTGAGTGATGAGGATTAGGCTGGGCCCTTGTTTTTTGATTGTACGGAAAGTCACAATGACCCCTGCTATCATGTGGTTAACCAAATAATGACCAGATCGTATTCCCAGCATGGAGTTTCTCAATGGTTCGTTTATTGTCACGTTTGTCAGAGGTTCTTTTTTCCTTTAATGAAATTTCTTTCTCCCTTTTCCTTCTTTCTTTTCTCCTTATTCGTTTGGGTTTTTTTTTTGGGGGAGGGGGATTGGGGGTTGGTGCTAACGCGTTTTTCTCACGTTCACTTTAAATTACATGTTATTATCTTTAACAAATATCTTTCACCATTTAAAATCAATCCTGATCCGTGAAAAGAAAGGGAAAAATATTATGATTATGATAAAATACATCAACATAATATGTGATGATTTAAAACTATTTATGGTATCAAATATCATTCAATAATCTATTTGTTTTCAAGAGAAAAATATCGTCAACATTGGATGGTGAACAGTCAGATGTTTTAGACAAGTTAATGTTCGCCGATGCTACCTGTCGTAAAATCGATTAATATAGCAATTGATTACCAGAAACGCAGTAATGAAAAAAAAAACAAGAACCCGTAGAAAACCAACAACATTCAAAATAACGTTAGCCAAATATCACGTGGAAAACTCACATTGGCGAAAGTATAATATTAGCTAAATATCATGTAGAAAACTCACATTGGGGAAAGTATAATATTAGCCAAACATCATGTAGAAAACTCACATTGGGGAAAGTATAACATTAGCCAAATATCATGTAGAAAACTCACATTGGGGAAAGCATAACGTTAGCCAAATATCACGTAGAAAACTCACATTGGGGAAAGTATAATATTAGCCAAATATCGTAGAAACTCACATTGGTTAATTATAACATTAACCAAATATCACATAGAAAACTCACATTGGGTAAATTATAATGTTAGCCAAATATCACATAGAAAACTCACATTGAGTAAATCATAACATTAGCCAAATATCACATAGAAAACTCACATTGGTTAATTATAACATCAGCCAAATATCACGTAGAATACTCACATTGGCTAAATGATAACATTTGCCAAATATCACGTAGAAAACTCACATTGGCTAAATTATAACATTAGCCAAATATCACGTAGAATACTCACATTGGTTAATTATAACGTTAGCCAAATATCGTTATTAGAAAACCCACATTGGCTAAATTATAACGTTAGCCAAATATCATGTAAAATACTCACATTGGCTAAATTATAACATTAGCCAAATATCACGTAGAATACCACATTGGCTAAATTATAACATTAGCCAAATATCACATAGAAAACTCACATTGAATAAATTATAACGTTAGCCAAATATCACATAGAAAACTCACATTGAATAAATTATAACATTAGCCAAATATCACATAGAAACTCACATTGAATAAATTATAACATTAGCCAAATATCACGTAGAAAACTCACATTGAACATTAGCCAAATATCACATAGAAAACTCATTGGCTAAATTATAACGTTAGCAAAATAATAAATTATAACATTAGCCAAATATCACGTAGAATACTCACATTGGCTAAATTATAACTAAATATCACGTAGAATACTCACATTGGCTAAATATAATAAATATCGTAGAAAAACTAACGTTACATTGGCTCTAAATTATAACATTAGCCAAATATCATAGAATTGGCTAAATTATAACATTAGCCAAATATCACATAGAAAACTCACATTGAATAAATTATAACGTTAGCCAAATATCACATAGAAAACTCACATTGAATAAATTATAACATTAGCTAAATATCACGTAGAAAACTCACATTGAATAAATTATAACATTAGCCAAATATCACGTAGAAAACTCACATTGAATAAATTATAACATTAGCCAAATATCACATAGAAAAAACTCACATTGAATAAATTATAACATTAGCCAAATATCACGTAGAAAACTCACATTGAATAAATTATAACATTAGCCAAATATCACGTAGAAAAACTCATTGGCTAAATTATAACATTAGCCAAATATCACATAGAAAACTCACATTGGCTAAATTATAACATTAACCAAATATCACATAGAAAAAACTCACATTGGCTAAATTATAACGAGCCAAATATCACATAGAAAACTCACATTGAATAAATTATAACATTAACCAAATATCACATAGAAAACTCACATTGAATAAATTATAACATTAGCCAAATATCACATAGAAAAACTCACATTGAATAAATTATAACATTAGCCAAATAATAGAAAACTCACATTGAATAAATTATAAAACTCATCATTAGAAAACTCAAATTATAACGTTAGCCAAATATCACATAGAAAAATCACATTAGTAAGAAAAACTCATTACGTAGAAAACTCACATTGGGTGTTATAATGTTAGCCAAATATCACATAGAAAAACTCACATTTGCTAAATTATAGCGTTAGCCAAATTCCAAGTAGGAACTCACATTGGACAGGAAACTCGGTGGTCCAGGGGTAAGGTGTCTGCCTCTCAATCTTGTGGTCGTGCGTTGGCGCCCAAACAGTTTGACCTGAGCTTTTAAGAGGAAAAGAAGATCCCTTCCCACCCCCCCCAACATCCTCTGGTGCAAGTAGCAGGATCGATACCTAGTTGTATCGAGGACGGACGATGAAACGGTAAGGTGGTTCACTGTTCAAATCACATTCACACTCTGTGCACGTTAGGGCCGTTTACAGGGCAGCCGGGGCCCATTTCAAAAAGTCCTACCAAACAAACAAAAAGCGAAAAAACAACAACAACAAAACTCGAGATCACCTTTGGGTGTGGATGTGAGTAAAACCAGATTTAAAAAAAACCTCACGGTGATCGCTATGGCGCAGCGTCAGCTACAGAAATGTAACCTTTTTTCTTCTTCTTTTATTTTTACCCTGACGTCATCAGCCATAAATAAAGATAAACCCACCCTAATTTGATTCAAGTTGCGATGGGTGAAACAAGTGAGAACCACCACTTAGAGGGAAACTCATTTAACATAACAACCATCTGTATTTTATGTGGGTCGTTTAAACGAGTGTGTGTGTGTGTGTATGTGTAGATAGAGAGAGAGAGAGAGAGAGAGAGAGAGAGAGAGAGAGAGAGAGAGAGAGAGAGAGAGAGAGAGAGAGAGAGAGAGAGAGAGAGAGAGAGAGAGAGAGAGAGAGAGAGAGAGAGAGAGAGAGAGAGAGAGAGAGAGAGAGAGAGAGAGAGAGCACATTCGTGTGTGTAATCACATGTGGAGACGATCATATTATAATGCATATGTACGTGTCTATAATTAGAGGTAAAAATAACCTTGTAGGCGACAACATATCGTTTATAATGTGGGAACACTATTGTAATCGAATACGAACAAATTCATTTCACAGAATACGATTCGACCACAGGAAGGGAAATGAATTAGCAGGGCTTCCTAAAGGGGGGATAACTCTTGCCATCATAATATGACTCTTGAAATCCACAGGTGCCAAAGAGACTGTACGCTGCTCATGTCTCACTTGTCACAGATATCACAATCACTGAATCAGCAGGATTCTAGAAACATGGAAATAAACACACACGCCACCAGGCACACACACACACACACACACACATATACATCCAAGCATACACATACGTGTGTAACACACAAAACACACAAACAGCCACGCCTACTCACGTATACATACACACACACACGCACCCATAACATTTGGGCAAAGTAGTAGTAAAAGCAATCGATTTTAAGCTCTTTTGAGATGAGTGATAGGCGGTTTTGTGTATTCGCTTGTATTTTTCCTTTCTTAGGCGGAATGGAAGGGGTGGGAGGGGGGTGGAGTGGGGAGAGTGAAGGAGTCGTTTCCACTCGAAATGGCCATTAGAACCGGTGCTTATCGGCGGTTCAAATATGGTTCAAGCTAACGAATATATCTGTTTTTCTGTTAAAGTGGTTCGCAATTTCAGCCCGTCCTCCATTTGTATTGCAATAAATCTACACGGCTTGAGGTTCCTCATTCTGTGTTACAATAAATCTACACGGCTTGACTCATTCTTTTATATTTCTCATTCTTGTATTACAATAAATCTACATCGCTTTATTCTGGTTTTCTCTTGGATTCGTATTGTTACAATAAATCTACATCTGAGGTTCCTCATTCTGTGTTTAAATCTACAACATTTTGTATTTCTCATTCGTATTGCAATAAATCTACATCGCTTTAGGATTTCAAATCTACATCGCTTTAGATTTTACAATAAATCTATTCGTATTACAATTACATTGCGTTAAGTTTCTCATTCGTATTACAATAAATCTACATTGGTTTAGGTTTCTCATTCGTATTACAATAAATCTACATCGCTTTAGATTTCTCATTCGTATTACAATAAATCTACATTGGTTTAAGTTTCTCATTCTATTGCAATAAATCTACATTGGTTTAGGTTTTCTCATTCGTATTACAATAAATCTACGTCGCATTTTAGTGCTCGACATCAAAATCTTGTACAAAACATTGCCATTTTGTTTAATCCTCTTTTTTTTTTGGAGATGTCTGGACCTGATTTTCCTGACCATATTGATATGTTTTGGGCGAAATCAGCCCTTTTCACACCTTCCTGTCCATACTTGAGTTGTATTTTCCTATATTATACATTTTGAAAAAAATAGTACATGTATATTACATATGGTCCGTAGTACGGTCAATATGTTCAATGTACATTTCGTTCATTCCCCCTGGCTAATATTGGTCCTGTGTTCGCTGATTATTACCACCACCCCCCTCTCCCCCCCGCGCCACGTTCCCCCGCCCCAATATAACAAAGATTATTTTTAGGAAACAGGGTACATTTGTGCTCAATTGATTTCGCTTCCAACCCTAATTCCACATCCTACCCTACTTTACTCAGTCCCTGCCCCCCCCTCCCCCGGCCTCGTTCAATAACAAGAGTTAGTATTAGGAAAGAGGGGGATGGGGTGGCGTGGGTTGTACTCATGTGTCAATGTGTCAACAACTATATGTCAAACGCAATTAGTTTTTAATATGATTGGATGGTCAACATAGCACTTGCTGATATTGTGCCATTTGAAACTCATAATTCTCTAATTTATGGATTTGTGTGTGTGTGTGTGTGTGTGTGTGTGTGTGTGTGTTTGGGTGTGGGTGTGGGGATATGTGTGAAAGTGTGTGTATCTTTTATATCTTTCTAAGTGTGTGTGTGTGTGTGTGTGTGTTGTTTAAGTATAATGTGTACGAGAGTGGATGTGTATATGTGTATGTACTTATGAGAAAGCGAGAGAGACACACAGAGAGAGAGAGGGAGAGAGAGAGAGAGAGAGAGAGAGAGAGAGAGAGAGAGAGAGAGAGAGAGAGAGAGAGAGAGAGAGAGAGAGAGAGAGAGAGAGAGAGAGAGAAAGAGAGAGACAGAGAGACAGACAGACAGACAGACAGACAGACAGAGAAAGAGAGAAATAGAGAGAGAAAGTGAGAGAGCGAGAGAGCGGGAGAGAGAGAGGGGGGAGATGAGAGAGAGAGAGAGAGAGAGAGAGAGAGAGAGAGAGAGAGAGAGAGAGAGAGAGAGAGAGAGAGAGAGAGAGAGAGAGAGAGAGAGAGAGAGGGAGGGAGAGCGTGAGAGAAAAGAGATACAGAGAAAGAGTGAAAGAGAGAAATGGGGGGGAGAGACAGACTGACAGACAAAAGGTAGTGTACGAGACAGATACGGAGAGACCTAGACAGGGATACAGAATGAGAAATACAAATTCAGAAAAATCAACCAAACAGACGGAGACGACAGAGCCAATGATAATATAGAGAAACAATGAGAGAGAAAAGCAGTTAAGCAAAGTGACAAAGAGAAACACAAACACAGACACAAACAGAGACAGTTAGACACACACGTAGTGACAGAGGCAGATGCAGTCGTAGTCACACAGACAGACAGAAGCACAGATATAGAATGACTTGGAAAGAGGGCGGAGGGGGGGGGGGGGGGGTCAGCGATACAGGAGGTAGGGGGCGAGATAACAATCAGGGGAGATTAGACAAACAGACGATTCGGCAAGGACTGCCAGAAAGCTAGTGATATTGTATACGATAATACGAAGAGTAAGTATTTTTCTACGAAGCTAGTAGCTTTGTATACGATATTTAATGAAGTAAGTTCTTATAGTACCAAGTCAGTGTCTTTGTATACGATATTTGATAAAATAAACAGGAAACCTTATCTGGGTATTTGCCAATGCTTTCCTCAATGTCTTTACCTTTGTCAAGTATGAACAGACTTTGTCACCCATCTCAACGCTGGGTTGGCAAGAGACCCAGCTGAAAAACTACACACGAAAAAAAAAAAGATAAACAAAAAAAACCCACAAAAAACAACACCCCAAAAAAAAAATCAAAAAATAAAATAATAATAATTTAAAAATTTAAAAAAACCCAACTCACTTTGTCCGACTTGGAATCGAACTTGAATCACCTGCGTGACCATCAGACACCCTACCAACTACATGTACATGTACTGATTGCGCTACCGGGCTCATGCTAGTGCGACACACTGGCCACTAACTTGATAAACAGGCCTCTGCCTAGCCAGTTGTCAATCTCATTGTGTACTCACAATCCTCTCAGGACTTGTATCTGAACTTTTTGGCAAACACGAATGTTTGACTCAATGAAAGACTTAATTCTAGAGATCAGGCGACTAAAAACACTTACATGCCAGTTATTGAATGTCATATTGATCGGTGCCTTTCATGTCAAAGTTTGTCATCCGCCCTGATCATATTTGCGCATGTCTCACTTCCGGTAACTGGAGGAGATTGTATTGTTCTACGT
>JAXRKP010001444.1:22500-95000 GCA_037039925.1 Doris montereyensis
TTCTCGGCATCGTTTTGTCGCTCTTTCCTCTCGATTCCAAAGAAATGTGCTGGATTGAAAAAGATCGCGTGCTCAAGTCGCAACATATTCGATTTGCGCACTCCGTCAAGCTCAGGCGTGTGCGTGGAAGCGAATGCAGGAAAATGTTCTTGAGTGGTTTGAGCGCAATGTTAGATCTATTCAATTCGGCTCTACGCATACAAAGAAATGATAATAATAATAATAATAATAATAATAATAATAATAATAATAATAATAATAATAATAATAATAATAATAATAATAATAATAATAATAATAATAATAATAATAAAATAATAATAATAATATATAAATAATGATAATAATAATAATAATGATAAAAAAAAATAATAATAATAATAATAATAATAATAATAATAATAATAATAATAATAATAATAATAATAATAATAATAATAATAATAATAATAATGATAATAATAATAATAATGATAATAATAATAATAATAATAATAATAATAATAATAATAATAATAATAATAATAATAATAATAATAATAATAATAATAATAATAATAATAAGACCTAAGGCGGGTGGTTGATGGAAGCGATTGACTCGTCCTACTACTTTTTTTCGGTCCTCTACCTCTGAACCCTGAAATTATTTTCAAATGATGGAGGAAATTATTTCAAACAAACATGTTACACCCCGGGTGATACCCAGTACAATTATTAGATCGGTTGATAGTCGATGCTGTTGTTACACAGGTAGGCGTGAACTTAGCTATTTCAACTTTTTCATTAAAGAGCCTGTTTTGAAATGACGGCTTTGGTGAATGAAAATTCTCTTCAAGGACGGGGAAACAATGAGATTTTCTTTTCTCTAGACGTCACTTTTGGTAAGAATTGGTTTTTTTTTTTCAAATGAAAACAATTTTGGAATCATTTATATATATATATGTATGTAATATTACACACCACTATGACCAAATGGAAAGAGATAATCTCGTTCTTTTTAACTATTTCAAGGGACCAAATTTTGAAATTCTATATTACAGACCCACCCACGTGTTCTGGACGAAAAATGATACCGTCTGTGTATTGACAAAATGTTGTCAGTAGGGAACTGTGACACCGTACGTGTATTGACAAAATGTTGTCAGTAGAAACATGACATACGTGTATTGACAAAATGTTGTCAGTAGGAAACATGACACCGTACGTGTATTGACAAAATGTTGTTAGGAAACATGACACCGTACTATGACAAAATGTTGTCAGTAGGAAACATGACACCGCAATTGACAAAAATGTTGTCAGTAGGAAACATGACACCGTACGTGTATTGACAAAATGTTGTCAGTAAAATGACATGATTGACAAAATGTTGTCAGTAGGGAACATGATACGTACGTGTATTGACAAAATGTTGTCAGTAGGGAACATGATACCGTACGTGTATTGACAAAATGTTGTCAGTAGGGAACGTGATACTGTCACTGCCAACCGTAATGGGAGGATGGCAAGGCCTCGCGTAGCTACAAACTCCGAGTAAGAACATCTCTCGATGAACATCGTGAAAGCTTGATTTGATTTGATTTGACTTGGGTTTTTTAATTTGATTTGATATACCCACAACAAGGCGATCTAAGGTGATCTTGGGGTTTTGGTAGGATTTTTTTAATTTTGCCCGAACTGCCGTGTAAACAGCTTAAGGATCTTTCACGTGCACAGAGTATTATAAGCTGCACACGGAGCCTCCTTTTTTATCGTCCGTCTCCGAAGGGACTAGATGTCGATCCACCTATCTGGACCAAGCGGGGTGGCAGGGGGGTAGATTTTGCTCGAAAAAGCTCGATTAAATTTGTCAACTGTAGGTGGGGCTCGAACCGACTACATTTTGGTTGAGAGGCCGACACATTGCCTCTGGACTACCGAGTCCCCTCGTGAAAGCTTGCCGAATAAACGAACACACAGCTTTACGGGTCTCATTGTGACACACATAATATGTTTTGGGGAAGTGAATGCTCAGCACAATAACACAATTCTTGCCTCTTGAAAGCAGTCGTTTTGGATAAAGAATAGTCCAGATGACACAATATGCTAAACGGAAGACAACAACAATCTAAACATATCTTTTGCGTGTCAGACTGGTATTGGCTAACACAAGCCAGATAAATTTGCAATAAACAAAAAGAGGGCAATAAGGCAATAACTTCCACCTGCCCCGCCAGCCACGTCGGGTGTGACGTCATAGGCTGTATTGTCAAAGTCTTTCAAGACTCAGCAAGTTGTTATTAATGCGCTAAGGTGTTTTTTTACACATTTTATGCGTCTTGCTTCAAACCGACTTGCTATTTTTTTCTCTGATTTGATTTACCCACATCCACAACTAAGATGATCTGGGGGGGGCGGGGCGTGGTGGTAGGATTTTCAATTTTGCCCGGATTGTCCTGTAAACTGCCAAGAGATCTTTAACGTACACATAATTTTGTGATGTGCACACGGAACCTCCTTTTTATCGTCCATCTCCGACAGGACTAGGTATCGATCCACCTACCTGGACCAGGGAGATAGATTTTGCTCGAAGATGAGACGGGGATCGAACCCAGTACCTTTTGATTGACAGGCCGACACCTTATCTCTGGACTACCCAGTCCCCCGTAACTTGGAAAGTAGGTCTACTACTAACATGGCATTTTTTTTTTGTGAATTCATTCGCCCCAATAGGTGGTTCATGTACATGTACTGTAAAGTGAACTCCGTATCCGGCACTCGGAGTTGAGTTTAGGCGTAGGATAAATAGGAGGTCCTAAAAATTTTCCCGGACCGGGAATCGAACTGAGGCCTCCTGGATGGTAATTTGACGCTCTACCGACTGAGCTACTGGCGCCACACAAGTACTGGAACATAATATAGTATGTGTTAAATAACATCCTCCCAGTGTAATACATTATTGTAATTATTACACGTTGCTCGAATTTGGCCAGCAGGGGACAAATTATTATGATAGAAAGTCGACTGGCTTGTGTTTGCACGGGAAAGTGGACATTAAAGGTATCGTCTTTTTATATGCATTCACTCATCAAACATCCTCGCGTTTCAAAAGGCTTTTGGGGCCAGTTGTGTGTCTTTGCTGCTTAATCCAATTTCGGCTATTGGCTGAGCCCCACTAGTTACATCGGATAAGTAAAAGGCTACCTTATCAATGCCAAACCTCGCTTAGCTCCTTCTGGAGAGCAGGTTTACGTCAGTCATTGAGAGATGAATTGGGAAACTCAGCCATTTCTTCTATCTATTGATTATTTATTTACATATCATCTACGCTCACTAACCGACAAATAAGAATATGATCTAACATTTTTTTAACCCACATTTTCAAAATGATACTTGATACTTGACTTACTTGACTTACTTGATTCTTGACTTGACTTACTTGACTTACTTGACTTACTTGACTTAGACTTGCTTGACTTACTTGACTTACTTGACTTACTTGTTGACTTACTTTACTTACTTGATTTACTTGACTTACTTGACTTACTTGACTTACTTGATTTACTTGACTTACTTGACTTGACTTACTTGACTTTTGACTTACTTGACTTGATTTATTGACTTACTTGACTTACTTGACTTTACTTGACTTGACTTGATTTACTTGACTTACTTGACTTACTTGACTTACTTGACTTGACTTGACTTGACTTTATTGACTTACTTGACTTACTTGACTTACTTGACTTACTTGACTTGCTTGACTTGACTTAATTGACTTACTTGACTTACTTGATTTACTTGACTTACTTGACTTACTTGACTTACTTGACTTACCTGACTTGCTTGACTTTCTTGACTTGACTTGACTTACTTTGACTTACTTGACTTGCTTGACTTACTTGACTTACTTGACTTACTTGACTTACTTGACTTACTTGACTTACTTGACTTGCTTGACTTACTTGACTTGACTTGACTTACTTGACTTGCTTGACTTACTTGACTTTTACTTGACTTACTTGACTTACTTGACTTACTTGACTTACTTGATTTACTTGACTTACTTGACTTACTTGACTTGACTTAGTTGACTTACTTGATTTACTTGACTTAGTTGACTTACTTGACTTGCTTGACTTACTTGATTTACTTGACTTTCTTGACTTACTTGACTTAAGGCTGTCCGCTCGCTTAGTCATCTGACTTAGCAGTCTTAGCAGCCTTCCTGCGTTCTGTGCAAAAGGTTTTCCAGTCTCTTCCAAGAGAAGGATACAAGTATAATAATATCTTACAGTATACATTTGTTTTATGTAGCAAAATACATTCTAATAGTATATCAACATAATTATAAAATAAAACATCTTCCATGATAATAAACAAACCGTCTCTTGTGTGCAGCAATCTTAAACTGCCTATCCCCTCAGCAAGGATGATCTCTCTTCCTTCCATTCCCTGTGTTGACAACTTAAAACATCCTATTTCTTTGAAGTTTCCACCACGGGGAAAATCAAACGATGAAATTAATAATGATCAGCAGTCTGCTTAATGTGACGCCTTCTCGTTTATTATAAAATTAAAATGTCTGAGATATGCGTCCATTAAGATTAAGTGAAGGAAATAACATTGAATCAAATTAAATCCCCATAGGAACAAAGATGAGACGAATACAAAGAATGGACAGAAATAACTCCTGACCACATGTCTATTCCTTGTATTCGTCACATCTTTGTTCCTATGGGGAATTAATTTGATTCAAGACGATTAATTGCAACGCCCCTGAGTTCGCAGTTCACTTGGTGTGCAAGTCAGGGCTCTTGCACCGCATACGATACTTGGGGTTACTGAAACGCAATCCTGGAATATATTTAGCCCAGATCTATTCTTGGACTCTTACTTCATCCTCTGGTTCAATTGATGTGTGAATAATATAGATATATTGGTGTTTATGCAGATGTGTGTGTGTGTGTGTGTGTGTGTGTGTGTGTGTGTATGTTGTGCGTGTATGTAATAAAATGAGAAGCAAGAGGAATAAGCTCAGGTAAAATGTATTTACCTAAGGATACGTGCAGACCAAAATCCTTGAGCCGAGTGTAAGCTGCACTATCGCACAATTGCTGAAATCTTGGCATTTTATTCTTATAGATCTAGACTTCAGACCGAAAAGCAGTTCTAGCCTGGCCACACAGCTCATCTCCACAGTTTACGTCGACCTGCGAGAAGGGTAGGTGCAGACTAAAGTCGTCAGCTGAGCTGTCACCGAGCCGCTGGCTGAAATCTTGGCTCTTTATTCTTATAATTATGCCGTTCCTCACCCCAAAAGCAGTTACAGCCTGGCCACACAGCTCACCCAAAGTTTGTTTCGAGCGGCGATAAATTTTCTGGCATTTTTCACGACTCAACGCTTGCAGTCGAACTAACCTGATTCCGTGATGAGAAAAGTTCAAAGTGTCGGTTAAAGGCTATGGTTTGATTTACCCACACCCGTAACTTGTGAGATCTTGGGGTTTTGGTGGGATTTTTTATTTTAGATCTTGGGGACTGCGCTTAAAAAGCAAGGGATTTTTTTTATTTTACCCTGACTGCCCTGTAAACAACCAAGGGATTTTTTATTTTACCCTGACTGCCCTGTAAACAACCAAGGGATTTTTTTATTTTACCCTGACTGCCCTGTAAACAACCAAGGGATTTTTTTATTTTAGGAAAACAACCAAGGGATTTTTTATTTTACCCTGACTGCCCTGTAAACAACCAAGGGATTTTTTATTTTACCCTGACTGCCCTGTAAACAACCAAGGGATTTTTTAACGTGCACAGAATGTTGTGACCTCCTTTTTTATCGTCCGTCTCCGATGGGACTAGTGTCGATCCACTTACTTGGATCAGGAGAGGGGGGGGTAGATTTCACTCGGAAAAAAATAAAGAATCTTTATAAACTGTTGGCGGGACTCGAACCTGCCACTTTTTGGTTGAGACGCCGACAGCACCTTACTTCTGGACAACCGAATCCCTGATCAATAAGAATGTATAGCCAATATATTCCAACGGCTTTGCGACAGCGCAGCTTATCGCTCAGCTTAAAGGTGTTGGTCTGCATGCCCCTTTGATTAAACTCGTGTGGGGTTTTTTTGTTTGTTAACGTGTACAAGTGTCTCTTCCTTGTACTCGCAATGCTACTCTCTACCTGTGTATTAATTATTGATCTTCATTGATACCATGGGAATGTCATTAACACCTACGTCTATTGATTCTCGCCACCATTCCTGCATTGTGTCCATTTCCATCTCAATTATAAGATATGATACAACTTTATTGCCCAAAAGTGGCACATTGTAATGGTGTTAATAATACCTTCAATATAATAATATGAAATACAACACATTTTTATTATAAATAAAATTATTGTTCACACACAAACAGCTTACACACGTTTAAGCATTACGAGATCAAAATATGTATAACACAACAGCAAAGAATTAAACATTTTTTTCTAATACATGTAAACGTAGCCATTGCAATGAATAATGTTTACAAGACTGGCGATGATAATGAAACTGGTGATGGTCGGTATTGATAATAATTTTACAGATGATGGTAAGAATGATCTTGTATGTCTTTCTTTGTGGAATAAAAAAAAATAAAGGGGTCCTTTGGAGAGTTTGGACATTTTGATTTGTGGTATTAGTGGGTGGTTTAGGTCTGTTGCAATGGCTTTGAATTTCCTTGAACAATGAGGTAATCTATCAATTTCATGAAACTGTGTTAGCGCTGTCGGTTACTCGCACAGCATGTACAGAATAATTTATTACTATTATCAAAATATTATAATGTCATTGTATCATTGTGTCATTGTGTCATTATGACAATGTGTCATTGTGTTATTGTGTCATTGGTCATTATGTCATTGGTCAGTATGTCATTGTGTCATTATGTCAGTGTGATATTGTGTCATTGTATCATTGTGTCATCATGTCAGTGTGTCAATGTGTCATTGTGTCATTGGTCATTATGTCATTGTGTCATTGGTCATTGATAATTATGTCATTGGTCATTGTGTCGTTATGTCATTGGTCATTGTGTCGTTATGTCATTGGTCATTATGTCATTGGTCATTATGGCATTGGTCATTATGTCATTGGTCATTGTGTCATTATGTCAGTGTGACATTGTGTCATTATGTCAATGTGTCGTTATGTCATTGTCTCGTTGGTCATAATGTCATGTGTCATTGTATCATTGTGTCATTGTGTCATTGTGTCATTATTTCAGTGTGTCATTATGTCATTATGCCATTGGTCATTATGTCATTGGTCATTATGTCATTGGTTATTATGTCATTGGTCATTATGTCATTGGTCATTGTGTCCTTGTGTCATTGTGTCATTATGTCAGTGTGTCATTATGTCATTATGTCATTGTGGCATTGGTCATTATAGCATCAGTCGTTATGTTATTGGTCATTATGTCATTGGTCATTATGTCATTGGTCATTGTGTCATTGTGTCATTATGTCAGTGTGTCATTGTTCCTTATGTCATTGTTCATTATGTCATTGATCGTTATGTCATTGGTCATTATGTCATTGGTCATTATGTCATTGGTCATTGTCTCATTGGTTATTGTGTCATTGGTCATTATGTCATTGGTCATTATGTCATTGGTCATTATGTCATTGGGTATTATGTCATTGGTCATTATGTCATTGGTCATTATGTTATTGGTCATATTTCATTGGTCAGTATGTCATTATGTCATTGTGTCGTTCCGTCATTGTGTCATTATGTCGTTGTGTCTTTGTGTCATTATGTAATTGTGGCAGTGTGGCATTATGTCATTATGTCATTGTGTCGTTATGTCATTGTGTCGAGTGTCATTGTGTCATTTGCCATTATGTCATTATGTCATTGTGTCATTGTGTCATTGTGTCATTGTGTCATTGTACTGAGTGTCATTGTGTCATTGTGGCTTTGTGCCGTTATGTCATTGTGTCATTATGTCATTGTGTTATGTTATTGTGTCATTGTGTCATTATCATATTATGTCATTGTTTCATTGTGTCATTATTACAGTGTATCATTGTTTCATTGTGTCAATATGTCATTGTGTAATTGTGTCATTATGTCATTGTGTCGTTATATAATCATGTCATTATGTCATTGTTTCATTATGTCATTGTTTCATTGTTTCAGTGTGTCGTTATGTCATTGTTTCATTGTGTCATTGTGCCATTGTGCCATTGTGTCATTATGTCATTGTTTCATTGTGTCATTATGTCATTGTTTCATTGTGTCATTGTGTCATTGTGTCATTATGTCATTGTTTCATTGTTTCATTGTTTCATTTTTTCTTTGTATCGCTGTTTCATTGTGTCATTGTTTCATTGTGTCATTGTTTCATTGTGTCATTGTGTCATTGTTTCATTGAGTCATTGTTTCATTGTGTCATTGTTTCATTGTGTCATTGTTTCAGTGTTTCATTGTGTCATTATTTCATTGCGTCGTTGTTTCATTGTGTCATTGTTTCATTGTGTCATTGTTTCATTGTGTCATTGTTTCATTGTATCATTGTGTCATTGTGTCATTGTTTCATTGTTTCATTGTGTCATCATGTCATTGTTTCATTGTGTCATT
Organism: Doris montereyensis; assembly: GCA_037039925.1. Lineage (NCBI taxonomy): Eukaryota > Metazoa > Mollusca > Gastropoda > Nudibranchia > Dorididae > Doris > Doris montereyensis. Next base: position 31,110 of record JAXRKP010001444.1, read on the forward strand.
GTTTCATTGTGTCATTGTTTCATTGTTTCATTGTATCATTATGTCATTGTTTCATTGTGTCATTGTGTCGTTATGTCATTATGTCACTGTTTCATTGTGTCATTGTGTCAGTATGTCATTGTTTCATTGTGTCATTGTGTCATTGTTGCATTGTTTCATTGTTTCATTGTGTCATTTTGTCATTGTTTCAATATGCCATTGTGTCATTGTTTCATTATGGCATTGTGTCATTGTGTCATTGTGTCACGTTTTCCAAACTCCCTTCAGGTTGTGGTGCCAGAATGCTATGTACATGATGTCACTGGGTGCTTCTTCAATAACACAAAGGAAGTTGATGTCGTCAAATTATTTTGATAAAAGCTTTCATCAGACCTTGGTATTCCTTGTCACCATGTTTCCCCAATTCGCCATTTCTGATTATCCTGTCATTTTCGTTTCCCTTTCTTGATAATGTAGTAAAATAAAGTACAGTCAATGCCATTCCATTACGGCAGGTTTCCATAGCGTGAAGTGGAACAGATTATAATAATCACCTTCTGGAAATGACGCTAGTCTGACGTAGGTTTTTACTCCAGAACTAGTACTTGTACACATTTGCACCTGAGTTGAGTGGGTATTTTTCCCAAAGGAACACAACGTCGGACCTAGCTTTGCTATGATTCAAACCGGGACCTCATGATCCCCAGTCACGCAGCCTGTCCACTCAGTCACCGACGCAACTGATCATGGATAACGTATCAATTTTACCTTCTTCTTTTTCTTTTTTTTTTTATCAATCTCAATTTACGTATCTGTGAATAAAGAAAAATAGTAGAGCTAAATGCAGGATTTGTTTCGTTCGCTTTCTTTGTAATGATGGAGCCAACTTTGAAGCAATGGTTTTTATGTTAACAATAGCAGTGGTCTTTATGTTAACACTAGCATGGTCTTTATGATAACACTATCAGTAGTCTTTATGCTAACACTATCAGTAGTCTTTATGCTAACACTATCAGTAGTCTTTATGATAACACTATCAGTAGTCTTTATGATAACACTATCAGTAGTCTTTATGATAACACTATCAGTAGTCTTTATGATAACACTATCAGTAGTCTTTATGATAACACTATCAGTAGTCTTTATGATAACACTATCAGTAGTCTTTATGATAACACTATCAGTAGTCTTTATGCTAACACTATCAGTAGTCTTTATGATAACACTAGCAGTAGTCTTTATGATAACACTAGCAGTAGTCTTTATGATAACACTATCAGTAGTCTTTATGATAACACTATCAGTAGTCTTTATGATAACACTAGCAGTAGTCTTTATGATAACACTAGCAGTAGTCTTTATGATAACACTAGCAGTAGTCTTTATGATAACACTATCAGTAGTCTTTATGATAACACTATCAGTAGTCTTTATGATAACACTATCAGTAGTCTTTATGATAACACTATCAGTAGTCTTTATGATAACACTATCAGTAGTCTTTATGATAACACTATCAGTAGTCTTTATGATAACACTATCAGTAGTCTTTATGATAACACTATCAGTAGTCTTTATGATAACACTATCAGTAGTCTTTATGATAACACTATCAGTAGTCTTTATGATAACACTATCAGTAGTCTTTATGATAACACTATCAGTAGTCTTTATGATAACACTATCAGTAGTCTTTATGATAACACTATCAGTAGTCTTTATGATAACACTATCAGTAGTCTTTATGATAACACTATCAGTAGTCTTTATGATAACACTATCAGTAGTCTTTATGATAACACTATCAGTAGTCTTTGTTAACACTATAGTAGTCTTTACTATCAGTGGTCGTCACGTTAGCTGTGTGTCGTCACTGCTAACGAGGTGTTACGATATCACAGGAAGATTACAGCTCCAATGGGTTGTCAAGTGTTACTAACCATAATGTGATGTACTCTATGCTCTGTCCTTGGGGCAGTTTGTGATTGTAGAGATATCTGCTTTGCTATTTCAACCTGGGTCCATCTTTTTGAAATACCGTTTTAATATAATAAAATGGAACCAGCAGAGCCACAGAAAGAGGGTTGGGGGGGGGGGCAATGAATGCATGACGTAAGGAACTGGAAGGAGAAAAATGAAAGACATGGGGAAGACTTTGAGAGAGATGGAGGTGATGGAGGGGGGGGGACTTGGTAGATCAGAGATAATGTGTTGGCTTCTCATGCCAGATGTTGTGGGTTCAAGCCCCTGCCAACGAGTTTTTTGGGGAGTAAAATCTCCCCCCTGGCCCAGGTAGGTCCAGGTAGGCGAATCGACACCTAGTCCCATCGGAGACGGAAGATAAAAAGGAGGTCCCGTGTGCATATCACAACACAATGTACACGTTAAAGATCAATTGGTTGTTTACAGGGCAGTCGGGGCAAAATTAAAAATCCTACCAAAAACCCCGAGATCACTTTAGTTGTGGATGTGGGTAAATCAAATCAAATCGAGAGAGATGGAAAAAACAACACAAGACAGGCATCGCTGGATGGAGAGCTAGATTTTCTTGTTGGTGGCCTATAATACCTTACGAGGGATAACATGATGATGATGATGATGATGATGATGACAATGATGATGCTGGGGATAATGATGATGATGATGATGATGATGATGATGATGATGATAATTATGATGATGATGATGATGATGATGATGATGATGATGATGATGATGATGACGATGATGAGAGTGAACATAATGATGATCAAGATGGCAATACATAAAAAAATATCTAAAAAAAATATTACCATTATTTATTAAGCCTGTCAGATGATAACTGTTATTGAATAAAATCTATTGCTATATGTTCACATTTATCAAAATATTACTTTTTCTTTGCACTATCTATTTTGTTTCTTTATTCATTTTCTTTAAGTTCAGTCAGAACTCAACTAAAAGATGATCCTGTAATTGATGTTCCATTGTACACTTCCATTTGATATGTGATTATGTTATGGTGATTATTATTATTATTATTATTATCATTCGGTTTCATCAATTGCTTATCATGTGCTTAATATGATGTTGTACTGATATCCATATTATACTGATGATGTAATGATTGTCAGATGAAATAAATCTCTTATTAATCGCAATAAAGATTTTTTTCACAAAAACTGCAGTGTTCAAGTTTGTTCACGTAGAGAGGAGAGAGAGTTTTCTTTTTCTCTAGTAAATAACTGAGAATGGAAGCTTGAATGAGTTTTGAATAAGAGAAGAACAAGAAGAAAGAAAAGGAAGAAGAAGAAGACGGAGAAGAAGGAAAAGAAGGAAAGAAAGAGAGAGAGAGAGAGAGAGAGAGAGAGAGAGAGAGAGAGAGAGAGAGAGAGAGAGAGAGAGAGAGAGAGAGAGAGAGAGAGAGAGAGAGAGAGAGAGAGAGAGAGAGAGAGAGAGAGAGAGAGAGAGAGAGAGAGAGAGAGAGGGAGAGAGAGAGAGATAGACAGACAGACAGACACACAGACATACAGACAAACAGACAAACAGACAGACAGACAGACGGTGGGAGTGCTGGGTTCTGTTGTTTCTATTTACGACTTTCTAGTCCCAGGTACCACAGACGTATACACGAAAACAAGTCCCATGTACGTTAACGCAATCAAATCCCATGTATGTTAACGTAATCAAATCCCATGTATGTTAACGTAATCAAATCCCACGTACGTTAACGTAATAAAATCCCATGTATGTTAACGAAAACAAATCCCACGTACGTTAACGTAATTAAATCATATACGTTAAAACGTAATCAAATCCCATGTATGTTAACGAAAACAAATCCCACGTATGTTAACGAAAACAAATCCCACGTACGTTAACGTAATCAAATCACATATACGTTAAAACGTAATCAAATCCCATGTATGTTAACGAAAACAAATCCCACGTATGTTAACGTAATCAAATCACATATACGTTAAAACGTAATCAAATCCCATGTATGTTAACGAAAACAAATCCCACGTACGTTAACGTAATCAAATCACATATACGTTAAAACATAATAAAATCCCATGCATGTTAATGAAAACAAATCCCACGTATGTTAACGAAAACAAATCCCACGTATGTTAACGTAAACAAATCCCATATATGTTAACGAAAACAAATCCCACATACGATAAAACGTAAACAAGCCCCATGTACGTGAACATATAAGCAAATCCCATGTCTGTTAACACATTAAAAAATCTCATGTATGGTAACACTAAACAAGTCCCATGTACGTTACCATACAAGCACATGCCCTATACGTTAACACATAAACAAGTCCCATGTACCTTAACACACAAACAAGTTCTATTGCAATAAAACTTAAGCAAATTTACCGTACGTTAGCGAGTAAACAAATCCCACGTACGTTAACATGCAACAAGCCCTACGTACATTAAATAACCAAGCCCCATGTACGTTTACACATAAACAAGTCTCACGTACATTTCCACGTAAATTAGTCCTGCATACGTCACACGTAAACATTGCTCACGTATGTTAACATGAAACAAGTCCCATGCACTTTAAACTGTAACAAAGCCCCACGTACGTTAACACATAAATAAGTCTCACCTACATTACCACGTAAGTAAGTCCTGCATACGTTAAAACATAAAGGAATCCTGTAACACGTAAACAAGTCCCACATATGTTTACATGTAAACAAATCCCATGTCCGTTAATACGTAAACAATACAAGGAGCCACAAGTGGAGTGGAGTCAAAGGCGAAATATGACAATAAGTGACAACTCCACTAATAAAGACAGAACAAACACGTGACGTTTCGGTTATAACACATTAGTGGAACTTAAATATTTCGGCCTTTCTTCACTCCATGTTAATTCACAGCTATTTAGATAACATTGCCACTTCTTTTTGTTGTTTACATTTATCTTTTTTTAATTGCTAATAGATCTAGATATATAGTCATCTTACTTGGATCTAGATTCTAGATATTTCTCGTTTGTTGTCTGACGAAGGGTTATACCCGAAAACGTGTTTGTTCTGTCTTTATTAGTGGAGTTGTCGCTTCTCGTCATATTTCTCCTACGTAAACAAATACCTTGAGCGATGACACGCACACGTCAATTCCCAATTGTGTTAATACAAACAAGTCGTATGTTAACATGTAAAGAAATACATGTTAATGCGCAAACAAATCCCACATATGTTAACATAGAAACAAGTCGAACGTACGTTTAACGTCCGTTATAATGTAAACAAGTCACACTTACGTTAACATGTAGCTAATTCGCCCGTACATTAACACATAAACAAGTCTAATGTATAGTAACATGTAAGCATGTTACCAGTATCATGTAAGCAAGTCCTGCGTACGTTTAAACAAGACCACTGTACAGTAACACATAAACAAAGTGACGCAAACATGTACATAAGTCCCTAGTGCTTTACACCTAAATATATCTCCATTATGTTAACACGTAAACAAATCCCACATACTTTAACAGGTGAGAAATTTACAAACGTAATTTAACAAATAAAACAAATCCCATGTATGCAAATACATAAACAAATCCCACATATGTTACTACATAAACAAGTCGCAATACGTTAACATACGTTAACATATAATCAAATCCCATGGATGTTGACAGGTAAAGACATCCCACATAGGTTAAAACAAAAAACAAACGTACGTTAACACGTAAACAAATACATTAACATATAAACAATCACGTATGCTTACATGTAAAAAAAAGTCTCACATTCGTCAACATTTGAATAAATCACCCTCACGATAATGTACATACGTTAACACGCAAACATGTCACATGTACATTAAACAAAAGTCCTACGTGCATTAACTCATAGCAAGTCCCACATACAATAATATAAAAACAAGTCTCACTTACGTAAACATGTATACAAGACTGGTAAGCTAACACCTAAACATATCCTTAAAATGTTAACACGTAAACACATTCCCTGTAGATAAACAGGTAAACAACTCCAACGTAGTTTAACACGTGAATAAGTTCCACATATCTTATTATGTAAATAAGTCTCTTGTGGGTTGTATACAAATCCCACATATGTCAACATGAAGAAATTCCACATATATTAAAACAAAAACAAGTCCCACACGTTAACATATAAACAAACACGTTAACACGTAAACAGACATGTACGTTAACAAGGTTATGTTAAAAAGTTCCACACGTCAGCTCGTAAATAAATTGCCCATATGATAACACATAAAAAAGTTCTCGTATGTTAACACGCAAACATGTTGCAAACGTTAAGACGCTAAACTACTATGTAAGTTAACTCATAACAAGTTCCACCTACAATAACACATAAACCAATCTCACATACATAAACTTGTAAACAAGTCCTGTGTGCTATAACACCTAAACATATCCCTAATATGTTAATATGTAAACAAATCCCACATACAATAACAGGTGAATAACTCGAACAAAGTTTAACACGTAAACAAATCCCATGTACGCTAACAAGTAAACAAATCTGACATATGTTAATATGTAGACAAGTCTAATGTACGTTAACATGTAAAGAAGTCACATGTATGTTGACGTGTAAAGAAATCCCACATATGTTCAAACAGAAATAAATTCCACATGCATTAACACATAATCAAATCCCACGTACATCAACATATAAACAAGTCCCGTACGTTAATACGTAAACAGATCCCACTTACGTTAACATGTAAACAAGTCCCACTTATGTTAACACATAAAGAATTTTCATGTACGCTAACATGTAAAAAAATCCTACGTATATTAACACCCAAACATGTTCCTTGTATGTTAACACGCAATAACTCCTATGTATGTTAACTTGTAACAAGTCCCACATACATTGACACATAACAAATCTTATGTACGGAACTTGTAAATATGCTCACAGTGCGTTAACACGTAAAAATGTCCCACATACGTTTACACATAAAAAAAATCCAACTTATGTTAAAACATAACTAATTCCAATGTACGTTAACAGGAAAACAAATCCTGAGTATGTTAACACGTAAACAAGTCCCACATATGCTAATATGTAAATAGATCCAACGTATATTAACACGTAAACAAGTTCCATGTGCATTAAAATCATTAAAATGTAAACAGGTCCCACAGTCATTAACATGTAAACAAGTTCAACGTATGTTAACATATAAAGAAGAAACATGTATATCAACAAGCAAACATGTCCCATTTACACTAACACATAAAAAATTCCACTTAGATTATCACGTACTAAAAATCCATGCATGTAAACACATAAACAAATCCCATGTACCTTAATACGTAAACAAATCCCACTTATCTTAAAACGTGAACACGTCCCACATATGCTAACACTTATATGAGTCCTACTTTCGTTAACACTTAAATAAGTTTAACGTACGTTAACACATTACCAAGTACCACATACATTAACACGTAGAGAAGTCCAATGTTCGTTAACACGTAAACAAGTCCCACAAATGTTCATATGTCAACAGATCCAACGAGTGTGGACACATAGACACATCCCACGTATGTTAGCACATAAAGAATTCCCACCAATGTTAATACGTAATCAAATCCCATGTACATATACACGTAAATTAACCCCACATAATGTTAAAGCATAGACAAATCCCACATACATTAAAGCATAAACAAGTCCCACGTACAATAACACATAAATAAGTCCAACATACATTAATGCATAAACAACTTCCACGTACACAAATACATAGATGAAGTCCAACAAATATCAACACGCAAACAAGCTGCATGTACGTTAACACGTAAACAAGTCATATGTATGTTGACGCGTAACAAGTCCCAGCTATATTAACAGATAACAAGTCACAAGTACGTTAACATGTAACAGTCTCACTTACATTAACGTTTAGAAATATTCCCCTTATGTTAATACTTAAACAAGTCCCACATATGCTAACATATAAACAAATCCCCTGTCTGTTAAAAAGCAAACAAATTCCATGTACAGTAACACAAAAACATATCCCACGTGGGTTAAGACGTAAATAAGTACCCCCTACGTTATCACGTAATCAATTCCATCATATGTTAACACATCACATTACCATGTATGTTAAAACATAAACAACTCCCATATATATTAAAACATAAACAAATCCCATATATGTTAACATGTAAACACATCCCACTTACGTTAACACGTAAGCAACTCCCACAGACATTATCATGTAAAGAAGTCATACGTACATTAGCACATAAACAAGTCCCACGTATGTTCATATGTAAACAGATCATATGAGTGTCAACACGTAACATAAACAAATACCAAGTACGTTAAGACGTAGATCTTAAACAAATACCATATACGTCAACACCTAAACAAGTCCCATGTTTGTTAATTGATAAACTACTCCCATGTACGTTCACATGTAAGCAATTCCTACCAACATCAACACATAAGCAAGTCCTACCATTATTAACACGTTAACAATTCCTACCAACATTAACACGTAAGTCCAAGTCCTACCATTATTAACACGTTAAACAATTCCTACCAACGTTAACACGTAAACAATTCCTACCAACATTAACACATAAGCAATTCCTACCATTATTAACACGTAAACAATGCATTACCAACATTAACACGTAAGCAATTCCTACCAACAATAACACATAAGCAAACCAACAATTTAACACGTAAGCAATTCCTACCAACATTAACAGTAAGCAATTCCTACCAACATTAACACGTAAATAAGTTGCCCGTACGTTAAGTGGGGGAGCGGGTCCAGGAGTGAAAATTGTTCCGTTTGTTCCTATCAATTTAAATTATGTATAGGTGCAATGGGCATGGTGTACTGAGTTGAAATATTTCGTTGTTTTTTTTCCTGACGCTTTCGGTTGCCATGGAAACGGCGGCTTTCTTGGTTTTGCCCCCAAACTTCACCAAGTTCAATATCGATAGGCTTTTTCATTTTTCAACAAATTTCTTTCAAACTTGACACACACCTTATTTGATACAATATCTACATTTGATCAGATTGGATTTTGCTTCATTAGTGAGTTTTGATTTTATGAATTTTTAAAATAGCATATGATAACAACCAAAAATATACAAAAATATTGAACCAAAAATTTAATCTTTCAAAAACTGTAATACATATAAAAAAAAACATTGGATCATTTCTTTTTTTTTCCCACTCATCCCCCATACAAAATGTCATGAAGATACGTTGAGAAATAAAAAGGTAGATAGGAAATAATGAACAAAAAAGGACATTTTGAGAAAATCGTATTTTTCTCTTATTTTTTGGTATTTGAATACATTTTTCACCCATAAACCTAAAAAAGAGTAGGATAATACTTTGAAACATCATAAAACCTTGAGAGGCTCTCAACTACTTCTTATGGACACTGTTTCAAGTGCACCAGCACCTTTTTACTCATTTTGAGATGGTGCCTTTTGATAATAGGTGCACGGAATATGTTCCGTATCTTCCGGCCGATCTATGCCAATATTCATAATAAATATTTAAATAAGTTTGTTTTAGATAGCGTTCATTGTGATGATAAAAATGAGTACCAACTTGCTACACTTTAGATAATTTCTCACTTTTATTGTTTAATAGCTGTGTTCAAAGATAAGCCTGTATCGCTTCTAAAATAATTCGTATGCATTCAAAGAATCGATACAGAGCTTCTTTCGTGATACCATTATGACGGGAATGAACTGCTCTATCCACTAGTATGATAGACTAAATTTGTTCCATTTTCGGCAAAAATGGCATTCCCGGAAAAAGAAGAAGAAGAAGAAGGAGAAGAAGGGTACTAGAATATGGAATTGAAGATGAGAATTGAGAGAGAGAGAGAGAGAGAGAGAGAGAGAGAGAGAAGAGAGAGAGAGAGAGAGAGAGAGAGAGAGAGAGAGAGAGAGAGAGAGAAAAGAGAGAGAGAGAGAAGAGAGAAGAAGACAGACAGACAGACAGACAGACAGACAGAGAGACAGACAGCAAGAGAGAGAAGAGATAGACAGAGAGAGAGAGAGAGAGAGAGAGAGGGAGAGAGAGAGAGAGAGAGAGAGAGAGAGAGAGAGAGAGAGAGAGAGAGAGAGAGAGAGAGAGAGAGAGAGAGAGAGAGAGAGAGAATGAAAGAACAAGACAAGAGAGAAGAGAGGGAGAGGAAGCAAGTCAAGGAGAGAAAGAGGAGGAAGCAAGTCGGAAAGAGAAGGGAAGGAAGGAAGGGGGGAGGAAGAGGTGAGTGAAACTATTTTCAAGACACACCGTAAACACCATCCCATACCTAAACAATCAAATATAATAGATTTCTAGTTTACATTCGAGCGCCTTTAACTACAATGCACAAATGTGTCATCTACAGTTTTTCTGTGGCAATCTTCAATTTTATGTCATGCACAATCCTGCTATGTAATAAAAACAAATAATCGATATTTATGGGGGGAAAAGCTTCTGATCTTCGCAGAAACCAAAACTCTTACTAATTATGCCTAAGAAAAGGCATTTTACAACCCGACTTAATGTAAATGAGCTTTTTGCTTCTGTACAAATAGGTTTTTGCAAACAGCAATTTGGTTTTTGATCAACGGGGGACAAACCAATTAAATCATTTTCCCCATTTATTTACTGTCCCTACCGGAAGTTTATTTCAGAGTTGACACAAACATGGAGGCCTAGATCTTTATGCTCAGAAAATAGGCCTACAATCACCGACTACAGTAATGGGTGCGTGTTTCAGTATCATTGATTCCATCCATTGTCTCTATTGTGTACTTCTATTGTCAAAAGCAGTTTCAGACATGATAAGCAACATGTCACAATGACCGTGAAATCTTTGCTAGAGTGTCAATGATCTAGAATCTAGAATCTAGATCTAGATCCAGATCTAGAAATCTAGATTTCTAGAGATCTAGATTCTAGATCTAGAAATCTTAGTTCTTGTTCTGAACTAGAGTAGATCTAGATAAGATCTAGATCTACACCTAGTCTAGATATCTAGATCTAGATTTATTTAGCTAGAGCTCTACTACCATGCCCTAGAGTGATGTAATGCCAATAATTTTTTACTTACTCACACACACACTGATACTGATACACTAAATAAATACTAAATCTAGACCTAGCTTCTAGATCTAAATCTAGAATCTAGAATGTCTGGCTCTACTTTTAGAGGCCAAACCAAAATATTTCTGGCTGCTGAACACGAATTCGGTCTCTAAAACTTTCACAACCTTGTGTTAAGTAAACAAATTTTACCGCAAAAGTCATTAGATCAAGATAGATCCTTCTGGCATCACATCCGAACCGCTGTGCTGACATAAAGTAATTTAGTCATTTCCTTCAAGGCCGTTACAGCCTATAGAGTTGTAGTTTCCCAGTTTCAATCCCAAGCGTGAGCGGAACAGGTTCATCTCCTGGTAAAGGACGCTAGTTAGATACAGGTTTTTACTCCCAAGCTAGTACTTGTACCCATTTGCACCTAGGTAGAGTGGGAAAATGCATGTTTTGTATTTCCCAAGGAACACAACGTCGGACCTAACTTTGCTAGGGTTTGAACTTGGGATCTCATGATCCTCAGTCCTAACTGCTCAGATACCGCCACCATTTTGTGTTGACATTATTAGCCATGCTATTTATAGAGATATATAGGGCACCAGAAGAATACAGTTGCTGTTGTAAGCAAAAAATCGAAATGATGGCTTGGGTTGTATCTAGCTCTACTTATGAAAGAATTCATGGCAAATCTATCACCACCCCTTAAGCCTTTTACCCCAAAACACCCCCTCCCCATCCACCCTCCCCACCACTCCGCTACCCTGGCCTGAGTGTTGACCATATATTAGCAATAATATAGAGAGATCTAATATATAATATAAGAGCATCAATATTTTAATAAAATAATGATTTGTGATGAATGAAATTCATGTAACATATTAAATGATATATAATTATTATATGATAATACAAATCTACAAAACAATTATATAATCCAATTCCTGAAAGTGAGATGGGAGTGATAGTAAATAACTGTAACATCAACAGCTATAATGTCAGTACAGGTGGTCAGTTGTGTTTGATGTATCTCTTAAAAGATCCATAAGTGAATGTAACTAACATAAGTGGGGATAATCGTACTTTAGCACCGCCAACATTTCATACCAAATACGATTACAAAGCTCGATACTCTCTCCTCACTTTTTACGAGTAGACCTATTTCATCATGTGTGTTCCCAAGTCAGTCGTCTCCCTATTATTACTCCCAGATTAACACCGCTGAACAAAGGCACATCAGTGGAAAATACACTGTGGCGGTGCTAAAGCGGGACTCCCGAATCAGCACCACTGAACATAAGCATGCAGTGAAAAATACACTAAAGTGGGAGTAATTAAAATTAAAGAGAGACGACTGGTTTAGAAACACAAGAGCGGGGCTTCTGTTTTTGTTTGTTTTATGCAGACCTCCCAATATTAAGAAGTATGTTCATTCCATATGCTAGTTAATAACAACATATGAAAGCTTATTTCCTTCATCGTTTAGATTCAATCTTATATTTATATCATTTGTTGTATCATGTTTAATTGGCTAATAACATTTCTTGTCAATTTTTATTTTTCAGCACAATCAAATGCAAAAGGCAGAACAACCATTGCTGGATAGTGGCTCTGTGTTTTGAAAGAGAATTTGAACAAGAAAGGCAACACATTTTTTGCTGTCGGATATTGCATACACATTATATTTCAGAGGATTGTTGAAAACTTTTTAATAGAGATAATAAGCCCTTGAATTGCTATCAGAGGAAAATTGTCTTGGCAAGAAAGTTGGATGTCGTGGAGTGTGTGGCAATGTCCACCTCATCTGAACCAGCTGAGACCGAGACATCTCAGGTAATCTTACTTACTCCCGACAACATCATGTGATAATGATTCCTCTAATATATATGTAAAGCTTTTGTCTCTAACTTTGACCGTTTGTAACTCAGGAACCACTGCACCCACAACCTCCATATTTTACATATTATCTTATGTAGATTTCTAATATCCTGTTTTAGGTTCTTAACGAATAAACCCTTGGATCAAATGAGTTTTTTAATTGATTGGGAAAAGATTGTTTTGCCAGCGTAACTTCAGCATTGAGTACTAATTTGATGTAATAATCATACTTGATATCACCCGTTGATACAGTAGTTTTTGAGTTAACCGCCGTCATAGTTCAAGAGACCCACCTTTATAATAAAGAGAAATCATAATCCATATTATTTACGGGCATGCTTGTATTAATAGAAAGATGGAGTTAGAAGAGAACATTGGTCACCTTTTATTACAGAACATTGGATAGGTATATGAAGGGTGGATACAATGCATGTCAAATTTGTTGACTGTCATAAATTAGCCACATTAACGAATGAGATTACATTTATGTCAAAGAGAGAACAAATTTTTAATCAATTACGGATGTGTACTTTATAATTAATTTGAAAAGATTATATCTACTTAGCGTTCCAGGAAAAGTATATGCCAGAATACTGGAAATGAGATTAAGGAAAAGAGTAGAGGATCAGATTGAAGAGTACCAGAGTGGATTTAGACCAGGAAGAAGTGTACAAGATCACATGTTTACAATTAGACAAATAATAGAAAAATTCCTTGAGAGAAACATTGACTTGCACCTGTGTTTTATTGACTTAGAAAAGACACTGGGAGGAGGGACGAACTATGGCATTCCTTAAAAGAACACAGTGTAGAGCAAAATTTGATAGAAGCCATTAAAAGTTTTTACAATAAACCAACATGTGCAGTGAGAGTAGCTGGAAACATATCTACAGAATTTGATGTAGATATAGGGGTAAGACAGGGGTTGTATCCTGTCCTCTTTTGTTTAAATCACATTTATGGATTCAGTTGCAAAGGCATCCTCAAAAATGAAGAAAAAGGTATGTGGAAACTCAAACCAATAAATGTATCAATGCTTTCCGTTGCCGATGATTTAATTCTGTTTGGAAAATCAGAAAGTGACCTTCAGTCTAATATCAACATTATGAACAATGAACTAAATAAAAGAGGAATGAGAGTAAATGCAAAGAAAACCAATACAATGCTAGTAACTAGGGAAGCTAAAACACAAAATCTTAAATTAGGCAGGAGAATTTAAAACAAGTTCAAAGCTACGATTATCTAGGAGTAAACTAAGAGGGAAAACTAAGAGAAGAAATCAGCCGGAGAATCCAAAAGGCAAGTGCAATATATAACCATCTAGGAAAAGGCATTTGTAGGTAAGCAAGAGTTATCAACAAAAACCAAAATAGCAGTATACAACACAGTTTATTACCCTACTCTCCTCTGTGGCAGTGAAACGTGGACTTTAGACAACAGTAGAGTACAGGCAACTGAAATGAAAAAGAAAAGTAGTAGGAAAACTAAAAGAGACAAAATCAGAAACACAACAATAAGAGATCAAACTAAAGCAGATGGCATAAAAACTAAGATAGAAACAAATCAATTGAGATGGTTTGGGCATGTAAACAGAATGAATGACAATAGAATAGCTAAATCAGTATACAGTGCTAAAGCCCAAGGTAAAAGACCGAAAGGCAGACCTCGGAGAAAGTGGGATGAAGATATAAAAGAGACATTGAAGCTTATAAATTTAACTTTTTTGGAAGGAAACAAAAATGCCAGGACATGGCATCCTGGAGAAAGATCATCTCGGGCATCTGAGCCCATACACCGAAAGGTAGAATGGGAACTGATAAAGAAAGAAAGATATCTGCAGAGCTGCCGTTGATATCCGTCTTTATTTTTTGGGGGTGGGGGTCTTGGTTTTGAAACGGGCAATTTATAAAGAAAAAACCTTATGTGTCATTTAATGACGTTTGATTAATTTTTAGATACTATGTGAAATTTTCTCTGAATTTTATCTTCACTTGAAAACAAGACATTGAGAAAGCAACCAGGGCACTGTGATGTCATACGGTCACACGACTTTCAAAATATGTCAATGTGAAACTCAGCAATGCAGTGCTGACAACCTACTGCTAATAAAGCGGATTGGTACACTTTTTAGAGATTGTACGTCTTTTAAGAGATTGCACATCTTTTTAGAGATTGTACATCTTTTTAGAGATTGTACATCTTTTTAGAGATTGTACATCTTTTTAGAGATTGTACATCTTTGTAGATATTGTACGTCTTTTCAGAGATTGTACATCTTTTCAGAGATTGTACATCTTTTTAGAGATTTTACATCTTTTCAGAGATTTTACATCTTTTCAGAGATTGTACATCATCTTTTTAGAGATTGTACATCTTTTTAGAGATTGTACGTCTTTTTAGCTTATGTTTTGGTTTCTCCTGTCTGCGTTACAATTTGTTAGCATAATTTTTAAATTGTAGTCTCTTTTACTTTCTCCAAATATTCTTCTTTTTGGCTAGCAATCTCCCCCTTTTTCTGTTGACAGGGTTTGGCAGCTCTGTCAATGTGTAAAACATGTTTTTCCTCTTTTTCTCTCCTTCTATAGAGTTTAGACATATCGTCGTCTTCTACATCACCACGAAATAGTGGAGATGGGAGGCAACTCCCAAGTGTTCCAGGTCCTGCTGTTCCGAACCGTAACTTGATGAAAGGCGTCCACCTGCCATCAAACGCGCCAAAGGGCAGCAATGGTTATGGGCCCTTCTTGCTGGAGTATTCGCTGATGGCTGAGTAGTGAGTAGTATCTATTTATATCTGTACATTCTCATGTCAGTTCATGAGAGAGATGTTGCTCTTCCGTTGTGTCATGTGTCTTTTTCTTCTTCTTCATCTTTTTCTTCTTCTTCTTCTTCTTCTTCTTCTTCTTCTTCTTCTTCTTCTTCTTCTTCTTTTTCTTCTTCTCCTCCTCCTCCATTTTCTTTGTGAGGTGTTGTAGCTAAACCATAGTGTTGTGAGCTTGTTATTGAATCGCGAAAACACTGGTTCAAGCTCCATGGCCGGAACTGGGGGGTTTTGTTTCACAACGTTGTACACATTAGGGAAAAGTATTTCACTCTACTTTCCTCACTTGACTCAGGTGTGAATGAGTACCCAGCTGTTGGTAGAGAAGGATTTTGTCAGAGTGTTAGTATGAAAAGCCTAACAGGCATGTGTACTGAATGCTCCCTCAGATGAGAATGACTTGAAATGGCCTGTTTTGGGGGGGAATAATGTAGTCCTTCTTTCCTCCTCCTTTCTTCCAGGGATCTTCTTCTCCTCCTCCTCTTCCTTTATCTTCTTCTCCTCTTTCTTTATCTTCTTCTCTTCCTCCTCTTCCTTTATCTTGTTCTCCTCTTTCTCTATCTTCTTCTCTTCCTCCTCTTCCTTTATCTTCTCCTCCTCTTTCTCTATCTTTTCCTCTTCCTTTATCTTCTCCTCCTCTTTCTCTTCCTCCTCTTTCTCTATCTTCTTCTCCTCCTCCTCCTCCTCCACTTCCTTCTCTCCCTTCTTCTCCTCTTCCTGTCACTTCTTCTTTCCTCTTTCTCTTCTTTTTTTCTTTTTCCTCTTTGCTCAATCTTTAGATTATCATTTCTAATATATGTACAATAAGGAGAATATTTTCACGTTTTTTGTGCACTTAAAACAAGAGACAAATTATTTCCACCTTCTTTTCTACACTATAAACAATATGTTGGTTTTTTTTTAGTTTAATGTATGATATGTGTGTCGGCTTGTCTTTTTTGTGCATCTTTTTATAAAAACATTTTAGTGTGTATGTGTCAATGTTTGTGTGTGTGTTGAATTTTTATTTCTTTTTCGCTTGTTGTTAAGCACTCAATTATACATGGCATAACTCAAATTTTCAAGGGCCAGAATAAACGTAATAAGAATAAAAGATGTCATTTATTTCTTTAAAAAATTGAAAGGACCTGGTTACGAAAGGCCGATTTTTTATTTTTTCAGCAAACAAGTTCATCAGCAGAATATACCAGGACTGTATGTCATGCCGTGCTGTAAATCTCCTTGGGTGAGTTTGATTTTCTCACATTGATGACAACACTGCCAAGCATTTGTCTCTTTAGTTTAGCTTGACCTTGAAGTAGGGAATACTACATCAGGCTGTCAAGCCGCACAGGGAGACTCGGTAGCCCAGAGGCAAGGTGTCAGCCTCTCAAGCAAAAGGTAGTGGGTTCGAGCCCCTCCAACGGTTGAAAATTTTTCTTGAGTTTAACCTAATCCCATCGGAGACGTGCGATAAAAAGAGGTCTCATATATATGCAGATCACAACTTTCTGTGCATGTTAAAAGATCCCTCTGCTCTTTACAGGGCAGTCTGGGCAAAATTAAAAATCCTACCAAAAACCCACCAGATCACCTTAGTTGTGGATGTGGTTAAATCAAGTGACATCAAACACATTCCCATCCTAGTGGCATCCTGCAAATGTTTAAAATTCACGCCTTTTTGCATAATTAATACGGTCTGATACAAAATCATGGAATTCGTCGGTCAAGCCTAAAGTAGAAATAAATGAAATCTTTTTTTGTAACAGAATAATTCAAGTCCAAGTCGCATCAAAATCAGATGATAAATAAGAATCTCGCTAATTTAGGATCTTTTTCGTAGTTTAAGAAATTCTTCTTCTCTTTTCAAAATTTGACACTGATAAATGAATTACACCTCTTTTTTTTTAAAGTATCGCACGTTTTTTTTAGTCTTTTAGGACAAGTATTCCAGCTGGCTAATGCATTTTCCGCTGTATTGTTCTGTGATGTAATGACTTTTGAGGATTAGAATGAAATGTGTCGATAGTCTTAAAAATATACTGTCTTCTGAGTGGTCATTTTTCCGGAGACTGAAGAAGATGAACCTATGACAGTCAAGATTTGATAACTGGACCTACTCCAAAATGAGGCAAAGTTTTGAGAGACCAGAGAATAGGCCAATGACAATACACTATGGTGAAGTTTGTGCATCAGAATATGTTGATATGTCATGAACTTCTAAATAATAATTATAATATATATCTTTATTGTCCATTCAAGGCAATGTTTCATTTGACATAGTGCTTGGGAAATCGAAAACATGGGATATACCTACATTGATATTGGAAATTTGACGTACTTGAAAGATACTTCAAGTCAAACTTGCATATTTATATAATTTGTACTAAACATGCCTACTCTTATATGCAAGCAAACATACAGAATACGCAGACAGTGAGGATGATGAAATGCAAACACAAGTGATGTGCATGAACGATTAAACACACTCATATAACCTGTATATGACTATATGTGTCCTTCACATGAATTTTTCATTACATAAAATGTGTGTACGTGCATGTTGAATTTCATTTCATAAATGCATCTATATGTACATAAAAGAAATATATAGATGCATACATAGCAGTATATACATACATACATATACATACATACATACATACATACATACATAAAGAAAGATTTCATACATACATACATACATAAAAGAATTAGGTGGAGCCAAATTTGCTTGTGAATACAAAAGTTGTCGTCGAAAAGGGTTTCAGCATAAATTTGCCTCATCATAAAGTGTTCTGCATCTACTTTGGCTTTCACAGTTTGGTCTGGTTTGATCTTCATCCGGCAAAGCCTCTACCAGGGAGGGCGTTTCGATTTCAACTGACCATTCCAGACAACTACCCTGATGGGGAGTGTCGTAGTAAAGATTCATCTGTGTTGTCTAATTTTGAGGAGTGTCCTGTAAGTAAAAAGATTCATCTGTGTTGTCTAATTTTGAGGAGTGTCCTGTAAGTAAAAAGATTCATCTGTGTTGTCTAATTTTGAGGAGTGTCCTGTAAGTAAAAAGATTCATCTGTGTTGTCTAATTTTGAGGAGTGTCCTGTGTAAAAAGATTCATCTGTGTTGTCTAATTTTGAGGAGTGTCCTGTAAGTGTAAAAAGATTCATCTGTGTTGTCTAATTTTGAGGAGTGTCCTGTAAGTAAAAGATTCATCTGTGTTGTCTAATTTTGAGGAGTGTCCTGTAAGTAAAAAGATTCATCTGTGTTGTCTAATTTTGAGGAGTGTCCTGTAAGTAAAATTTATGTGTGTGTGTGTGTGTTGTGTGTGTGTACATGTGAGCAAATAGCAGGTGCTACTGGTCGGTCCTACTGCTTTCCTTTTCTTTCCTTCTTTAATTTATTGTTCATCTTATTGTTTCATTTTATTCATTTTGACATCACTATTGAGGGTGGACGGGTTGAATCAGTGTGAAAAATATCCTCAGAGCCTGCTCATTATCAATCCTTCCGATCGTTACTACTTCTTTATTTGTTTGTCACCAATGTTGTTGTATTTTCTTTTCCTTTATTCATTCTTTTTACACACTTCAGAAACTCGTTTTTGAGTACCCAGTCTTTCACCCATTGGTCGACCCTGAAACCGGGGAAGTTGACGTTAAAAGAGCTTTCCCTAGGTGGCGGTGAGTTCAAACTTATCATTGTCGTTGGTGTCACGTGTTAGTGTACGCTGTCTGTGGAGGTGACTTATCAAGGGACCTTTGATAAAACCTCCAATAGAGCGCAGACCAATACCTAGATGACAGTTTTAGTAAAGAGAAACTCGCTCATAATGTTGTTCAAGATATACATTTTCTCAGATATACAATGTGTAGCTTAGACATATCTGGCAGGATGAAGCAGATTGGCTTTAAAGTGATAATAAAATTATTACGTTGTATAAAAGTATATATCTATCATGAGTTTACCTATTTTCTAGGGTTTTGTTTTTATCATCATAAGACTTATTTTCTAGGGTTTTGTTTTTATCATCATGCAATCTATTTTTAGGGTTTTGTTTTTATCATCATGAGACCTTTTTTCTAGGGTTTTGTTTTTCCCATCATGCGACCTATATTCTAGGGTTTTGTTTTTATCATCATGTGACCTATTTTCTAGGGTTTTGTTTTCCCCATCACACGACCTATTTTTTAGGGTTTTGTTTTTCCCATCATGTGACCTATTTTCTAGTGTTTTGTTTTTATCATCATGCAACCTGTTTTCTAGGGTTTTGTTTTTCCCATCATGCAACCTATTTATCTAGGGTTTTGTTTTTATCATCATGCGACCTATTCTCTTGGGTTTTGTTTTTCCCATCCTGCGACCTATTTTCTAGCGTTTTGTTTTTATCATCATGCAACTTATTTTCTAGGGTTTTGTTTCTATTATCACGCAACCTGTTTTTTTCTAGACGGAATGTACATCGCCTGTGGCAAGTGCTACTCTATGCAAAGAACATGTTTTATAACATTGACACGAAAACACCTTTCAACCCTGAGGCAGCTGTCCTGTAAGTACTCACCTTCAATTACCTTCACTTCTACTACTGCCATGGAGTTTTGGGAGGGAAATGCAATGCATTACATTAGTCATTTTGTATGTAAGTGGAAGAGCCCTGGTTTTGCGGGGGGTTAGAGGCGCTACTGGCTGGTCCTACTTCTTTCCTTTCATTTTTTTTTTTACGAGACTTTCACTTTTTGACCTGTTTCCTCTTAATTCACCCTGAGATCATGGCATGTGATGGACTAGGCGAATTTCGATAAAACAAACGGAAGATGTCTCTACCCTAAAACAGTGTCGGACTCTTTGTACGTCACCCTAAGGATAAGTATTTTTTTTACTGATGCATAAAAAATGGAAAGGTCGTCTATCTGAGATAAACAGAAAAAATCTATATGGTGCTCAGTCATTTCATAATTATATGTAATGTGTGCGTGTTCATATGGTAATAACTAGACTTGAAACTTTGTCAATTGTCATTGCTAGGGGGTAGGAGAAAAGGTGTGGAGATAAAGAAAAAAAGCAAAGCAGAGGGGAAATAAAATGTTATTTGTATATTAAAAAAAGTCAGAGGGGAAATAAAATGTTATTTGTATATTAAAAACAAAGTGGGTAAAAACAAAGTCAGAGGGGAAATAAAATGTTATTTGTATATTAAAAGCAAATCAGAGGGGAAGTAAAATGTTTTCCTATATTAAAAACAAAGTGGGAAAGACAATTTATTTTATTTTTTTAGGGGGGGGGGGGGGGGGCTTTGGTATCAGGGATTGTGTAGACTCCTGATGCCCCTTTCCTGTTATTGTGTCAAAGTTTTTGTTTCTAAATCACCAGTAAGTTATTTGTCATGAAAATGTAGTCTTTTGGAAAGCAAATACATCCTTCTTGCCAGATACCAAATAAATCAAATCTGTTCTGTTGATATTGCCAAATATCTCAAATGTGAAGAGGTCACTTTTTTTAGATTTTACTTTGGCTATAAACTGTACATAGTTATTTATTCTCTATAATATCATTTTATGAACGCCCTACATGTGAGATCAACGTCTCAAACGATCGTTCCAATGCGTGCATTTCTACAGATATGATCATGAGCCTGATTTGTTCAGGGGTAAAGTGAGTGAGTCGCTCAAAGCAGCCAATGAAAGACTCTATCAGCCTCCTGCCTTAGACGATCCCTTTGCACTCAGGTTTGTCCAGTAAATCTTGTTGACGCTTGGGGGGGGGGGGTTAATCTTTTTTATGACTGTAGATGATTGTTGATCATGTTGTGTGAACGAGGGAAGTGCATCCTTTACTTTGTAGTGTAATTAAATAGATTGAAAAATTTAGTATTCTCATGTACATATAGCAGCCAATCAATGTTGATAAATATAAAAAAGAAGTTCCTTCAAGGTCGTTATGGCCCATAGAGCCGGAGTTCATCTCGGTTTCAATAACGTGAAGCGGAACTGGTAAAAATAATCACCTCCTGGACAGTGCGCTAATCTTACGCAGGTTTTTACTCCCAAGCTACTGTTTGTACCCATTTGCACCTGGGTGGAGTAGGGAAAATGTGTGTTGCGTGTCTTTCCCAAGGAACACAATGTCAGACCTAGGTTTTTGTTAAGATTCAAACCAGGGACCTCATGATTCCCATTCCAGCAGTCTAACTAACCACTCAGCCACGGACCCCACCTCATTGTTGCTAACTCCAAGATTATTCTGAATATTTGGTCACATTTGCACATTATTGATTGAGGCCTTGTCTCCTAGACTTTTCATTTGTGCTAGTTTGTTTTTTTTTAATATTCAAAAGATTTTACCTAGAAAATACGTATCATCAAATATTCCACTATATTAATTATTACTATATGGCATGGTTCAAACAAATGTGAACAAAGACTTAACTTAAATGCCATATAGCGGCTGAATTTAAAATTAAATCAAATTTGTAGCATTTGTAATGTTAGTCAGTCCCTCTCATTTAATTGGGGTTTTTTTTTATGTATCTGAAACATCTTCAATTTAGCAACAGCAAAACTGCTTCCATAAATGTAATATTACAGATTTTCCCTCTCTTTATAACGTATGAAATAAGGTGCTCTCAAAATGAAAGCTGTCTACTTAAAATTGTCCACTTACCTATCATAAAAAAATGCATACACGCTATATTTAAACAAATTAAAGAATTCAAGCAATATAATTCTACTTCCAGATTTAGTCCATGGAATGAAGCTGTACATCCAGACACAACGACAAAAGTGTAGTCTTGCAGACTTCCCCTCTCTTTATGTAGCGTATAAAATATTGTTCTTTGAAAATGAAAGCTATCAAAGAAAATTTTCCACTTATAAATAGTATCATAAAAAGAATTGCACACACGCAACATTTAAAATAAAAAAGACTTTATACTTTAAGCAATATAATTCTACTTTCAGATTTAGTCCGTGGAATGAAGCTGTGCATCCAGACGCAAAACAACAGATGCTTAACGCCCACAAAGTAAGTTGTCTTTTTCATGTCTGGCACTGGATGTATGGCATGCGAAATTTGACTCTTTCTTTGGTTGGGTTCATTTGGTTTTGGGGCATTTATTTTATTCGTTTAGCACTCTTGTTTTGTTTTTGAAACACCCTACTCCCACCCTCCCCCTCATCTTTTTAAAAAAAAAAAAAAAGAAGATAAAAAATAAAGAAAAAAAGAAATAGAAAACATAACTTCATCGTGGTGTCTTCTTCTTTCATTCATTTTTTTACATTGCGTCAGGTTTTGATAAAGATGGAGTGGCATGAAAATTGCATTGGTATCCCGCTACTTGGCATTGGTGTCACTCCCCCCCCACCCCCTCTGTGTTTGATTTTGCTTTGATTTTACCACCCACCTTTACAACTTAAGGTGACTGGTCTCGAGTGGTTTCGGTGGGATTTTTAATTTTGCCCCGACTGCTCAGTAAACAGCCGAGGGATCTTCAACCAACGTGGACAGAGTGTTGTGATCTGCACATGAGATTTTGCCTTTTTATCGTACGTCTCCGACGGGACTACTAGGTGTCGATCCACCTACCTGGGAGGGGGGGGGGGGGGAGGACTTTTCAACCTACCAGAGCTTGAACCCACTGCCTTTTGGGAATGGGATTTCCCTTGGCTCCAGGAAAATCTGTTGATGTGAAATGAAAACTAATGTTAATTATACAGTACAAAAGGAAGGAAAAGGTCTTCGTTTATAGAAATTATCTGAAATGAGACTCATCTTTTCTGAGATTTGTGAATGTTTAAAAAAGGCCAAGTCATCAAGGTGGAAACTTAGCCTAAGGCTTGATTGAGTTAACCTAGAGGACAAGGATTATAGTCTAAGCCTAGCCCAAGTTGATTGAGTTAACCTAGAGCACAAGGATTATAGTCTAAGCCTAGATTATTGAGTTCTAAGGACCTAGCCCAAGGCTTGATTGAGTTTAGAGGACAAGGATTACCCTAGTCTAAGCCTAGCCCAAGGCTTGATTGAGTTAACCTAGAGGACAAGGATTATAGTCTAAGCCTAGCCCAAGGTTGATTGAGTTAACCTAGAGGACAAGGATTATAGTCTAAGCCTAGCCCAAGTTGATTGAGTTAACCTAGAGGACAAGGATGATAGTCTAAGCCTAGCCCAAGGCTTGATTGAGTTAACCTAGAGGACAAGGATGATAGTCTAAGCCTAGCCCAAGGCTTGATTGAGTTAACCTAGAGGACAAGGATTATAGTCTAAAGCCTAGCCCAAGGCTTGATTGAGTTAACCTAGAGGACAGGGATAGTCTAAGCCTAGCCTAAGGCTTGATTGAGTTAACCTAGAGGACAAGGATTATAGTCTAAGCCTAGCCCAAGGCTTGATTGAGTTAACCTAGAGGACAAGGATTATAGTCTAAGCCTAGCCCAAGGCTTGATTGAGTTAACCTAGAGGACAAGGATTATAGTCTAAGCCTAGCCTAAGGTTGATTGAGTTAACCTAGAGGACAAGGATTATAGTCTAAGCCTAGCCCAAGGCTTGATTGAGTTAACCTAGAGGACAAGGATTATAGTCTAAGCCTAGCCCAAGGCTTGATTGAGTTAACCTAGAGGACAAGGATTATAGTCTAAGCCTAGCCCAAGGCTTGATTGAGTTAACCTAGAGGACAAGGATTATAGTCTAAGCCTAGCCCAAGGGTTGATTGAGTTAACCTAGAGGACAAGGATTATAGTCTAAGCCTAGCCCAAGGGTTGATTGAGCACAAGGATTATAGTCTAAGCCTAGCCCAAGGGTTGATTGAGCACAAGGATTATAGTCTAAGCCTAGCCCAAGGGTTGATTGAGCACAAGGATTATAGTCTAAGCCTAGCCCAAGGGTTGATTGAGCACAAGGATTATAGTCTGAGCACAAGGATTATAAGCCCAAGGGTTGATTGAGGACAAGGATTTAGTCTAACTAGCCAAGAGGATTGAGCACAAGGATTATAGTCTAAGCCTAGCCCAAGTTGATTAAGTTAACCTAGAGGACAAGGATTATAGTCTAAGCCTAGCCCAAGGATTGATTAAGTTAACCTAGAGGACAAGGATTATAGTCTAGCCCAAGGGTTGATTAAGTCTAACCTAGAGGGTTGATTGAGCACAAGGATTATAGTCTCTAGCCCAAGGGTTGATTAAGTTAACCTAGAGGACAAGGGATATAGTCTTAGCCCAAGGCTTGATTAAGTTAACCTAGAGGACAAGGATTATAGTCTAGCCCAAGGCTTGATTAAGTTAACCTAGAGGACAAGGATCATAGTCTAGCCCAAGGGTTGATTGAGCACAAGATTTAACCTAGCCCAAGGGTTGATTGAGCACAAGGATTATAGTTTAGCCCAAGGGTTGATTGAGCACAAGGATTAAGTTAACCTAGCCCAAGGGTTGATAGGACAAGGATTATAGTCTAAGCCTAGCCCAAGGGTTGATTAAGTTAACCTAGAGGACAAGGATTATAGTCTTAGCCTAGCCCAAGGGTTGATTAAGTTAACCTAGAGGACAAGGATTATAGTCTAGCCCAAGGGTTGATTAAGTTAACCTAGAGGACAAGGATTATAGTCTAGCCCAAGGGTTGATTAAGTTAACCTAAAGGACAAGGATTATAGTCTAGCCCAAGGGTTGATTAAGCTAACCTAGAGGGCAGGGATTATTACTTAGTCTTAATAGGGATATGGTTTGATAAACGGGGGAAATCGAAGCTATAGCCAAGGGGAGTACAAAGAAAAAGTTAAATCTTTCATGATGAAAAAAACTACAATCAAAGTAATAACTCTGAATAGTTTCATTTATGTTTCCACTTTAATAGCACATGAAAATTCATTCTCTGTTAGCAGATATGCCAAATTTCTAATGAGAAAGTTAAAAGTTCTAGGTGTGATCTTACTGTTGTTTAAAATTATGCTATTCCTTTGTGCGACTCATTGCTCTGATTCCAACTGGCAGATCCATTGTTTTGAAGTGAAAAGAAAGCTTCTAGTTTAGATAGTGTGTTTTTGTTTTTTTCCTTTTCATTTCATGTTTTGTGTTGTATTGCACGCTATGAAATCCTATGGTACAGAAAATTGTATGATGATGTTATGGTAAAATTTATTTCACAACATATGTTCTGCATGCATCGTGTGGGACACTTGTCAGCATGTCGGTATCGTGTATAGTCAAACACAGGGGTTTGTGCAGCCATTTTGTGTACAGTTTCAAATAAAAAATCGGCAAATTATGTTTTTGAGAGTTTGATTTCTTTATGGGGGTTGTTGGGGGGGGGGGTTGTATTTATTTTCTGGCATACAGGGGTTAGGAGTAATCTTTTTTCCTTCATCACTAATCAAACTCAAAGAAATTCACGCACCTGCGCCATCTTTTCACTCAATTAATTTTGATTTTCATGTCATGATTTTGTGTGGTTTGGGTTCGTTTTGTTTTTTTACTATTTTTCTCTCATTGTTTTACTGTTTTACCATGTATATGGTTAAGATAATTTATCGACTTGATTTTTTAAGTTTGGTGTTTCTTAAGGCCTGTGAAACAACTCTTCATTTCCCCTCATGATTTTGCTCAAAATATTTCTTTTGTATAGTCTGATTTTTCTTACCGCTTTGGGGTTTTTTTTTTTGTGAGAGTTTTGCGGTGGATTTGTTTTGAGTTTTTTAGGATTTTTTTTTTTTTTTAAAGCTCTTTGTTTACGAGATTTTTTACATTGTAGACAAGTCACCCTGGTCAAGCTTCCAAGGTAAGCCCCTTTTTGACCGTCCCAAGCTCTTCCAACTTACAAGCCACAACCTCTCTGCCTAAGCCTCTTTTTCTTTTTCTTTTTTTTAATCATTTTTTATTTACTTGGGATTTTTATTTTCTGCAATTCCCTTTTTTCTTCTTTGTTTTTTTTTTTTGTTTCCAATTTCCGCAGCTTTTTGTTTTTCTTTGCGTCTGAAGGCTTTTTCCTTTATATTTCAGTTTCAGCTTCAGGCTTTGCTTTAGAATCGGTTTATTTTAAGTTATATCTTTTGTTCTCCCTTTCTTCCTTTTAGTTTCTTCATTCATGCTGTGTGCTATCATATACATGTTATATAACCCCAAAGTGGTCAATGATAGGACCCTAGCGACGATGATGACAGACTAATCAGTTTATCGTTAGTTTCCTGTACTCCCCTGCCTCAATTAATGGTTCAATACTTCAAGTAATTCTTCAGCCATTGAGACCATCGAAAGTGAATGCATTTGATTATTCCTAGTCAAGAAATAGACCCCCCCCCCCCGCCTATATAGCCTGAGAAGACATTGTTTCGTTATCTAACCTAGTTTTCATTTGGCACCTAACCATGCCATCACACAAACACACACCATACTACTTCCTTCCTTCCAAACACACTTTCTTTGTCATTAAAATACTCTATGATAATTGGAGGGGCCATTTCAATAGTGTGCTTAAGTCACAATTGCGTTATTTAGAGAAAAATGACAAAAAAATATAAAAGACTTTTTTGCACTGTTGGCTTTGGGAATTCCAAGTGTCAAACGGCTGTAAACTTGATTGTGTTTTCCTCATATCGTTTTCACACTTTTCAGAAAGCATGATTTCCTTTTTTTACTCTCTAAGATTATCTGCCTGACTCGTTTTCTCACGAAAATGTACGTAGGCACACTATTGAAATGCCCCCTTAATATGTATTTCTGTACTTGTATAACTTTAGTCCTCCGGGGCCCAGCTGATCCAACTTTTGCTTCAGTGAGGTCTTTTTCAGGCCATCCGTCTTCTCCTAGACTAATCTTTGATAGAAGCATTACGCCGCTCTGTAAACATGTGGCCGGGTGTGTGCTCAGAGAGGAAGAAACTGAAGCGATAGACAGATGGATGGACATAGATAGAGCATGAAACCCGCAAGAGACGGAACATATGGAGGAACAGGCATATATTTATAAAACAAGTTCATAGAATGAGACGGAGGCAGACAGATGGACAGACAGAGAATTCACGTTCACAACATAAACCTTGTCATACATAGTGTGGCACTTAGTGTGTCGGAATGCCTGGATGTAGAGGAAGAAAAAGAAAACTTCTTTCAAGGTCATTACGGCCCCATACAGCCACAGCTTATCCTGGTTTCTATAGAGTGAAGCGGAACACATGATGATCATAATCACCTCCTGGACAGGACTCTAGTCTGGCACAGGTTTTTACCCCCAAGCTAGTAGTACTTGTACCCATTTGCACTTTGGTCGAGTGGGTAAAATGCGTGACCACCCTTTGCCAGGATTCGAATAAGGGACCGCATGATCGCAAATATGCAAGCCTAACCACTCTGTCACCTAGAAAGAGGCAAGATTGGGGTTAAAAGTGGTTGTTTGAGGCGGGGGATACGAGAGTTGTTTTGACATGAGCAGGGGTGGACGTGAAGGTTATATTGACATTACTGGAGCACAAAGTCCAAATTTTCTGCAGCCGTTTATCTAAAACAAGGAATTTGAGGGATTGTATTATTGCTGCTCTCTACAGGTGGGCTATAGTTTAAGGCAAAACAAAAATAATTTTTTAAACAACACAAGCAGCGTGCTTAGACTGTCTAGTATATGTATCTAGGTCTCCCATCCCGGTCTTTCCAAAAGTATGGATGTCATTTTAAATGTACAGCTGTTTTTCATCGCAGAATCTTCAAACCTCTGCTTTTATAATTATAGCTTTACAATGTTTTTATAAGTGTTACGTTTTTTTCTCTTCAATTATCAAGTGTATGCATAGTTTGCCTTCTTTCTCATTCCTTATAGCAGCATTTGTCAGTTGTCAGAGATCATTACAACCATACCACATTATTTATTATTTACTCCTCCTGTTTCCTTCATTGCAAATGTTCGGATTTGCTTCTAAATTAATATACATTGATAATAATCGTTTTGAAGTGGGTTTTTTATTTACTTGTACGTTTGTTTTTAAAAAATTTTAACTTTTTAAAAAAGAATTAACTGCAGTTTGCTATGTAATTTTTCAGCTTCATATTAACCCAAAATGGGATAACAAGCATTTAGATTTTTTTTTTTTATGCAGGATAAGGTTTGTGATATTTGTTGAAATGATAGAGTGAGGCCACTGCCTGTGTGAATATGAGTAACTTTGAAATCCTTCCTTGCCGCTTTTGTGTCTTTCTAGTTATGACCTAAGGTCACAGAAGATACAAAAAGTCAAAAATAAGATCAGATACGTCCAGATCCAAGACAATGTGTCAATGAAGTAATAAGCCGCATTCACATTTAATGCAAATAGAAATTGACTCCATAAAAAAACAAGTAGAAAGTTACATTATATATATGCATATACATGTATATATATATATATAAGGAACAAATGGAAATCACGTATACGAGGAATAAGTAGAAATCACATACATAAGGAACAAAAAAAAGGAACAAAAAAAAAAAAAGTCACATACATAGGGAACAAGTAGAAATCACATACATAAGGAACAAACAAAAGTCACATACATAGGAAACAAGTAGAAATCACATACATAAGGAACAAACAGAAGTCACATACATATGGAACAAGTACAAATCACATACATAAGGAACAAAAAAAAAAGTCACATACATATGGAACAAGTACAAATCATATACATAAGGTTAAAGGAACAAGTGCAATTCACATACAAAAAGAATAGATAGAAATCACATACATCAGGAACAAGTACAAACCACATACAAAGGAACAAGTAGAAATCAGATACACCAGGAACAAGTAAAAATCACATACATAGGGAACAAGTAGAAATCACATACATCAGGAACAAGTAAAAATCACATACATCAGGAACAAGTAAAAATCGCATGCAAAGGGAACAAGTAGAAATCACATACATAGGGAACAAGTAGAAATCACACACATCAGGAACAAATAGAAATCACATACATCAGGAACAAGTAGAAATCACATACATCAGGAACAAGTTGAAATCACGTACACCAGGAACATGTAGAAATCACATACAAAAAAAGCAAGTAGAAATCACATACATCAGGAACAGGTAAAAATCACATACATCAGGAACAAGTAGAAATCACATACATCGGGAACAAGTAGAAATCACATACATCAGGAACAAGTAAAAATCACATACATCAGGAACAAGTAGAAATCACATCTACCAGGAACAAGTAAAAATCACATACATAGGGAACAAGAAGAAATCACATACATAGGGATGCATAGGGAGCAAGTAGAAATCACTTACATCAGGAACAAGTGGAAATCACATACATAGGGAACAAATAGAAATCACATACATCTTCTTTTTTAACATTAGGAAACTTGCATGCTTTTCGTTTATTTAAGATTCCGTGGCACAAAAACAAATAAAAACCCGGATAATAACCATATGAGCAATCCGTGTATCCCTATTGGGTCTAGTTTTTGACATTTGCAATCCGTGTATCCCTATTGTGTCTAGGTTTTGACACTTGCACACCGTGTATCCCTATTGTGTCTAGTTTTTGACATTTGCAATCCGTGTATCCCTATTGTGTCTAGTTTTTGACATTTGCAATCCGTGTATCCCTATTGTGTCTATCCTATTGGGTCTGTTTTTTTTGCAATCCGTGTATCCCTATTGTGTCTAGGTTTTGACACTTGCAACATCCCTATTGTGTCTAGGTTTTGACATACCGTGTATCCTATTGTGTCTAGGTTTTGACACTTGCACACCGTGTATCCCTATTGTGTCTAGGTTTTGACACTTGCACACCACCGTGTATCCCTATTGTGTCTAGGTTTTGACACTTGCACACCACCGTGTATCCCTATTGTGTCTATGTTTTGACACTTGCACACCACCGTATATCCCTATTGGGTCTAGGTTATCCTTATTGTGTCTATGTTTTTTTGCACACCGTATATCCCTATTGTGTCTAGGTTTTGACACTTGCACACCACCGTGTATCCCTATTGTGTCTAGGTTTTGACACTTGCACACCACCGTATATCCCTATTGTGTCTAGGTTTTGACACTTGCACACCACCGTGTATCCCTATTGTGTCTAGGTTTTGACACTTGCACACCACCGTGTATCCCTATTGTGTCTAGGTTTTGACACTTGCACACCACCGTGTATCCCTATTGTGTCTAGGTTTTGACACTTGCACACCACCGTGTATCCCTATTGTGTCTAGGTTTTGACATTTGCACACCACACCGTGTATCCCTATTGTGTCTAGGTTTTGACACTTGCACACCACCGTATATCCCTATTGTGTCTAGGTTTTGACATTTGCACACCACCGTATATCCCTATTGTGTCTAGGTTTTGACACTTGCACACCACCGTGTATCCCTATTGGGTCTAGGTTTTGACACTTGCACACCACCGTATATCCCTATTGTGTCTAGGTTTTGACACTTGCACACCACCGTATATCCCTATTGTGTCTAGGTTTTGACACTTGCACACCACCTTATATCCCTATTGTGTCTAGGTTTTGACACTTGCACACCCCGTATATCCCTATTGTGTCTAGGTTTTGACACTTTGCACACCACCTTATATCCCTATTGTGTCTAGGTTTTGACACTTGCACACCACCGTATATCCCTATTGTGTCTAGGTTTTGACACTTGCACACCACCGTATATCCCTATTGTGTCTAGGTTTTGACACTTGCACACCACCGTATATCCCTATTGTGTCTAGGTTTTGACACTTGCACACCACCGTGTATCCCTATTGTGTCTAGGTTTTACTTGCACACTGTGTATATCCTTTGTGAAAATAGTTTTGACACTTGCACATCACCGTTATCCCTATTGGGTCTCAAGGTTTTGACACTTGCACACCACCGTATATCCCTATTGGGTCTAGGTTTTGACACTTGCACACC
Organism: Doris montereyensis; assembly: GCA_037039925.1. Taxonomy (NCBI): domain Eukaryota; kingdom Metazoa; phylum Mollusca; class Gastropoda; order Nudibranchia; family Dorididae; genus Doris; species Doris montereyensis. The sequence goes on from JAXRKP010001444.1 coordinate 62,733, forward strand.
ACCGTATATCCCTATTGGGTCTAGGTTTTGACACTTGCACACCACCGTATATACCTATTGGGTCTAGGTTTTTGACACTTGCACACCACCGTATATACCTTTTGGGTCACATTTTTTGTACTGAGGGCATTCAACATTCACATTATAACACTATAGTGTCTAGGTTTTTAGAACTTGCACACCACCGTATATCCCTATTGGTCTAGGTTTTTACCATTTGCACACTGTGTATATTTGTGAAAATAGATTAAAAAGTTCTTTTTTTCATCATTTTCTTTGATTTTCTCAAAACATTAAAAGTTGGACTTTTCACTTTCAAATCCGCTGTGTATGCATAGATCATGTTTCTACAGAAGAACTTAAGATAAAAATAATAAACGAAAAGATTTAATTTTGCAATTATTTAGTTTCTAATATTAAGGCTATTTTGTAGTAGAATGGAGTCTTTTTGTTTCAGCCTTGATCTCTCTTTTTTTTTTTGTTTTTTAATACACATTTTTTGTATCCTGAGGGCATTCAACATTCACACATTATAACACTGTAGTGATTACCTCCCCTTGTAGAACATCAAAAGGAGGAAATTCTATTATCTGATCACAGTTTTCCATTTGCTTTCTTTTGTCATCGCTGTATCATTATGTATTTGTTCTTTTTTTTTCTTCTTGTTTTGATTTGTATTTACTGTTCCTTGCTCAGATTTAATTCATACTGGAGTTAGCCATCTTTTTAATTTTAAACCTGTTGGGTTTTTTTTTGGTTTGTTGTCTGTGACTTGTATTTTATAAGAAAACAAATTTGATTTATTTTGTGGGTTGTTGTTATGTGTGTGTGGGGGGGGGTGATTGTCTCTTATGGTTGTTTTTCTCACATGTAAAAAAAATGTATTTGTTCTTTTGTGTTTGTTTTGGGTTGGGTTGTTTGTTTTATTGGGGAGGGGTGGGGGGGTTGAAGTTTCAGTTAGTTTTATTTTCACATTCTTTTGGGGTCACATTTGATTCTGGCAGTTTGCACCCAAATTTGTTTTTCATCGCTCAGCAAGTTTGCTTGACAAACACGTCTTTTGTCTAGGAGGGAAAACAAGAGGTGCCTAATCTAACTCAGAACCAAATCAAAGGTTTTTTTATTGAAACCAAATCAAAGGTTTTTTTTATTGAAACCAAATCAAAGGTTTTTTTTATTGAAACCAAATCAAAGGTTTTTTTTATTGAAACCAAATCAAAGGTTTTTTATTTGAACTTCCAAATTTGCCTTTCAGTAAATGGTTTTTTTTCACTTGAACCCAAATCAAAGGTTTTTTTTATTGAACCCAAATCAAAGGGTATTCATTATTGAAACCAAATCAAAGGTTTTTTTTATTGAACCCAAATGAACCTTGAATTTCAAATCAAAGGGTTTTATTTAGTTGAAACCAAATCAAAGGGGTTTTTTTATTGAAACCCAAATCATCCTAGCTTTTCATTCTTGAAACCAAATCAAAGTTAATATAAACCTGAGCTATCCATTCTTGATTTTTAAATTAAAATTTAGGGGCATTTCTGCTATTCATTCTGCATTTGCACATGAAATATTTAGTCCCATCCTAACTATCCATTCTTGAATTTGCACATGAAATATTTAGTCCCATCCTAGCTATCCATTCTTGAATTTGCACATGAAATATTTAGTCCCATCCTTATTCATTCTTGAATTTGCACATGAAATATTTAGTCCCATCCTAGCTATCCATTCTTGAATTTGCACATGAAATATTTAGTCCCATCCTAGCTATTCATTCTTGAATTTGCACATGAAATATTTAGTCCCATCCTAGATATCCATTCTTGAATTTGCACATGATATATTTAGTCCCATCCCAGCTATCCATTCTTGAATTTGCACAGTTAGTCCCACATTTCATTCTTGAATTTGCACATGAAATATTTAGTCCCATCCTCTATCCATTCTTGAATTTGCACTTGATATATATCTTCTGTCCCAAGCATCAATTTACACCAGTTAGTGTTTACATTTTTGTTTTGAATGTGTGCATCAAATGTGAATGTATAGGGCAGATAACTTCTAAAGTAAGTATTATTGAAACAAATACATGACATATTATTGAATTTGTTTACTGTAACATATTCTCTTTTTTATTTTTTGGTGTTTTTTTCTGTTTTGTTTTGGGTTTTGTCTTTGAACAGGTTTTATTTATACTGATTCTGTCTTTGGTTTTAAAATACTTCCAATGATACATAAAAGTAACTAGAATTGAATACCTTTGTCAAAGTCAAAGCTTCCAGGCTGCTTCTTTTAAATCTTTTTTATGTTTGTTTGCGATTTATGTAATAAGGGACAAGCAGACAAGAATTGAAGGGGTCATTTCAATAGTGTGCTTAAGTTACAATTACATCATTTAGAGAAGAATACCTAAAACCATGGACTTTGATATAGGCTTTGGAAATCCCAAGTTTCAAATGGCTGTAAATGTGATGTATTTTCATCTTATCATTTTTACACCTTTCAGGAAGCATGATTTCCTTTTACTCCCTAGGATTATCTCTCTTACTCATTATTCACGCAAATGGACAAAAGGCACACTATTGAAATGATCCTGTCAATTGGCACAAAGTGTAGTGTAAATGATCTGATCATGTTGGGTTGGGGGTTTTTTTATGGGGGCGGTGGGGCTGTTAAAGTTGTGTTTTACTGTTAGCATTTAAATATCCTTTCTGTTATTTGACAGTGTTTTTGTATTTTTGTTGTGTTTTGCTTTTGGTTCGGCTTTTGTGTTGTTTGTTTTTCATGGTGGGGGCAAGGTAGTGTTGGGGAGGAAAGGGGAAAGCGGGAGCGTTACATTAAAGATTGACAGTCGTCTTGATCTTCTTATCTTTCAACCACACACGAAAGATGTGCTTTTTTACCAAAATCAAACAGCAGACTTCCGTCATCAATATTGTCGGTACAGTTTTAGTGCTGTAGCCTACATTGTGTGTTATTTTTGTTTTGTTTTTACTTATATCTGACATTGTAGGCCCCACGGCTTTCCTTTCACTCTTTCACATAGTGGGCGGGGCTGCTGGTAGGCCCTACGTCTTTCCTTTCACTCTTTCACATAGTGGGCGGGGGTTGCTGGTAGGCCCTAAGTCTTTCCTTTCACTCTTTCACATAGTGGGCGGGGTCTGCTGGTAGACCCTACGTCTTTCCTTTCACTCTTTCACATAGTGGGCAGGGTCTGCTGGTAGGTCCTACGTCTTTCCTTTCACTCTTTCACATAGTGGGCAGGGTCTGCTGGTAGGTCCTCCGTCTTTCCTTTCACTCTTTCACATAGTGGGCGGGGTCTGCTGGTAGGCCCTACGTCTTTCCTTTCACTCTTTCACATAGTGGGCGGGGTCTGCTGGTAGGTCCTACGTCTTTCCTTTCACTCTTTCACATAGTGGGCGGGGTCTGCTGGTAGGTCCTACGTCTTTCCTTTCACTCTTTTACATAGTGGGCAGGGTCTGCTGGTAGGTCCTCCGTCTTTCCTTTCACTCTTTCACATAGTGGGTGGGTCTGCTGGTAGGTCCTACGTCTTTCCTTTCACTCTTTCACATAGTGGGCGGGGTCTGCTGGTAGGTCCTACGTCTTTCCTTTCACTCTTTCACATAGTGGGCGGGGGCGTCTGGTAGGTCCTGCGTCTTTCCTTTGCTCTTTCACATAGTGGGCGGGGGTCCTGCGTAGGCCCTACATCTTTTCCTTTCACTCTTTCACATAGTGGGCAGGGTCTGCTGGTAGGCCCTACATCTTTCCTTTCACTTTTTTATACTTTGTTCATCTAATTATCTCCGCTAAATTCACCATGAGAACACCACATACAGTGGAGACGATTAATTGCAATAAACCCAAAATAACATTTTTCCCTTTGCTTTTATTATTCCTTCTTTTGAGTCTTCTGCTGTTTTCAAAATAAATATGATCATAGCTTGCATTGTTCAATAATGTCTTTGCTTCCGTCTGTCTCTTGTTTTTACCCCAACAGAAGAACGACTCGGACGACACGTCTGCTAACCCCTCTGACCTTGGCCTTTCCTGGATGGACTCCAAGCCACCAACAATTTTCTCCAGAGATGACTCCGGAGCCGCGTAATCTCATCAGAAATGTTGATTGCTTTGAGATTGGGTTGTTTTGTTTTCCTTTGGGGAGGGGGGGGGGGGTTGTTTTTGTTTTGTAGGTTTGTTTTTTTTTTACTCTCTGCTGCTTTTAAAATTTTCACTTAATGGCTTTACTTGTTGCTTGCTGGAGGAGTTTTCTGTGAGTTTTGAATGAGAGTGAATCTAAAAGAGAAGCTTTCCTTCTATCAATAGATTAATTGCATGACGTTGTCATTGCTGTGGCCTGGAGTTGCAAGAAAAGGAAGTCTGGGCTTGAAGATGGCCCTGGGCAGTTCTAGGATGATTTGTCATTTCTTGCTTTATTGTTATTATATGCATATTGATCTACGTGTAGAGAAAGTGACAGACAGACAGACAGACAGTGATTTGTTACCTTCCATTTTTTTCTTGTTAACTACTGGCTTTTTTTATCGATGCTGATCACTGATATTATATTTTTTAGTTACATTTGCTGTCTCTTGTGTAACTTACGTTAGTTTATCATCAGCGAGCAGGCAGTGCACATTTTTATTTGTGATTTTTTGTATTTGTTCCCTTCTTCTGTCATTCCATATATTTTACGTCTTCTATTTTTATGCTATGCTTCTATAATTTTTGTGTGCTTAATCAAGAGCTAGCTCTACGTCATGAAATAGCCTTTGTGTATTTCTGTACATATTTTTTTTCTTTGTTTTTAAGACATTGAATTTGGTATGCTTCAGCACATCCTGTTTCAGTTGACGCTTGCTCTTATTTGATCCTCGGGTCATAAGTGAAATGTTTCAATGTGATATGAGATGGAAACGGTCTAAAGTCACATTAGTGTTGGGGCCTAGCCTTGCTATTCTTCTTTTCTTAGCACAGGTTCAGCCAAATGTAGATGCATGTGTGTGTTTGATTTGAATTCATTTACCCACGTCCACAACTATGGTGATCTCAGGGTTTTTGATAAAAAAATATTTTGCCCAGACTGTGCACAGAGTGTTGTGATCTGCACTTGGGACCTCCTTTTTATCGTCCGTCTCCAATAGGACTAGGTGTCAATACACCTACCTTGACTAGGAGGGTATATTTTACTTTTTAAAAACTCAAGAAAATGTTTCAACTGTTGGCGGGGGTGTGTGTGTGTCAATGTAGGCATATGGGTGTGTTTAGGGTGTGTTGATATTTGTGTATAACTTTATCATAGCTTTTGTTTTGACGCTGAATTAGTTGTTGAGTTAAGCTGCATGACCTTTGCTTTGTAACCCGAAATAAAAGCAGTGTTTTTGTTTTTTTATAAAGTCAGACATTTTGGTTTGTTAACGGCCAATCCTAGACAGACTGATAGCTGGGCACTCATTTTTAGTAGCTAGCTGTGTGTTAATTTTGTTTTTATGGACAAGCATCAGGTGTAGTGAAGTATGTAGTTATTCTAGAATTAGAAATGTATTGCTGTCAGGGAATTTCTCAGTCTTGAGGAAAGTCAGAGATTGAGTTTGGTTTTTTTTGTGTGTGTGGAAATCAGATTGTTTTTGACAGCAATATTTTCTTTTCCTGTTGTTAATCCTAATCCTACCTCTATATCTGCTCTGTCCAACCTCCGTATTCAATTAAATATCTTACGGGATTTAAAAAAAAATTTTATCCCCAAACTTGTGCGCTCATGAAAACGGTGCTTTATCGGCCCGCCTCCTGTCTTAAAACTGAAACTAGCGTGGCAGCACCTGTACAAATGTTAGTGTACATGTCGCAGAGTTTTGTGTCAGAATGACTAGAGTGGTGAAACATCAGTACGGCTACCTGAAGTAGAGAAGTCGTATAAGGAAAGAAACCTACTTGTGTCAATAAATCATCCTATAGCGATGAAAGATGTCTAAAAATAGTCCATCTTGTAATAAATATGACCCATTTGTATAAACTGCATTTTGATTGGTTGATGCCAAGGAATGTCCCAAATTTCCCTTTTAACATCAACACGGCCACTGTAACATCGGCGTAGCTAAATTTACCAGCAAAACAACCACCCCGTCTAAGATAAAGTACGATCACAACAGATTCTTGTTAGGTATTGTGTGCAACAAACATTTAACTTTATTCAAATGGGAGCTTTTATTGAAATGAAGTGAATTTTTATGGAAATAAAGAGAACTTTTAACAGAGACATCAAGCAGAACTGACTAGCTGTACTGATGTTATAGCTGTGTTGGCGTTACATCACTCTACTGCTAGACGAGGTGAACAATTTTACTTCTACTATCGGATACTTTTTGTTAACATTCAAAACAAAATGTTCAGATTTTATGTAATTACTTTTGAAGTGATAGGGACATGTGTACGCCTTTTTTTTTTTTCTGTCGTTTTCCTTGAAGTTGAGATTTTTTATAGCTTTATTTCGTGATCTTGTTTCCATTGCTTTTTTATAAATATTTATTGAATGCCTCTTTTTTTTCTTTTTTCTTTTTAGTTTTGTTTGATGTAAGTAATACAAAGAAATCTGTTAATAGTAATGGTGAAAAATAATTTAAACAGTAAACCCATTTGACCTTGGTCTAAATCAGTAATTTTAACCTTGTCGGAGGTACTGAACACCACAAGTTTCATACGTGCATTCACGAAACCCTTCAGTGTGTGTGTGTGTGCCGAACCCCTTGAAAATGACTATGAAAACCCTGGAGTTCAATTGAATCCAAGTTAAGAACCATTGGTGTTAAAGGATTCAGAAATTTGAACGCCCGTCACTGTCACAGTAAGTTTATTTGCCTGACAAACAAAACAAAAGCAAAGAGCAAACTGATAGAAAGTTTCTAATCTTTTCCCTGATAGGAGTAGGCGGAGTTTCTAATCTTTCCCCTGATCGCAGTAGGCGGTTTTGTTTCCTCTTTAATACGTGTTGAACATATTATCCTTTTTTTTATTTATAGGCAGAGAAAGGCATGTTTGGATGAAGACTTGATTGTCTTGAATGTAGCATACTTGAACGAAAGAGAGATGTGATAAGGCTGGAGGATGCTGATACGTGAAATATCACCGTTGCCCAGTATTTTGAATTCTGGGAAATCAGTACATTTTCACGTCAAAGCAAATTATTTTCAAGCTCCTACGGTTGTCGTTGTCAAAGATCACTTTCTCCTGTTTACTTTTCATCATTTGAGTGAATTTCAACGTGCTAAAGACCTGTTTCATCTCCCCTTTCTAATGTTCTTAATTTATAATGCATTCTTTTTTCCTGTAGCATCCAATTATATCTATTTTTGGAAGAAAGAAAAAACACATTTTCTAGCATCTAGTGTTTAGTGAGACAATAAATGGAAGACACTCACTACTTTGCCCGTCTGTACATGTTGTGTACATAGACAATGACTCGATCCCACCACTATCCCTATTAGGATGACGAATGCAAGTGCCTTTTCTTTACTCCGATATTATTATGATGATTCGATTGTGAACAAACACTGTATCTCAAGTAACTGCAACATTGTTTATTCCAATCCCTTTTTCATATTATAAATACATATATATATATATACATATATATACATATACTATATATACATATTTTTATATATATAATACATCCTGTGTGTATAAGATATGTATACGAATAACATGAGTATGATCGGGGGGATTTAAAGCTAAACTGTCACTGTCAGCTGACTTGTGTACCCATGTAATGGTCACTTTATCGGCCCACTTACTTCCTGTCTGTAATTCACGCTAGCATTAGCATGACCTTTGGTTTTTGGTTTTAGATAGGACCAGCTGTCCTGTGTTGCCCACCCAGTCGTGTGTTGCACCCAGTCGTGTGTTGCGCACCCAGTCGTGTGTTGCCCACCCAGTCCTGTGTTGCCCACCCAGTCGTGTGTTGCCCACCCAGTCGTGTGTTGCCCACCCAGTCATGATGAGAATACTGTGGGACCATGTACCACCACCACCATGGCCTTCTTCCTCTTTCACTGGTCAGTTGGCTGTTGCTGCTGGTATGTGGTAGTGGTAGGGTAGGTTCTACTTCTTTCCTTTCACCATTTTTTCATCTTGCTGTGTCTCCTCTTCAGCCACCCCGAGATCACTGCATGTTTTATAGTAGATAAGGGGTAAGTTTCAATGAAACAAAAAGGATCTCCCTCTTCTTTCAATCATTGTCCTGACACGGGCTGTGCTATCCAAGTACTTACGCCTCAGCTGTGACCAACGGAGGACAAAGTCGCCCGCTGTCTCTCAACAGTCAGATGCGACCTGACCCCTGAAATGTGCGAATTCAAAGCCAGTTGTTCGTCCTATGTCATTTTGTCAGACTCAAGAGATGAGTTTTGCTGACATAATACGATAGCAATTTAGCAAGGTAGGCCTACCTGTACAGGGTTGGCCAGAGCCAAAAGGTCGAGGGTCAAATCATTCCATCAAATTTGTATTCTCACAGATCATTCTGTCGTCAGCCTTAGGTACTGAACATCACGAAAGTCAAAAGATTGTTGAAATCAGACTCCATATATAGTCACTGTGTTTGTCAACTTTTTAGTTATTTAAAACAAAACAAACAATGACGTATGTATTTAAAACAAAACAAACAATGACGTACGTACGTATGACTCTTAATAGAACTCATGTTATTACCATGTTACATCTTTTGTTTTCTGGACTTTCTTCATTCTCCTTGTAAAAAGTATTGAAAGTGTCTTTTCCCATTGTATGCCGATGTGGATTGATGCTTGAAGTCTAATACTATTACTACTCTGTTATTTCTGTATAGTATGTTAAAATATAGAGGGGGAAAAGAATTGGCTGCTTCCGTGTCTGAGTGTAATGCAATTGAATGTAAAAAGACTTTTCTTGACTTTCATATTGCTGTTTCCTCTTAATATGATGCACCCTGAGATCATCGCATATGGTGGATGGGGTAAATGAGCAGATCCTATATTGATAGAAGTTGTGTGATGTATTATATATGTATTATTTCAATAATGAAAGATCAAAATGTGAGCCAGCCTAGGTATGATGTAATGTATTGCTGGTGCTCCCAAACAACAGTAAACAAAAACAAGAAAAGGAGAGAGAAAATAAGTAACATATAATCACAATTCCTAATCACAATGAATGAACATGAACAATTACAATATTTAATTTATCATGTGGTTGTGGTGACAATTTTTTCCAATATTCTTCTCGTACTTTGATACAGTCGTGTCTCAATATTCAGGATGTCTCGAAAATCTGAACAGATGAGCTGGGGGACGGATTTTTTTCTTCTGAACTTTTGTTTGTTATCCATTACGCTTAAATTTGGGATTCCAGATCTAAACACCTAAATTTGGAACGTGGTACCACAGTATAGTGATTTTATGTTTTTTGAAAAACTGACACACAACTGTTCAAGATAGTCTTAAAACCAGTCTACTGATGGGGCATCAACATCAAAGCCACCTGATTCGACTTTCCTAACGCCACTACAGCCATACAATTTAGCGACATGGTGTAACAACAGCCAATTGACTGGCATGCCGCATTGCCCAGGCAGGCGGATAGACATGAATGGATGTCAGGTCGGCCCAGATACAAAGATTCACAACATGTGGTGACTTTGATCGGCGATTCGATAATCCAGATGTCTTTTGATAATCCCGACAAATTGCTCGAAACAGAGGTGTTTGGACTATTGAGACGTGACTGCATCTTGTAAATTATTTTGTGGTCAGGGTATCCATCATAACGAAAGGACATTCATTTCATTCGTTCCTTTCCTTTTCAAAGCCATCATGTATTATTTTTTTATCACAAAATATCATAGCTCTTAAAAATCTGTGTAACAGTACACGTACCGGTGCACATTCTTCTTGTAAATTGTAAATTGTAGTGAATAGTTTGTGTTTTCAACACTTTTCTTCATTTCAAATTCATTTATTGGTGAATGTTTTTGTTGTTACAATTTTGTTTGGGGTTTGGATTTAGGTGAGGGGGAGTTCAACTTGATTTAAGTATGGAACTTTGAACTTTAAGCTTGGCCCCTACCTGAATTATTACCATTGCATTAGTATTATTATGTTATTTCTATCTGTCATCACGAAAGTTACCTTAATGTAATCAAATGTACCATTATGACTTCTAAATGTTTGGGGGGGGGGTTTGTACGCTTTTTTTCAGCGGTGGGAGTTGAGAAGGGCTGGTTGTGACAAGTCTTCGGTAGTTTGGTTTTAAATTTTAGGAATGTACAACAATTAATAAGTTCAATAGTTCTGTGTGTGTGTGTATTTGTCATTTTAACAGCACTATTGTCCTTCATGGACAGCGATGAGCATAACAGTAACAATTTATTTCATTGTATACAATAGAACGCATACACATTTGTTCCTGTCTGAATGGGTGACATTTTTGTGTATTATGTAACATGCCATTGCCATACATTATCCAGAAACTATGCAGAAATCTCAATGTATGTATGTACACGAATGGGAGAGATAAACAAGAATTGTAATGATTAGTCTCCCTTGTAATTTAAAGTTAATTGTTGAGTGGAGCGTTCTTTTTGGGGCCTTGGTAATGTGTCAAATCATGCAAATGTTTTAATCACTTTGTGTTACTGAAAAGTTTATTTTCAAATAAAGTAAAGATGAGGACTTTTTATTTATCATTTTCGTCTTATCTTGAAGTTGAAGTGTCTTTTAATATTTATCCCTTGCCGTTCTCAAGATGGGAGGACATAATTGTGTTTAAAGATTAAAAGGAACCGCTAAAAGTACATGTATATAATATAATTTGATTGTTCTGAAACATTTTGCCCTTCAGTATCTTGTACAGGCTTTGTTTGTTGGTTCAGTTGTTAAAAAGGAAATGCCTAAAATTATTTTTCACTTCACACACTGATGTAGATAGAGACAGGATAAAGTTTGTAGTGCGTTGAGAGTATGAGAGAGAGATGTTTGCTGATTCACAGAGTCACCAGTGTCAGGTACACACATTTTAGTAGACAGTCTTTTCATTGAGGTTTTTTGTTGTCTTGGTTGTGCATCAAACTATTTAAATTCAAACTTTTTCTTTTTTTTTCTCATGTGTGTATTTGACAATTTTTGTCATTTCTGCTACGGCAAAGTTTGATCTGTTGTTTTAGTGTGTTTGTCAGTGTCAGTGTTTGTTTGTTTGTTTGTGTGTGTGTATGTTTATTTGACTTTTCAATCCAGCTTGTTTGCATTTGCATCAAATTGTTTCAACAAAAAAAGATATAGAAAGACCAAGGCAAGCGATATTTACTTACTGTCACTGCTACCACATGGTGTACTTCACGTACTTTACTACCACTACCACCACTGGGGGAATCTAAAACTTGAGTTTGAATTTGTCATTCCCTTTATTTAAAGTTGTATTTTCAGTGTCCCATGTCATGTATCACCAATGGTGAAATGAAGTGTGCACCATTTTCTTTTCTGCTTAGCACTATTCTGACGGCAAACGCTAGCAAGAGTGTTTGATATGTGATGGGGATTGCTGTGTGTGTGTTGCACACTGCAAGCTTTAGGATTTGGTGGCAGTTTTCTTTCATATTCACTCTTTGAATGCTAGTCGCCGCCGATCTATCTGTGTTTCCACTAAACTGTTCTATGCCAACTGCCGATGTAGTCGTTGTGGACGTTTCCTCACAATTTTTGTTTCGTAGGCTAATACATGTACAATGTACATGTTCTGCTAAGATTGTGAGGAAATGACTACAGCCGATATACATCAGCAATGTGCTGCTATTGGGAGCACTTAAACATCGGCGCTCTGCACTCAATTCTTAACAAAGTTATAAGTTATATACATGTATGTGCCTTTGAAATGTATCACTTTTGCAGGGGATAGAATTAATATTAATCTGGCATGGAACAATACATTTTTGGGGGCACTCAAAAGAGTTAAATCTTCTTTTGGATGGTTTCCCCTTATAGTAAAATTATAGATACGTATATTGTTTTTAAAATGATTGATAAAATATATGCAAACTTGCTACATGACTTTTGACCTTTTGACACTTTATGGTTTCCTTGAAATTCAGCAAATTTAAACTTCATCAAAATAAACATCCCATAATTTCAGTACAGTGGTCGCTGGATAACAGCACACTCTACATAAACACACGCCTACATATGCTGACCAAATCTTGACTATATATAATAAATGTGAAGTTCCTTCAAGGCCGTCGCAGCCCAGTTTCTTTAACGTGAAGTAAAACTGGTGGTAATAATCACCTCCTGGACAGGACGCTAGTCTGACGCAGGTTTTTACCCATTTTGCACCTGGTTCCAGTGGGAAATGCGTGTCAAGTGTCTTTCCTCATGATCCCCAATCTGGCAGCCTAACCACTTGGTCACCGACGCCACCATATATAATAAAAGTGTTCTCATAAACACACGGTATGCTTAAAAGCATGCTTTTTCCTGCACCCACTTAATCCAATGCTCTAGACTGTACACATAGGAAGTAGCAAATTTCGTTTTGCTTGGATTTTTTTATATTTAAAAAAATAAATTTCAACTTCATCCACCTGTTATCTTGCATTTCTCTGGGACAAAATAACGACTACGAGTATATTTACTTTACCCTCCAGTCCAAACTCAAAATAATTATAATATTAATATTTATTGTAAGGTGTGTGAAATTGTGCCTCTGATTCTGTACTCTAGATGGTAGACGTGTGTTCAGTTATTGTATGTGTTCACAGGTGCTTGATTGGTCTATAAATAGAAGTTGTGTATCCATTGCATTGCAGTTGTAACTCAACATCATACAATGGAATATCTCGTTCCTACTTTCTTTACCAGTTCAATAAAATGCATTATTTCATTCCCGAATAAAAAGTTTTTGTTCTTTCAATAAAAAATATCATTTTAATTTTGGTTCGTTTTGTTTTTTAGCTGAGAATTCAAGAGAATTATTTTTAAAATTTAATAAATAAACAGAGAGATTGAGCAAATTAAGAGGAAACGGCAAGATAAAAGATGAGTGACAATGGGATAGGAAAGATGTAGGACCTACTAGTAGCTCTTGCTAACAACCCATCGGATAGACATGATAGTATTAATAGTGATAGACAAAAGAGAGAGGAGGCAATGGTGATACAGTGGAACTTGCAAGTAGCCAGATCGCCGGGATTGACCACAAAACCTCGCTAAATCCGAGTTCTCGCTACTTCCGAACTGTCTGGAAATAGCAATCCACATGTATGCGACAACTGATGTCAGTGAAGAAGAGAGGCAATTAATTTTTTTAAAAGACTTAAAAATAGAACACGATACAATAATCAAACAACAGAAAAAGTTGGCACAAATCTAAAAAAAAATATGGGACACTAAAAAGGTGACACAAATCTAAAAAAATTATGGGACAATAAAAAAAAGGTGACACAAATCTAAAAAAATTATGGGACACTAAAAAGGTGACACAAAGTCCAAAGTAAAAACCAATATTTTATTTACAGTAATAATAATGGTACCTGCATACATGCATTCAATCTTGTCAATTAAATTTTTATTTTTTTTTAAATATTTACATGCCAGTCATCATACAATATAAAATACTGTACAAGTATATTATGTTAAACTATGTAACATTGGAGAAGATGAAATGATGGGTTGATATGATAAGTTACTTACACTTACACTTCCATGAGAAAACATGTTATACGCCATTTCGATATACGTGTATGTAAAATGTAATATAATCAGGGATGGGGCCAAGCCCAGAAGAACCTGAACTTTATCGCTCCAGTGTGCAGACAAATAATAACACACTGGGCTTCTGCTACACAACCATGAAGAATGCCTATAAAAGCGTGCCCAAGGCTAAAATTGGCAAACTCCGACCACTCACCTATCCTTCTACTGCCAACCTATATATCCAACGGCTAAAAAAAGAAAAACCAATCAGACAGTGAAAATTTGAAAATCTATAGACCCGTATCTAACTTACGATTCCTTTCCAAAATTTTAGAAAAAGTTCTTAAACAAATTTTTGCTCATGTTGATGACAATAATCTTCAAGAATAATTTCAGTCAGTCTATCGTGAGAAACCGGTGACAGCGCTCACGAGGATCATAAATCACAAGTACACGGACGACACTCAAACTCAAATTTACAACATGTGTCTACAATCAGATATGTCATCAAAAATAGATGTTCATGAACGTTGCATTTCATTTCAGTTTCAGATATTCAGAATTGGATATCTGCAAAAAAAATTGAAACTGAGTACATGGGGATAAGACAGAAGCTCTGTTCATTGGCAACTCTATCTATGAAGACTGCAGTTTGACTTGTCTCTGCGCATTGACAACACTAATATCTAACTAACTAGCCAACAACGTAAGAAATCTCGCCGTTATCCTCGACAGTGACTTGTCAATGGACAGTTACATTAGTGAGATGAGAACGTGTGTCATAATCACCCTTAAAGTTAAAAACATCAGGACCATCAGACCTTTCATTACGATACAAGCGTGCAGCAACTGACAAATGCCCACCCTTAGATGTCTCCTTTGCCCCCTGAAAAAGGAGTGGAGAAAACAGGTAGGGGATTACCAACATAAAAATCCTTCATCATCATCCCTTGACAAGTGGAAATTTCCACCCATGCTAAGAACATGAGGACTTGAAATATTAACCTGTTGGAAGGCATGGGGACTTGAACAAATAACCTGTTGGAAGGCATGGGGACTTGAAATATTAACCTATTGGAAGGCATGAGGACTTGAAATATTAACCTATTGGAAGGCATGGGGACTTGAAATATTAACCTGTTGGAAGGCATGGGGTGGCAGGCATATATATATATGAACAACCTGGTCTCGGGATTTCAAGCTTGCGGAATTTTCCCAGTCAATGCAGAGCAAGTGCAAAGGAAGTTCCCCTCAATTGGATCCTGCTTGTACCAGTACCAATACCGATCCAGCTCCTGTTGCTGAAGCAATCCTTGATTATCTTTAGCAGTTAGGGTCCTCACTAGGTCGGGAAAAGTCGGGATTTTCTACATCGGGTAAAATTCGGGAGAAATTGGTCTTGAAAGAAATAATAGTCTTAAATCTTGCGAGCGTGTCAGGAAAATTACAATGGATGCAGAAGTTGTACGAACAATTACTTTTTTGTGTGCTTGGAAGTTGGAGCCTCGCCTTGATCGCGAACGGCAGCGTCGCCTCTCGACCCGACAGGGGAACCTACTCCATGCAACCCGTTGAGGGGAAGCTACTTCAACATGTCATTTCTTAGTTATCTTCCCGGACTTCTGTTCACCCGCCATTTTATTATTCCACTCATTCATTCCAACCCATACACCGGAAGGTAGAATGGGAAATAAAGAAAGATTGATTCCGTGCCTACAAAGTGCCTACACAGCTTTCAACGGACCTTTATTAATTTAGCCTTAGAATATCTAGATCTAGATCAAGATTGAAATCACGATAACAATTAATATGGGTGATATAACCAAAGGGTATTAGTGTGGGATAAGCAAGTTTGAAATATAGCTTATTCCGTAATGCCCCCCCCCCCAATGAGACTTTCCCCGATAGGTGGATAGGCAGGGATAGACCGATTACATAACCATCTCGCCCGTCAGACATGACTCCCATGGACTTCTTTTTGTGGGGTTTACATAAAGAACATCGTCTATAAACAGAAGGTGAAAAACCTAACACTAACAGACTTTTTAAATGAGAATAAACAAGCCGTCGAATCGACTGACAAAGACATACTGGAGCAAACATATCAAGAACTTGAACAACACATCAAAATGCTGAGCACATCCAATGGCGAGCACATTGAAACACGTTAAACAGGAGTCAGTTCACAAAATCGTTCCAAGTTTCAATTATTTTACACAGTTTTGTCTCCTGGTCTGTGTTAAACAAAACTTTAGTGTTCCTTCTTCCTTTTGCTCTATGTTTTTTGCTTCATTCTTTTTTTCTATTCAACCGATTTGAAATTGTCAGAAGACTGGGACATCCTGTCATGTATATTCGAGCAGAATCAAGCAAACTCAATAGAGTTTAAAACAAAACACAGTCCTTCATCGTCTGACTATTTCCTGTTTTTTAGCCAGAATCCATCAGTTTATCTTGGCTTGTTTTTTGACACAACTCCTCTCGAACCTATGAGGAAAAGAAAAGAAAACGACAATGACTTAACATGTTTTGGCTTCAAACAAATCTTTACCTTTTATCCTTTCATGAAAGCTTCAAGTTTTAAAAAACTTTCCATCATTCATATCAACGTTATATTTTAACCCTGTGAACCCCAAGTATAATTTACACGTCATTTGGAAGGGTCAAACGAGGTTTCAGTCTATTTCAAGCCAACCAGTCGGTTTTAGAGCCTGGGATTTGGAATGTGACCTTACATCAGGTCTATTCTTAGTATTGACATAGTTGACATCCTGAGCGTTTTCTTGACCCCTGAGGCACGACAGCTTATTGTCACTATTGTCAGGTTTCAGGTGATTTTTGAAAAAATTATTTGATTTTACACACATCCACAACTAAGGTCATCTCATGGGTTTTGGTAGGATTTTTAGTTTTGCCCACATCCACAACTAAGGTCATCTCATGGGTTTTGGTAGGATTTTTAATTTTGCCCACATCCACAACTAAGGTCATCTCACTCATGGGTTTTGGTAGGATTTTTAATTTTGCCCACATCCACAACTAAGGTCATCTCATGGGTTTTGGTAGGATTTTTAATTTTACACACATCCACAACTAAGGTCATCTCATGGGTTTTGGTAGGATTTCTAGTTTTGCCCACATCCACAACTAAGGTCATCTCACTCATGGGTTTTGGCCCACATCCACAACTAAGGTCATCTCATGGGTTTTTAGGATTTTTTTGCCCACATCCACAACTAAGGTCATCTCATGGGTTTTGGTAGGATTTTTAATTTTGCCCACATCCACAACTAAGGTCATCTCATGGGTTTTGGTAGGATTTCTAGTTTTGCCCACATCCACAACTAAGGTCATCTCATGGGTTTTGGTAGGATTTTTAGTTTTGCCCACATCCACAACTAAGGTCATCTCATGGGTTTTGGTAGGATTTTTAATTTTGCCCACATCCACAACTAAGGTCATCTCATGGGCTTTGGTAGGATTTTTAATTTTGCCCACATCCACAACTAAGGTCGTCTCATGGGTTTTGGTAGGATTTCTAGTTTTGCCCATATCCACAACTAAGGTCATCTCATGGGTTTTGGTAGGATATTTAATTTTGCCCAGACTGCCATGTCAACAGTCAATGGATATTAAATGTGCATTGGAAAAAAAAAAAATGTTTTGAACCATTTTCAAATTTCTAAGATAATTTCAGGAAATCAACAAATGAAAGTCTATGAGAGTAAACCTATGTAGAGTCAAGTCGCCAGTATTCGCACACGCCCATCTCTCGCACACTTAGGATTTTTACGCTGTTTTGCCACCCCACATCCAGTTACAACTATTTTTGAGACGTCGTCCTCATCTGCTATATTTTTTACAAGAAAATCTTCGCGAATCGAGAAGTAAGTAAGGCCATTTTTATTTTTGCTAGTGGGACCTGTAACTTTCTTAGTGATATGGAATTATGGGAATAATTCTATATTTAGTTTTTGTTGTTGAGAATGACTGGGAAATCCCTTCTATATTTAACTATGCCTTGGAATGCCGCGTGTTCGTAGCTATTATGCTGTTTATGGGACTGTGCGAAAGGAGGATCAGTTTTCTAGGAGTGCCACTAGTCGCACAGCGCCCAACTCTCACTCATATTTGAGTAAATTGAGTAGTAAAGCATAATGCGATGCTGACTACGGCTATTTTTTGTGGGTTTTTTAAACTACGTTTTGCTGGAGAGAGAGAAAGAGAGTTCATATTTTAATTTTTGAGTAACAAAACTGATTATCAAATCTTTCACTTTCAGAAATGACTTCAACTATAAAATCTCGCCTAAAGAATATAAAATATTCTGAGTTGGTGAGAAAGACAGTGAATTTTGTGAATGGATTGGCTGCGTTTGTGGGAGGTGGTTTAGGTTGTCTGAAGGATGCAAGTTTGCAAGGGATGAATTTTGTATTATCATAAATAAAATCCTGACATCCAACATTTGTTTCTCAGCTCTTCTGTTTACTATGTGTCTTTTGTTGTCTGAAGAAAATAACATGTTTGTGAAAGTTGTTAAGTATTATCATAAATAAAATCATGACTTTTATATCCAACATTTGTTTCTCAGCTCTTCTGTTTTACACTCCAGTGTGTGACTGCTGGTGCTGTCTGTGCGACATCATGTTTTAATTAAGGTGTCAGAGAGTGAGTGGGTAACTGCTGGCGCTAGCTGTGTGACATGAGTAAATTAATTGTGAGTAAATTAATTGTGAGAGGGTTACAGAACTGTTTTGGGGTGAGTTAGCCATTGTTAGCAATGAAACAACTCTCAAAGCTTTTAACTGAGCTAAATTGTATCAAAACTTTGGATTTGATCATAAATCGGGGTCATTTACAGTGCATTTTGAGACTTGCAGTGCCGGAGCACAGGTTGTGCGACTTCAGGCAACTCTCAAGTTTGCTGTGCGAGATGGGGGAACCTAATGACGAAAAAGGGTCCGAAAGTCAATCACACAATGGGCTCGACACGCCACCTCTCGCTCAGGAAAAGATAACTTTAAACATGGTAGCATCAAATTCAGGATAACAAAGATAAGTTACAAGAGTGACATGCCCCTTGACCGTTAGTAAACGGGGACTTCACTCTAGTAATAAGGATCTTCTTCATGTGACTGACAGTCACAGAGCATTAAACAATCAGTCTGCATGATTTTGAATCTAAAAATCAAGTTTCAATTTTCAAGGACGTATTAATTTTATCTCGTAGGTATGTAGTTATTTTATTCTACCCCAAAATTAAATTCTGTATGGTTCAAAGTGGAAAAAATTTTTTTAAAGAAAGATTTTGTATATATATCTATATATATCTATATATATCTATACCTGTTGATTCAACAAATTAAAGATGTCCTGACATCCCACCATAATTTGGTCCATAACCCTGGGCAGATGGTCTTCATGAAGGCGAGAATTCATTTCTAGAAACACAATCTATGGAGAGAAAAAGACAGACAATGAATTCATCTCTAGAAACACAATCTATGGAGAGAGAAAATAGATAATGAATTCATTTCTAGAAACATAATCTATGGAGAAAAAAACAGACAATGAATTCATTTCTAGAAACACAATCTATGAAGAGAAAAAATAGACAATGAATTCATTTCTAGAAACACAATCTATGGAGATAAAAAATAGACAATGAATTCATTTCTAGAAACACAATCTATGGAAGAAAAAATAGACAATGAATTCATTTCTAGAAACACAATCTCTGGAAAGAAAAAATAGACAATGAATTCATTTCTAGAAACACAATCTATGGACAAGAATCCATCTCTAGAAATACAAAAAGAAAAAAGAAACTGAATTCATTTCTAAAAGCACAATCTGTGAAGAAAACAGAAATTGAATTCATCTCTAGAAACACAATCTATGGAGAAAACAACAGACAATGAATTCATTTCTAGAAACAATCTATGGAGATAAAAAATAGACAATGAATTCATTTCTAGAAAACAATCTATGCAGATAAAAAAATAGACAATGAATTCATTTCTAGAAACACAATCTAAGGAGATAAAAAAAACAGACAATGAATTCATAGAAACACAATTTATGAAGAAAAAAACCAATGAATCTATTTTTAAAAACACTATCTATAGAGAAAAAGAAGACAATGAATTCATCTTCAAGAACACAAAATAAATCTATGGAGAAAAGACAACAAAATTTTTATCCCTAGAAACACAATCTACGGAGATGAAAGACAATGAATCTATTTCTAAATTCATTATCTATGGAGAAAAAGAAGACAACGAATCTCCAGGAATACAATCTATGGAGGAAAAATAAAAAAAGAACTCAACTATAGAAACAGTCAATGGAGGGGGAAAAAACAAACAATTTATCAAAATTCATTCTTAACTTAACTCATTCAACCCCAATGCCCATATTAACAGCATGACTTTCACTGTCTGGGCAGTGGACAGGTTAGCACCTGTACAGGGATAAGGCATCCCCGCCCTCCACGAGTCTCCTGCTGCCTTGCAGGCCGGTCTTGGCTGACCAAAGGCTAAGGGAGTAAACCCTGACAAAAAACAACCTGCTGCCTCGGTTGACCAAAGGCTAAGGGAGTTAACCATGACAGAAAGCATATATATGTCTTAGATCTACACATTATCTATTGTAGGTAATTTAAAATTGTATATTTTTACGGAGTCAGCAAGAAGGAAATTACACTACAGTATGGATCAACCAGAGAAAACAATCACCCAACATTGTTCTGGGCGACGAAACACGGATTTGAACCAGTGACAATGAGTACATCTATCTCCGTCCACGTGGGGCTAACTAAAGTTTGCAGTAGGTCTCTGTCTCTATCTCTGTGACTTTAGAGCACTTTCTTCTTGTCCTCCTACACTGAAAGTCTTCATGCACCACTTACATCTTGCACTGTGAATGTCCGTCTTCTTTAGAATCCATTCTCTATAATTTGGGTTATGCACCCATTGATCTTAAAATCTGCATCTGTATTTCGATGCCATGTTCGCAGATAACTGAAATACAATTTAAAACTTTCACGTTGAAGAGTTCCTATAAAGTCCGATAATGCTGAAACAATCTCGCGGTTCATCGCAGTCAGCTAGACTAGACTCGTTAACAAAATGGTCGCCAAAACGAAAGTGGATCCGCGAGTCGAACTCGTGAATCTACTCGCTAATCGAATATCCCGATTAAGTATTCGGAACCGGTCCGACGGCCCTCAGCTCGAAATATTTAATAGATTTAAGGAGGAACTGAAAATATTTAGAAGATTTTAGGAGATTCTAGGTGGATTTTTTTTCACAGGAGATTCTAGGATGCTACAAACCCTGCATTAAAACTAGCAAATAACAATAGCTGCCAAGAAGCTTTAAAATACCAAATACAGCTATCGCAATGATTCAAGTCTGTCGACATTCTACAATGAATAGATCCAATTACAAGGTGATGGTGCACTTAATTTGAGAGATAAATAAATATATATTTAACTTCCATTGTTTCTATCCAATGGTTCAAACGTGATGTACCCACCTGTTCGCATCGTGGTAAAACTGCCACAATGACCTCAGCGCTACCGCTAGACTCCTCCAGGTGATTGATGTCGACTATGGGAGTGTCCCGAATCAAACTGCCGGAACAGGCGATGACGTAGTCTTTCATCGGAATGCCGGCATCCATCAACGCCAAAGAGGCTGCATTGACACTAGCACAATAATTCCCACCGTCTGATTGCAACACCTTAGAAAATAAAGACATCGCAAGATGAAAACTATCTCTATCTATGCAAAAATCTATTTGAACAATATAGGGGACTTGCTGGTCCAGTGGTAAGGTGTCTGCCTCTCAACCAAATAGTTGTGAGTTCACGCCTGACACTGACAGGTTGACCGAATTTTTTTGTTTAGTAACACCCCCTTCCCTGTAGCTGTAGTTCGAGCAATCAGGCGATTTCACCATGAAAAAGTTCAGAGAGTTGGTTGATGAATCTATGGTGACAAGGGAAATTACTCTTGAAATTCAACAATGTCCCATGTTTTCTGGGTCATTTTATAATGAATTTGACTAAGTCAAACATGGCAACAAGAGCTTCGCTGAAAGATTTTTTTAGACTTAAGTCGAAGTTAGCAACCAAAGTATTAAGCTGACTGAGTTTTTGTAGCTTCATATGCTGCAATAATACGGTAAAGCAATTATCTATATATATATATATATAAATATATACAGGGTCCCCACCCAAATCTTGATTCAAATTTCTAAATCTATAAAAAAAAATTCAAGACCCCTATACATGGACAACAGAAATGGAAGTCTGGGAAGATAACTAATACACGGATGGGGACAAGCTATGGAAAAAAATCTGAACTTTATCGACCCCTTTAAAATTTCAAACTAGTATTACGTAAGAGCATTGCATTTAAATACAAGTACAAGAAATATAAAGAAGAGGGCCGCAATATAAGAAAAAACCCCAATGTTATCAGACATGCCAACTTTTTAGAATAAAAATTCAAGAGAGATCTGTATCCCTATCATCATAGTCCTGCAGTAGTACATTGCTGGACTGGCAAGACAGCGTTTTGGAGTTCAAGTCCTGTATGGTAACTACCTATATATCTAAGGGTTTATTGTTCAAAAGCATATCAAGCCATTATAGTTGTGCAGACTATTCATCCTCTGATTCTATAAAACATGAGTGAAAATTTCACAGGTGCCATGTGCATGTTGTGCAAGTAACATCCCATAGCAGTTATTAAAAAGGTGAGCCCCGTCCCTCCCCCTGATAGGCTCTAGCCAAATAATTACTCAAACACACACACACACAAAAAACCCAATAAAAGGAAACAACCCAAGAACAGACAAAAAAAGATTAGGTAAAAAGGAAAAGGAAAGATGAAGAACCTACCAGTAGAACCCGCTATCCACCCACGTTGGAATTGAGTCTCGGATATTAAAAGAAAAGCTCAATTCAAAATAGCTTCACTTCATTAATTCAAGTCAAGCCCGAAACTTTCTACCCAGCATATGTGACTAGCCCTAAAGTAATAACATGCAACCGTGAAAAAAATGAATACTCATGTAGCATTGTAACCCACATTGTAGTATTGCATGTAGCGTAATATTAACACAATACTACAGGTGCCTGCGTTGATCAGGATGCTGCATAGCAATCTTGCATTGTAAACCCCATGTAAGAGTGTATTTATATGTATGTGTGAAAGAGAGAGAGAGAGAGAGAGAGAGAGAGAGAGAGAGAGAGAGAGAGAGAGAGAGAGAGAGAGAGAGAGAGAGAGAGAGAGAGAGAGAGAGAGAGAGATTGCGTGTCGTTCTTATAAGCACGGAGCAGAAGTGTCCTGCCTGTATGGGTTTTAACCAATCGATTTGAAAAAGGCAAAACCAATCGTGAAATAGTAAATGAGGCATAATTCTAGAAAACAACAAAAAAGCACCCGATTAAACTTGAAATCTTGAATGTTAAAGGTCTGTAGATGTACTACTCCTACTACCGGTACCACTACTACTATTACTAGGCTTACCACACCAGTATTATTAATTTTCCTTTCTCTCTCCTTCCTTTTCCTCTCTGTCTCTCTCTCATTAAACGGTGATAAAAGATACTGTAAAGACTCTCTCTCTCTCTGTTTGGGACATCCGTCCCAATTAGATGGCTGGTGCTTGCGTGTGTATAAAAATGAGACAAAACACGGAGGAACTCCTCTGTGCCAAAAAACACGGAAATCCCCATCCCTGTCCCATACGGGTTACGACAATGGCCGATGGCTATTCAGCCAATGAAATGATGTTGTAGTAGCTCCCCCTTAATGGGTTGCATGGAGTAGGTTCCCCTGTCGGGTCGAGAGGTGATGCTGCCATTCGCGATTAAGGCGAGACTCTAAGCACACACAAAAAGTAGTTGATCGCAAAACTTCTGCATCCATTGTAATTTTCCGACACGCTCCCAAAATTCAAGAGCATTATTTTTTTCAAGACCAATCTCTCCCGAATTTTACCCGATGTAAAAAATCCCGACCCAGCGAGGACCCTGTATATATATATATATATATATTTTGATGTTAAATACAAGCAAAAATAATCATTTAGAGACATGGACATAAAAATAATAAAATTAATTACGAGTAGGTTGACCCCTGTCAACATTGGCCCTTTTCCATTATATCCAAATTAAAACTACCGATCAACTGATATTATTTACTCCATATAATTTGAAATGTTGTATTGACCACAAAATCACATTTATTGTTCTCCATACATACAACAAGTGTTGCATTCATCCCATGATCCACGTCCAGCTCACTGTATAACTCTATTGCATTTACTCAACTACAGCAAAGATCAGGTGATATGTTTTCAATATTTCTAGCTATGTTAAATTTTATACACCAATTCCTGTCAATATTATTACATACTTCCACATAAATGTCAATCTGCGTTTTTGGGTACAACTCGGTCAGTACAACAGCATCAAACGTCTGCTTGAGATGCATTGTCATTTCTTGCGACTTCCTGTCACCCCTGGGTCTGTTTTTGCGATCTTGTGTGCTGAACGTTGCCATGCTGTACTGGCAATTGATGAGAGTCTTGTCATGGAGCAATTTGGATTTGCTGCCAGTCACCTGAAAGCAGAAAATATAGATTACACAATGACTAGAACACATGATGCAATCTTTACCATTTACATGACATGTTTCATCTCTCCACAGAGAGTCTAGCTGCCAAAGTGAAGACCTGAGCTCTCTCTCTCTCTTGGTAAGAATACAATTGGCAGATCTTCGATTCACCCTTGACAAAATTACCTGAAAATTTCTCAGGCCAAATGTTATGCAAGATTATACAAAACAAAAACTGTTACATAATATGATGACAATGCTGAGACATCCAGACAGGAAATCTCCGTTCCCATCCTTCTCCTCTAACCAATTCCATCGAAATTTATTTCTCACGCCATTTTCTACAGATTTAATGTCTGAATTCCTATCAACGAAGTCAAGAATTTCCGACATGATGAAAGTTTCACAAGTTAAAGGTAGAGATCTAGATTGATACGTAGTTATAACAAAGCAAAGTGCCAAATCGAACTGAGACTAAGACTGAAACAATGCCTGAATCTCAAACGGAAGTTTCAACGCCGGAAATAAAAATTTTTAAAATCATTTCTCCCGACATTCGTCATTTCTACCACTCGAATCGCAAATGTCCAAAACTATAAAATTTTTCGATCGGTGGAAAAATGTCGGCAATTGATAAAATTGCCGGCATTCCACCTAAAGGCGGAGAAATAGCTGGGTCTGAAATTGGATTGTTTTTCTTGACAACAATTATTCAACAGAATTATAATCATGCTATAATCATAATGGAAGTATGGTCGATTTACTAATAATGGATATAATTATAATATTTAATAAAAGGCCACCGTTGTTCGCAAGGTGCCTTGCGAATAACGCTTGAACATTGGTCCGCAAGGCACCTTGCCGATAGTCCTGCTTTTGTGGCGGCATTATCAGCAAGGACCGGAATTTTGGTCAAGTTCACAGATAAGCATGTCTTGAAAAGTATGTTAGTGTTCTGTTCAATTTAGTACCACTCCCTCCCCTGGTGTGTATGATTGTGCCTGTTCAGCAACCTAATCTTTTTATCCCTTTCTGCGATGTATAAATGAAATGAAAAGTCAAAGAAAATTCTCATTTGTCGAAATTTATTTGAAATGTAAATCTGAGAGAATAGTTTAAAAACAATTTACAACCTTTGAAACAAAATACACCTTGCGGATAACGCTTGTACCTTGGATCTGCAAGGCACCTTATGGATAATGACTCCCCTTAATAAAAATGAATTATCATCTTTCAAATTTCTTGATAATTTACAGGCTTGTACGTAGTGTAGCTGCTAAGTATTCTGAGATTTATTGACAAGCCAACCGCACACTGCCTACACATAATCATGGTAGATCTAGTTTAACAATTACATTTCTTACTTTGGATAAATCTGGAATGACTAAAAAGCAAACAGTCCAAGAATCTCATACAAACACTACTAACATTGTCTGAGCCTTGACTGGCTAATTTATCTAAATCAAGATATTCTTAGAATTAAAACTTCAGTAAATTGGGTCACAGTAAGCCAGTACATCAGAGACGAAAATAAAAACACTGTTTGCATTTATTTGACAAACAATGCAAACTAGATTTTGCTATATTTCTGTTCTAATAAATAAGGGAGTTTCACGTTCATAAATAGGCCTAGATATATGTTGGATGTACCATAAATCCAAGATGCGGAAGTAAGCGCTTCCATACATCAAGAGGGAACCTTTTATTGAATTCTAGAAATATAAATTAAATGAAGAAAAAGAAAATAAGAAAAATACTGAAAACATAAATTTCAAATTAAAAGAGATTTCTATTAGGCTTACCCCCTCCCCCTACCCAAACACTGAGAATGCCTCTCCCCCTCTTCCAATGTTGCCCATTCGCTGAAGTGTTGTAACCTCTGCCGGACATCGGAGCCTGCTTCCTGTCCCAATTTTGCGGTACCTGCACCCACTTTGTTAGAAGTGTGTGGTGAGTGTAGTATATACTATCATAGTATAGAGTGTAAGTGTATGGCATGATCAAATTAAGAGCAAACAAAAGTCAATTATTTATGCCAGTCTGATATGCCATACTACCTCTTATCATTAACACTTGAACTGATTGTGTGTTAAAATAAGGACGATGCTATTTTCACCGTACGGTGATAATAGTCTGGGTAGGCTATTTACATCGTACGGTGAGGTGAAAGGGTGTTTTGGTAGGGTAGGCTATTTTCGGTGAGGAAGTTTGGTAGGGTGTTTTCACTGAACTGTCACATTATTATATTATGTTGCCTAGATGTTTTAGACCCTTAGATAACTTATAATACCTAAATTTTACATGTTGGTGATATTTTGCCTTTCTATGTGTTTTACTTTTAAAATGCTGTTATTATTTACTTCTTATATTTTATACAAATTATAGTGGAAGAATGAAAAGGAAACAGAAGCATGAGAGGAGTAGAGAGGGATTAACAGTTGTCGAGTGCAAACGAAGAGGTGTATGTGTGTGTGTGATATATATATGCGTGTATGTATGTATTGTATGCCAATCAACTTTGGCAATAGTAAAATTCCTGTTAACGACGTTGTAAAAGACTTAGGGGTGTTCATTGATTCAGATCTTTCCTTTAGAAGTCAAGTAAATAACATCATCAGAAAAATGTATATGATAATAGCTTGGTATGATATTTTCACCGTACGGTGAAAATAGTCACTCCGTTAAAATAAACAGTGACTGTCTAGAAATCTCTCAATCGCCATTTAGATTCTAGATCTAGAACGATGTGAGTATTCGCATCCTCCAAGGGGGATAACTCTTGAATATATTAATTCTCATCCTGAAAATTTTAATTCTCATCCTGTTCATTTTTTCCCAACCCTGCTGACACTTTACTGACTGTGACACCGAGCCGACCATTCCTAGCGCTTATCCCATAATGCTGAGGCTGGTGGGACAGTGAGGCTACTACTAGTACTACAGGATGAGAATAAACGTATTCTCATCCGGTATGAAAAAGGAGTAGATAAACTGAATTATCCCCCTTACAGGATGCGAATAACGACAGCCATCTAGAATTCTAGATCTATTCTATACCATTGTAAGTGTCAGATTGGTCGAAATTACCGACACCCATTTATTCTAAAAGCAACCTCTCAAAAAGTTCAATCTATTTCTCATTATTAACAATAGATTTCGATCTACCTCGTGGGGACCATAAACCGCTGCCAACACTTTGGTGTTTCCTTGTTCAAGGTATGCCGAGCCATCCGCTTGTTTGAAAACGCCTTTCTTGAAACGGATTCTACGAAGCTCGTTCGGTTTGCGACCATCATATCGAAAACCCTGATCAGACAGGAGTTCTAAGCCCGCCATTTGTAAATCACTTTGCTAGTTGGAAGATTTTCAAATCACAAACAATCAAAACACTTAAAAGTGAATCAAAATAATTCCACGGCAAATTTACAATTTCAAGCCTTGTCAGTCGCGTGTATCTACTTTCACTTTTGAAAACTCAAACGTCTAAAACCTCGAGGCTTGATCTGCGATACTACGACAGTGAAATCCATGAACATCGATACTACGTGCATTGGCGGTTGAAAGCCGTTTCTCCATTGAGTTTTATTTTTCTCCTTTCATTTGTTTTTCTTCACAAAGCAATATTATAACTTACACTCATTAATTTCATATGGACCTTTATTTTTCACTTTTAATTTTCATCGATAAAAAGTCGAGCCGCCAAGAAGTGAATGTACTCACTTTTGTGAAAAACGTGAACCTCTTTGGAAAGACCAAATCGAATCCTCGTTAATTTGACTGCGATTTGATACCAATACAACTAGGCATGTACAGAGTTCACTTGGGTGACGTTCGATCGTTCGTGGTCCGACAGCATGGTTCCTCCTTAGATTCACTTAAAAGGAAAACAAATTACAATAAGATAGGCTAATTTCATCGCCCTCAAGTGTAATCAAATCTGCTAACGTGGATATGGCTGTTTGTGAATCGTAATGTAAACAACATAACAAATGAATAATAAAAACAGAAACAAGAAAAATGAATAAAATACATGTAATAATAAAAATGATAATATTTAAATTAACAATAATGATAATAATAAAAATAATGATAATAATGATAATGACGATAATAAGGATAATGATGATGATAATAAATATATTATGATAATAGCCTAATAATACCCTAATAATGATAATGATGATGATGGTGATATTATTATTAAAAATAATAATAATAGGCTAATAATAATAATGATAATATTAATAATTATAACACTAATAATAATGATAATAATAATAAAAATAAAAATAATAATAGTAATAATAAAAATGATAATAATAATTATAATAATAATAATAATGATAATAATAATAATAATAATAATAATAATAATAATAATAATAATAATAATAATAATAATAGGATAATAATAATAATAATCTTTCTTTCTTTATCAGTTCCCATTCTACCTTTCGGTGTATGGGTTCAGATGCCCAAGATGATCTTTCTCCAGGATGCCCTGTCCTGGCATTTTCTGTTCCTTCCAAAAAAGTTATATCTTCTTCCCACTTTCTCCGAGATCTGCCTTGTGGTCTTTTATCTTGGGCTTTAACACGGTATACTGGTTTAGCTATTCTATTGTTATTCATTTTGTTTACATGCCCAAACCATCTCAATTGATTTATTTCTATCTTAGTTTTTATGCCATCTGCTTTGATTTGATCACTTACCGTAGTGTTTCTGATTTTGTCTCCTTCAGTTTTCCCTACTACTCTTCTTAGATGTTTCATTTCGGCTGCCTGTACTCTACTGTATTCCCTACTGTCTACGGTCCATGTTTCACTGCCATATAGGAGAGTAGGACAATAAACTGTGTTGTATATTGCCATTTTGGTTTTTGTTGACAATTCTTGTTTACCTACAAATGCCTTTCCTAGATGGTTATATATTGCACTTGCCTTTTGGATTCTCTGGCTGATTTCTTCTCTTAGTTTTCCTCAGAGTTAATCATTACTCCTAGGTTATAGTAGCTTTGAACTTGTTCTAAATTCTCCCTGCCCAATTTAAGATTTTGTGTTTTAGCTTCCCTAGTTACTAGCATTGTTTTGATTTTCTTTGCATTTACTCTCATTCCTCTTTTATTTAGTTCATTGTTTATAATATTGATATTCGACTGAAGGTCACTTTCTGATTTTCCAAACAGAACTAAATCATCGGCAAATGGAAGAATTGATACATTTACTGGTTTGAGCTTCCACATATCTACATTCGTTTTCTTCATTTTGAGGATGCCTTTGTGACTGAATCCATAACTGTCATAAACAAAAGAGGACTTAGAATACAACCCTGTCTTACTTCTATATCGACATCAAATTCTTCAAATATGTTTCCAGCTACTCTCACTGCACATGTTGGTTTATTGTAAAAACCTTTAATGGCTTCTATTAAATTTTGCTGTACGTTATGTTCTTTTAGGAATGCCATAGTTTGTCCCTCCTCACAGTGTCAAATGCCTTTTCTAGATAAAAAACACAGGTGCAAGTCAATTTTTCTCTCAAAGAATTTTTCTATTATTTGTCTAATTGTAAATATGTGTCTTGTACACTTCTTCTTGGTCTAAATCCACTCTGATGTTCTTCAATCTGATCCTCTACTCTTTTCCTTAGTCTCATTTCCAGTATCCTGGCATACACTTTTTCCTGGTACGCCAAGTAGTGATATCCCTCTATAGTTTGAACATTCCATAGTTGATCCTTCCTTATGTATTGGTACTACCGTTCCCTTTTTACAGTCGTCTGGCACCTGTTTGGACTTCCATGCTTGTTGGCATATTGCATGTAGTAGTTTGTCTGCCTCTCTCCCTTGGTTTTTAATCATTTCTGGATAAACTTGATATGCTCCTGGGGCTTTTCCTTATTTCACTTTTCTTATAGCTGTTTTGATTTCTTAAGATTAAAATATTATTTGGTCCTACATTTTCTATTCCTTGCCTTTTTTTCTTTGTTTCTGTAATGGCCAAAGTTCATTTTTCAATGCCTACTTTGAATATTTCCATTTCTTCAACTTTGTTTAATTCTAACTCCCTTTTCCTTTTATTGCCCTAACATTCCATGTTCCAAAAAGCACAGTCCATGTGTTTTGTCTGCCTCTCTCCATTTTCGTCGTTGAAAGGATCAAGCTCTTGGGTATAATATATTTATTTATCTGCAACAGATATCTTTATTTTTTTATGTTATTCTGTTTTAGGTTTTAGATAAAGGGGATTAGCTCACTGTACCCTAGGTAGATGGTGGGGCTGCCACCTTGAGGCCCCCTACCAGGCCTTGTTATTTACTGTCAGGGTTAACTCTAACTGTTTTCCTTTGGTCAGCAAGCCTCCCTAAGTTCCAAAAGCACAAGATTTTCGTCGTTGAAAGGTCAAGCCGGGTATAATATATTTACCTGCAAGGAAGCAGGAGACTCGTGGAGGGCAGAATCATACTCCCCGTACAGGTGCTTACCTGTCCACTGCCCGGATAATAATATTAATAGGAGATGATGATGATGATGATGATGATGATGATGATGATGATGATGATGATGATGATGATAATAATAAAAATAATAATAATAATGTGCTCAGAAACGTTACCAGGGCATCTTTACAAGCCTACATGGTGTGGAATGACAAGTCACCCTAAAACAGTTTATTTTTAAACACAACGAAACAAAGAAAAGAACAACAAAGCCTGATATGAGTGTATTGTAACGAGAATACAAATCTGCACTTTACGAAGACTCGACGAAGACTGCCCCTAAACACAATCCCCACATTGACCGATATTCCCATTGTACTGGCAACCTTCTAATCTAAGGAGGGCTCCATCTGGCCATAAATCTCGTCACTCCTCTCACAAGGCATTGGTTGAGAGTTAGGGTGTCGAAGACAGGACAGGTAATTAGCGAGTGCGGAGTAAAACAAGATGGATGATATTACAATGTAATATTATGATTAGCTGGCTCTCCGTCACAAATTTACAGTCCCCAGCTTCCGTACATCAGCGTGCTTGTCAAGAAACAGTCTGTTAAGTCGTAGGGGGTAGGGTGGGGGGGGGGGACTCGGTAGTCCTGATGCAAGGGGTCTGCCTCTCAGCCGCCGACGGTTGAAAAATTGTCTCAACTTTTTTCGAGTAAAATCTACCCCATCTCCCACCCCCCTCCTCTGGTCCAGGTAGGTAGATCGACACTTAATGCCACCGAAGACTGCGATAAAAAGAAGATGCAAATCACATGACTGTGTACGTTGAAGATCCTAGCAAAACCCCCAAGATCATTTTGGTTGTGGATGTGGGTGAAATCAAATCAAATCAAATTAATCAAATCAAATCAAATCAAATTAATCCAATCAAATCAAATCAAATCAAATCAAGCCAATGTCAGTCTTGAGGGTAAAAGTAGGCGCACCTAACTGCTGCCTTTCTTACTAAAAAATGAAAATTAAAAAAACAGAAAATAAGAATTCTTTTTAAAAGAAGAAAGAAAGAAATAAAGCCTGCAGTCAAGCGAGCAACAGCGGAGCTTTGAACTTGAAGTTCACGGTATCCAACATTGGTTGTTTCAAGTTAAACCTCTGGAGTTTGTTTCTGTTTGGGTATTTCAAGTTAAACCTCTGGAGTTTGTTTCTGTTTGGGTGTTTCAAGTTAAACCTCTGGAGTTTGTTTCTGTTTGGGTGTTTCAAGTTAAACCTCTGAGTTTGTTTCTGTTTGGGTGTTTCAAATTAAACCTCTGGAGTTTGTTTCTCTTTGGGTGTTTCAAGTTAAACCTCTGAGTTTGTTTATCTTTGGGTATTTCAAGTTAAACCTCTGGAGTTTGTTTCTCTTTGGGTATTTCAAGTTAAACCTCTGGAGTTTGTTTCTCTTTGGGTATTTCAAGTTAAACCTCTGGAGTTTGTTTCTCTTTGGGTA
>JAXRKP010001444.1:100000-124982 GCA_037039925.1 Doris montereyensis
TTTTGGTTTTGAGACTGAGAGGCCGACACCTTGCTATGAAAATGTCAGAACTACCCCCCCCCCCCCCCCCCCGCCCTCCGTAACATTTGACTTGGCACTGCTTACTGTGGCAAGATCCACATCATATTGTTTCTTTGCTTCAATGCAGTAGTTTACCCTCTACATCCTGTTGCGGTGATCTCAGCATGAATATAAGAAAGAAACGATAGACAGGCGAAAAGACAAGATGTGGATACAAAGGGAAGTACCTACCACCGCCACCTTCTTCCAAGTTGGTTTTTTATACATTTGATTTGATTTGATTTGATTTGATTTGATTTGATTTGATTGGATTCGATTGATTTGAATCGAATCGAATCGATTTGATTTGATTTGATTTGATTTGATTTGATTGATTCGATTCGATTTGATTTGATTTGATTTGATTTTTGATTTGATTTGATTTGATTTGATTTGATTTGATTCGATTTACCCACATTCACAACTAAGGTGATCTCGGTGTTTGGGATAGCATTTTGATTTTGTCCTGACTGTCTTGTAAACAGCCAAGGGATCTTTAATGCGCACAGAGTGTTGTGATCTGCACACGGGACCTGGTTTTTATCGTCTGTCTTTCTTGGGACTAGGTGTCAATCCACCTAAGAGTCTTGAGTTTTAACTTCCTTCATTTCTCACCGATGTTTTTCGTTCGTTTATTTATTTCATTGCAATTTACGTTGTCCACCATATGCGATGATCTCAGAGTCCCATCTTAGTTTTGTACAATTCGTTTTCTGAAATGCATAGACAAAGAAGATAACGATATATTGTGTTACAATCCATATCCCCGCACGTGCGTCTCACTGGCTTGACATCATTAATAATTTGCACTCCAGCAGGTCATTTCGTTCACAATGTCCTTCTTAACTCCCGTGGGAAACACATTGATGTAGCACAGCGCTCTCTGTTAAACTCGTCATACTACCATTCTCGTGCCCTTCTAACTTCTCTGTATATTATAGCTGGGTTCTCAATCGCACCTGGGCCAAATGAGGAAAGCAGGGAGAAATACCTTTCTTAACACTCTAATGATGTGTTCACAGCTGACTATTTTTTTTCCGGCGAACAAGGCGCACACCCATTCGATGCGATTGTGCTCAAGTGTGTACCGTTGTTAAAAAGCAAGTGGCTTGCACAGAGTGTACCGTTGTTAAAAAGCCAAGTGGCTTGCACAGAGTGTACCGTTGTTAAAAAGCAAGTGGCTTGCACAGTGTACCGTTGTTAAAAAGCAAGTGGCTTCAGTGTGTTCTGTCGTGGCTGGGACACGTTCGGCTTGTGCGACCTGTGCGATATGTGCGACCTGTGCGGCGAACAAAAAAATAAAAAAAAAGGAAAAAGAAAAGGACGTCCACACTAGAGCACTAATTTTGTGCGTCATGTTGCGTTCGTGCGCCCTATTCACCAAAAACACTCGGCTGAGTGTAAGAGTAGAACGTGGCCATAGAAAAAAAACAACCTAACAGCCATGGTCCCACACCAGTGTCGTAGTGATTACACACTTATTTTACTACTACTACTACTTTTACTACTGCTACTACTACTACTAATACTACTACCACCACCACCAACACACTACTACTACTACTACTACTACCACTACTACTACTACTTCTACTACTACTACTAATACTACTGCCACCACCAACACTGCCACTACTGCTACTTCTGCTGCTGCTACTGCTGCTGCTGCTGCTGCTGCTGCTGCTGCTGCTGCTAATACTACAGGTACTACTACTGCCACCAACACTACTGCTGCTACTGCTACTACTACTGCTACTGCTGCTGCTGCTGCTGCTGCTGCTGCTGCTGCTGTTACTACTACTGCTGCCACTGCTGCTACTACTACTACTGTTTGCTGCTGCTGCTGCTGCTGCTGCTGCTGCTGCTACTACTGCTGCTGCTGCTGCTGCTGCTGCTGCTGCTGCTGCACTACTGCTGCTGCTGCTGCTGCTGCTACTACTGCTACTGCTGCTGCTGCTGCTGCTGCTGCTACTACTTTGCTACTACTACTGCTACTACTACTACTACTACTACTGCTGTTGCTGCTGCTACTGCTACTACTACTACTGCCACCACCACCAACACTACTACTACTACTACTACTACTGCTGCTGCTACTACTACTACTACTACTACTACTACCACCACCACCAACTTCTACTACTACTACTACTACTACTACTACTGCTACTGCTACTACTTCTACTACTACTACTGCTGCTACTACTACTACTACTGCTACTACTACTGCTACTGTTACTACTGATTGCGATCATTAACATTTTCAAATTTACCATGCGGTGATCTTAGGATGAATCAAAGTTTGTTTTGTTTGATTGTTTTTAAAAATTTACCCTGCCCACCATTCAAGGTGTGCGTCGGTGGCCGACTGGTTAGGCTGCCGGACTGGGATCATGAGATCCCGAGTTCGAATCCTTAAAAAGCCAGGTCTGACGTTATGTTTTTGGTAAAGACACTTAACACGCATTTTCCCCACTCTACCCAGGTGCAAATGGGTACAAGCACTAGTTTGGGAGTAAAAATCTGCATCAGACTAGCGTCCTGGCCAGGAGGTGATTATTGTCCCTTGCTCCATTTCATGCTATAGAAACTGGGGTAGCTCCGGCTCTATAGGCTTTAGGAGCCTTGAAGAAACTTTACTTTACTTTCTTTTACTTTACCATTCAGGGTGAATTAGAGGAAATAGCAAGATGAAAGATAAATGAAAAAAGAAGGAAAAAGAAAAGAATTAGAACCTACCAGCAGGACCCGTCAATCACACACACAGATTGCGACACAACGTCTACAACATAAATAAATCTTTAAAAAATAAAACATAAAACTAGGACATAAATAAATTGTTAACAAATAAAACATAAGATTAAGATATAAATAAATTGTTAACAAATAAAACATAAGACTAAGATATAAATAAATTGTTAACAAATAAAACATAAGACTAAGACATAAATAAATTGTTAACAATAAAACATAAGACTAAGACATAAATAAATTGTTAACAAATAAAACGTAAGACTAAGACATAAATAAATTGTTAACAAATAAAACATAAGACTAAGATATAAAAAAATTGTTAACAAATAAAACATAAGACTAAGACATAAAGAAATTGTTAAAAATAAAACATAAGACTAAGACATAAAGAAGAGACAAAAAGAACAACATCACACAAGCTAAGTAGAAAAAGAAACAGCCAGCATCTATAAGAAAATTGACAACAACAACAAAAGAATAAAAAAACATGTATAAACAATTTAGCCAATAAAAAATTAAAAAATGACAAAAGAGTCCATGTATATATTCACACCTTCTTTGTTTATTGTTTTCTCGTAAAAGACATAAGCCAAGGATAAAACAGAATGGGCACACATAATTATTTATATCTGCTCACATTTTACAAATCTTAGAAATTGACTAATTTTGATGTTATGTTAAAAAGAAGATGATTATCAGTTTATACTAATGTAGTGATATATGATTATCAGTTTAACTAATGTAGTGATATCAAAGAAAAAGATGATTATCAGTTTATACTAATGTAGTGATATCAAAGAAAAAGATGATTATCAGTTTATATTAGTGTAGTGATATCTCTCTGATTATCAGTTTATACTAATGTAGTGATATCAAAGTCAGAAATTTGTTTGTACGCATTTTCCCACTGATTATCAGTTTATCAGTTTATACTAATGTAGTGATATCTCTGATTATCAGTTTATACTAATGAGTGATATCAAAGTGAATTCATTTGTTTTAGGTAGGTGATTAATTGTCCCTGTCCCAATATGCTGGTACAACCCAATTTCAAAATGATCTAATGGCTCGATGCAATCATTGCAATTTTACTTACCTGTCTGCCATATGTGGTGATTTTCAAAATGAATGGTGAGGAAACCAAGATAAATGCGAAGTGAAAATGAAAGTGAAAGGAAAGAAGTAGGACCTATCAGAAGCACCCACAAACCGCCCCTCCCCCTTAATGACAGAAATAAGTACTTTTTTTATCGATAATTATATAATATAAAATGTGATTTAACTTTTGTATGTAATGGGAATTACAAGTCAAGGCGCCTTAACTTTGCATTATCTTGGAACCAGCAAAGGTTTGGAAACTTGGGGATTTTGATTTAGAATTGACATTAACCACGTCTACCATTAAGGTGACCTCAGGGATTTCGGTAGGATTAAAAATAAAAAAATTCGGACTCCTCTGTAACCAGTCAAGTCAAGGGATCTTTAACGCGCTGAGTGTTGTGATCTGTATACGTGACCTCCTTTTTATCATCCGTCTACAATGGGACTAGGTGTCGATCTAATTTCCTGGAGCAAGGAGGTAGATTTTACTCGGGGAAAAAAAACTCGAGAAAAATGTTCAAACCACGACCTTTAAGTTGAGTGGCCGACACCTTACCTCTGGACTTCCAGGTTCCCAGAAACATGGGGAACTATTGATGACGGAAAACAAACAAACCTGTGCAGGAAAACTTTGGAATGTTAAGTTTGTTTCTTTCATTGAATTTTACCTTGACCACCACGTGCAGTGATCTCAGGGCGAATTAAAAGGAAACAGCCAGATGAAAGATGAATTAATTGAGTGACTGGAAGGAATTGTACCAACAACAAAACATAAGACTAAGATATAAATAAATTGTTAACAAATAAACATAAGACTAAGACATAAATAAATTGTTATCAAATAAAACATAAGAAGAGAGAGAGAGAGAAGAGAACGATGGAAGTGAAGAAAGGTGAATGAGTTTGAGTCGGTATAGGAGCTCTGGAATAAGGGAATCGAACTATGACGAGTGTGAAACGATGGAGCAAGAAAATGAATTGAAGTACGAGACTTCGAGTGCGATAGAGAGAATGTCCTAGACGAGATTCGTGACCGAGATGATGGAGAGTGAGAAGGAGGTACGAGATGAGGGGGGACATGTCCATGAGAGAGGACCGAGAATATGAAGATGGTAAAGATCGGACGACAGGGAAGCATCTTAACCTATGATGTGGGAAGAGATGAGGGAAGAATATGAAGAGGGAAAGATACCGGAAGGATGTTGATGTATAGCTGAGGATGAGATTGGGAGACGCTATAGAGTCAGATATTGACATGAGGGCTCTGTATTCGACGAGTGCAAAGAGAAAGGATCGTAGGAATGGACCTCGAGACAGAACGTTAGACCCGACCACTGCATTAATCTGAAAGAGAGACGAGTATAACAGAATGAGAGAGAACGGAGCAGAGACCCTGAGAAGGAAGACGAACAGAGGAGGAGAGATGAAGAGAAGATAGTGGAGGGGGAAGAGAGGAGGTGACAAGACGAGAAGAAACGAGAAGAAGGATGATCCGTGGAGAAAAGCTCAGAAGGTGAGCCGTAGGGGAACCTCGACGAGAGGAAGTGCAAGGAGTGACCGACGAGCGAGCGATGAGTCAACATAGTAGACAGACCAGAAGATGTGTGAGAGCGATGATGAGAGGGGGGGGTCCGTGAAATTTGTAGTAACCTGGAGATGTAGATGGGTGAAGGAGACTTAGAGTGCGACAGGACGGAGAGGGATGAGGAGAAAGACTGACAAAGATGTAGACCGTAGTAGAACTAATTACAGAAAGGAGTTTGCTGAGATATGAGAAGAGGCATACGACCAACAAAGCTTTTAAAAAGCACTGGTAGAGAGATTTGATGAGGAGAGAAGATTTTGGGAGATTATTAAATGCAGACGACGCGATATGACGAGAGTTTGTCAGGCAGGGGATGGACTGGTCTACTCGATAAGACAGAGAGCACGAGATATGGGAAGCGGTTGCAGATTTTTGTAGCATGACATGGGCACCACAAACGACTAAGCCAACGACCGAGAAATACGATTGAGCGACTAAGTGAGATGTCACGAAAAGATGTCCGTGAATGTGGATAGAAGAATGAAGAGTGAGTGCAGAGCGAGAGGATATTAGGAGGCCGAGAGAGAGTGAGAGTAAGGTTAAGCTGGAAGAAAGAACAAGAGCGAAAGAGAGCGAGTGAGAGAGTGACGCCGATGGCAACAAGAAAAACATTCGAACTGGCGAATTTAGAGAGACTAGACGATGTAGAAAAGCAGGGAAGGCGACGGAGTCATGGGAAGAGATACCCAGAGAGCGGGTAACACAGATGAGAGAGAGTAGAATGAGACTGAGCAAGACGAAGACCTACGATCATGGAGGGTCGAGACAACAGATACTGACTGCGGGATGGATAAGTTGAGCCTCGAGAGTGAAGTCGATCAAGAGAGAGAGATTATGTGAATACACGATGATGTGCGTATACAACATAGAGGGCGAGTTAGATAGAGCTGAGACGATGGACCAGTTTTGACCCCATGAGATGAGGAGAACAGGGAAATGATGATACGATTGAGATAGATGATGAGCATTACTCGAAGAAGAGAGGAGAGAGAGTAAAGAGAGGAGCGACAGGTAATGATGAGAATGTAGGAGAGAATCGCAGAGAGCGGAGTGAATCGAGGATGACCAAGAATGGTGGGGATCCGCGAAGAGCGACGTAGACGAGACGGACCATGATGCGGAAGATGATGGACCTTGGGAGGACTTAGAGAAGACTGCGATCGAGAAGAGAATCCTTCGAACCGACCTTACGACCAAAAAGAACGGACGAGAGCTGAGATGGAGAGTTCGAAGTGAGCAAAAATGAGAACCATAGATGAGAGCATACGATTAGAGAACACTTGAGAGAGACGAGGAGAGCGACTAGGATGATTGATGTGAGAGAGAGAAAGTTAATGAATTCTTAGAGACTGGCGGAGCTGATAGACGACTCGATAGAGGGGGGTGGGGGACAGATGATGATTGAGATAACTCTTTAGTCAAGGAGAGAGGGAGAGACGAGTCACGGAGACGAGACGGAGAGCGACTACAGAGTGCCCAACGAGAAGAAGAAGAGTGAGCGCATGCACGATGGAGAACAAGATGATCCTTGATCCCCCCCTGAGACACCGACCCGACAGTAAGCTCGGATAGGATAGAGATGACAGGAGCGCCCCGAGAGAAACTAGTTCGACAAGGGAGAGTGACGAGGAGCCCCTAGAGGACGCCGAACGAAGATGAAGGACAGAGATCAGTGAGAGAGCGGAGAGGCGAGCCGGACTGGGGGGAGAGAAGATAAGCTGAGGATAGGAATGAACGCGAGACGTGAGAGACAGATGGAAGGCACAGACAGACCAGTGAAGAGACTGATGAGACGAATGCACCAAAAACAGCACGTTTAGCGAGAGACAGAGGAGCGATAGAGTCTTGAGAATACAGAGTGA
Organism: Doris montereyensis; assembly: GCA_037039925.1. Lineage (NCBI taxonomy): Eukaryota > Metazoa > Mollusca > Gastropoda > Nudibranchia > Dorididae > Doris > Doris montereyensis. The sequence continues at coordinate 107,363 of JAXRKP010001444.1, forward strand.
CCGAGAAGTCAGGAAGCGACATAGGAGAAGCAACCATCGAGACAGATGAGCCGAGGAGAATACCGATCAGGATTTAGACCTGAGGATTCTGCGAGACCCGCATGAGATCGAGACCAATAGACGAGAGAGCGCAGGTGAAGGCGATCCGGGAGGATAAGTAGCTGAGAAGGAATGAGTACGGAGACAGAAAGACGAAGAACCTGGCACTCGATCTCTAGACGAAGCACACCGACGGGTGGACGACGGGAGCTCGATCGAGAGAGCTATAACAGACGGAGCTGCACAGACGATGGGAGTCGGACGCCGACAAGAGTAACGACTGAACGAGATAGAGCGATCAAAGAGAGAGTACTGGGGGAGCCCAACAAAGAAGAGAGAGTCCCCGAGACACGCCCGAAGTCGGAAGAAGCCGACTCATCGAGAGTCTGCCGATGTTTTAGGGAGAGATGTAATTGACGAAAACGATACGTATTCACGGAACGAACTGGTGCAGAGCCGCTAGATCGAGATGTGATGAGAGGCGCTAGAGAACGAGAGATGGAGACCAGAGTTGCTTGAACAGCGAGAGGGGAAGAAGCAGAGAGGTCAGAGAGCAGACGACCCTGTTACCGAAGAATGAGCCCCCCGCTGTTGAGAGACGAGAAGCGGCTCCGCCGACCGAGAAAAGAAGAGAGGCAACGAGAAGATTCGATACGGGACGAGTGAAGAAGAGAGCAGAAGAATGAGAGAGTCAACCGAGAGATCGAGACGAGGAGACATGAGGAGAGAGAACCCTTCAGAGAGAGACAGGAACGAGATACAGATCATGACAAAGAGAGAGGTCGCCGAAAAGAGAGACGCGGTGGGAGAGAGTCCGGAGGAGATAGGGATAGAAGAGACGAGCGACGAGAGATGAACTTGAGGAGAGATTCAACATACCCGTCAGAGAGATAAGACGTAGATAGTCACGGAAGACGACACACGAGAGGACCCGGAGATGAGATCATCACTCCCCTGAGCGACTGACATTCGAAGAGATAGCACTTGAGAGTTGCAGAGAAATTACAAGAGAGCGAGAGCATTGAGAGCCGGAGTGCTATACGAGAGAGAGCGTAGCAACCTGAGGATGACTGAGAGAGACACGGGTAAAAAGAGACGAGAAAGAGAAGAGAGAAAACGACCGAAGACCCTTGACGGAGAACACGAGTAAGAGGAAGGAGAGAGGATAGACGAGAAGGGATGCAAGATGGTAAGAATAAATAAGAAGAGATGTGAGCAGAGGAAGAGAGGAACAGAGAAAGATAAATGAGAGCCTGAAACGTCGAGAGAGATCGCGTCCGGATCGAAAGGACGACGAGTAGCGTGTAAGAAGAAAGACCAGAGAGAGAGAGTGAGTGAGAGAGGAGAAGATATAGGACTTAAGAGGAAGTCGAGGACGACATAGAGAGTTCAAGAGGAGAGTTGGCCTGAGAGAGAGACGTAGGACGAGAGGTTGTGAGGGGAAGACGATGCTTGGGTGGTGACACGGAGAGGGATCGACAATGGGGCGAAGTGAGGAGACCAGACGAGAGCCAAGAGATCTGCGAGACGGGGAGAACGAAGACAAGAGCCATGGCTGGAAGAGCGGAGATGAAATGGAAGAGAGGTGAGAAGAGATACTACGAGAGAAAGCGACAGAGTGAGACGACGATGGGGAGCGAAGACGTCGACAGGCGTACGTACTGAACATTTGATGAATCTTGGAAGAAAGAGAGTAACGAGTCAAGCGCTGAAGAATACGGAGAGAATCCCAGATAAGTTCAGAGATTTGACGGCGAAGTTATCGACGACAGAAGCAGTGTAGGCCAGATCGACGACGAGATCTGAAGAGGAGACGAGGCTGAGATCAGAGACGAGGAAGGAGAGAGAACCCGACAAAGGAGCAAAGGACCGGACGTGAGCACGAATAGAAACGAGGAGTCGGAGATGAGAAGATAAGTTCCTACCGGGATCGGAAGAAGATCGACCGAGGAAGAAGACGCGAGAGATAACCGAGACCACGCCCGACGCCACGATCTGAGCTTCCGAGAGGAGGCAAGGAAGAGAGGAGCGATGAGATAGACGAGAGGTAGCGGGATAGGCGAGAAGCACGGAGACGAAGGAGGAGAGAAAGACGAGCGAACGAATCGGAAGAGACGAACGGCAAGACTGCTTCTGAGACGAGAAGTAGAGCGGATGACGAGAGAGCCACGGACTCCGAAGACAGACGACAAGTAGAACAGAATGAGAGAGAGAGAGAGGAGGGAACCGGATGACAAAGACGAAGAAAATTAGAGTGGGAAAGAAGACACTAGATCCTTAAGAGTAAGACCGAGAAGTAGTGACAGAAAGATTGCGAGCGAGACGAGCTAGAGAGAGGGAGAGAGACGACGCTAGACGAGAGGACGGAGATAAGACGCGAGCATGAAGAGGGACGAGAGAGATGGCAGAGGAGCGAGGAGAGAGAGAGAGAGCACGAGGAATTGACAGGGACCGTCAAACGAGAGAGAGAGAGAAGAGCAGAGAGACAGATCGATAGGATGGGGAGAGAGGGAGAAGGAGAGTAAGAGGTAAGAAGAAGAGAGAGAAACGACAAGAGAGAAGAAGAGAGTGAACGGAGACTAGGCATGGAAGGGAGATTCGAGGAGAGGGAGGGCGGGAGACTGAGAGTATGATGATCAGAAGATGCGAGCTACGATAAGGGGAGGTAGAGATGAGCGGAAGAGGGAGATGAGAGAGATGAGGAACTGAGCTGAGGTTGAGGTTAGAAGAGAGTGAATGGAGATAAGAAAAGGAAAGCACGCAGGAGAGCTGAGGAGCCTTGAAACCACGAGAGCCCGACCGAGAGAAGATAGAGAGACCGAGCGGAGAATGTGAGAGACGAGCAAGGATATGACAGAGAGACGAATGGAGAGACGAGGAGAAGAGAGAGGAGGACCGCGAAGGAGGAAGCGAGGACGATGACCGGGACTAGATTGGGAGGTGAGACGAGAACAGGAGGGGGGTCGAGTTGAGAGAGAGGACTGGCGAGAAAGAGACGAGATATGAAGAATTGATTCAGGAGGAGGGAGACTGAGTGAGAGAGACCGAGAGAGAGCAGGACGCTTAGAGGACAGCGAGAGTCGACCAGGCGAGAAGAGAAGAAGGAGAGAGCGAACTCAGGATAGATGAGAAGGGTGAAGAGCGAAAGAAGAAGATGACGGAGGAGAGAGACGTAGTACAGAGAGCAAGAGAGAATGAGAACCCGAGGAGAGGAGAGAGAGAGAGAAGACCGGACTTGATGAGAGAGCTCAGTCGTGATGAAACGCCAGGACGGAGAGAGAGCGAAAGAGTTGTTTGAGCACGGATGCAGACGAGAGAGAGAGGGAGCAGAAGATCTAGGAGGAGGCGAGAGTCAACCTGATCGCAGCGACGAGAGAGAATATAGCGAAGAGAGACTTGAGGAGACGAGACGAGACGTAGGAGGAAGAGAGATGGAGAGAGACAGAGAGAGAGATGAGCACAGACGGCGAACGGACGATGAGGCATACAGAAGGAGGATGAGCAGAGAGTGCAGAGATTGTACTGGGGAGGAGAGGGATGACGCTAGGGAAAGGGTAGAGATAGAGAGGAGATGACACAAGAGGAAGAGCACGAGCGACCCGAGTGAGGAGAGAGAGAGATCCCGTGAGCAGATCAGCATGAGACGAGGAGGAGAGAGAGAGTCGAGAGGATGATTAGTGGTCATACCGCGAAGCGACTTTTACTCGAGAAGAGAGACAGACGAGATTCACTCACACTCACACACGCCACAGCGAAATGAGAGGAAGGGGACGATACGAGAGAAGAGAGGAGAGTGAGAGAGATAAGAGCGACTTGATGCGCATTTGCAGACGACGCAGAACCTACGAGCACAAGAGAGCGAAACCGCGAGTTGAAGTTATTTCGCGGATGAAGAGACCCTTAAACGAGACGCGTACATGAGACAGAGAGAGGGGGGGAGCCTTCGCGACCATAGAACACCGAATAACACCGAACTCACGCGAGACGGAGGGAGAGAGAGAGAGGGGAGAAGTCGAAGGAGGGAACCGTAAGAGAAGAAGGAGGACGAGAGTCGGACGACGAAGCAGAGACGAGAGAGACGACGAAGTGAGTGGCCAGTGAGAGGACGATGAGCGGAGAGGGAACAGAAGACGGTCGACGAAAGATGGAATGAGAGAGGAGGATGCGACGAGAGGGATGAACTGGGAGCCGAGGGGAGAGAGAGAGAGAGAGAGAGAGAGGGGCGAGATAACCGGAGTACCTAGGAAAGGTTGAGATGAGCGATAGAGAGAGAGAGGAGAGGGAATGTAGAGTGACCGCACGAATGATAAGTATGCCGACGACCGAAGGATACAGAGACGAGAAGCAACGATTGGCTCGACGAGAGATGAGGAGAGATACAAGAGGAAAGAGAGAAAGACCCTAGAGGAGGAAAAGAGCGGAATTGAGATGAGCTGTCGACGGACAAAGGCAATGAGATGTACAGAGAGACTGGCCGAGCCATGAGTAATGCTGATTGATGAGTAGACGGTGCAGATGGGGAAAGATGAGATCGAGAGAGGAAGGAGAGAGAGACCCTCACTAAGAGAGAGGTCCCGGAGGAGAGACGAAGGGAAGAGAAGAGATGCGGGAAGAGAGAGAGAGACGGAGCGATCGAGAGAGAGGAAGGGTCGGAGAGAGAGCTAGGGGATGATGGAGAGATAAGGGGGGGGGGGGGGATAAGAGAGGAGGACGTGACGGACTGAATGGATGAGAGAAGAATTGGGATGAAGACATTCGGAGGATTGATGAGAGCAGCCGAGAGGAGCAGAGAGAGATTAGGATAGAGATTTGAAGGTACGAGAATAGAAGCCGGAGGGAAGCAGAGTAAGGATAGAGACGGCGAGCCGAGAAAGACCGAGTACCCCGAGGAGAAGAGACGAGACGAGATGGGCAGGAGACGAGACGACGATGAGTGGAGAGAGGAGGAGGCCTTGCGAGACACCCGAGAGAGGATGATGAGAGGATGATGAGTCGAGACGTAGGAGAAGACGAACGTGAGGGAGGAGGAGAGAGCAAGATGAGAATGAGAGCGAGAGGAGGAGCCGAGAGACGAGAGAGGATCGGGAGAGACGAAAGCCAACGGAAGAAGAAGAGAGAGGATATATGGAGGAGAGAGAGAGTCAAGGAGAAGAGAGAGGAGTGCCCGGCTGAGAAGAGTGTGACAGCGGAGATAGGATAGGAGTAGTGATGGCAGTTCGCAGATGCCCCGCGATCATTGAGAGAGAGGCGAGCGATGTTAACGAGACTTCTCTAGGGAGGGACCGAGAGAGGAGTAATATGAGATCCGGAGACGAGAAAGGAGTGAGTGATCGAGACGAGAGACGAGAGGGAGACTGAGCAAGACGACGGGATGAAGATAGTCGAGAGACTGATGAGACCTCTTGGCCGACGAGAAGAGACAGAGGAGAGAGCTGCAATGACGGACGAGAAGACTATGACGGAGAGGGGATGATGAGAGACTTGAAAGAGAGGCGAGCCGACCCCGCGAGAGTGAGCAGAGAGGAGAGAGAGCAGCGACGACCGACAGCACACCTAGAGACCGGGAGACGCCGAGAGGTCGGATCGAGACGAGATGGAGAGATGACCGATTCATCCGGGAACGGTGAAGAGGGATCTGGGCGGAGAGCGTGCGAGGCACGTACAGTGAGCGATAAAGTCATCACCATCCGAAGGAGACGAGAGAGAGCTATCACCCGATGCTGTGAGATGGACCCATCCGAGAGAGCCGAGAGCGAGTTGACGAGCAGAGAGACCGAGAAGAAGACCTCTAGAGAGAGAGCAAGGACCGACGGGATCATCGATGCTGACCGAGAGAAGTGCGACGCACGAACGAGGAGCGATTGAAGGCATGATCGATGGAGGAAGGACCGAAAGCACCCGAGCCGACACGTGAAGAGATTGAGACGAGACTGGAGGCTGAGCACGAGCACGACCGACCTGAGCACCCCCCCCCTTAGAACGTGGAGAGATTAAGCCGGAGTACGCGGAGAGGAGAGGACGGGAGGAGAAGCACGGGAATGATGAAGACGAGGATCCCAGAGAGGACGAGGAGGCCACCCGACCAGGAGATCATCCACAAGATGAACCAGACGCAGATCCAAGCCGCGGAAGAGCAGGAGAGGACCGAGAGTCGGGGATGACCCTGAGCGAGAGCGGAGCCGCCACGAGAAGGGCGAGAGGGAGAGACCCGGACCGACCGACCGCGACGCGGGAGCGAGAGAGAGATTGCTCGGCTGTGGAACGAGATCGACGAGAGACCGACGAGCGGACCGGACGGCAGAGAGATAGAACCGAGGCGAGAGCGAGCGTCGTGCTCGCGTGGTAGATCGATAGAGAGAGAAGATCGCTCGGATGAGAGTGACGGACCAGAGAGAGGAGACAGTCCCGCGACCTTGGTGACTGACCGACCGAGAAAGAGGTGTGAGACAAGACGATAACCGACCGAGACAGACACGAGAAGAGATGCGAGGAGACTGAGACGGAGAGCGAACGACGAGATTCGGAGTGGACGAGAGTGAGAAGAGCAAGAATGCGACGAAGAGCGATCGTACGCCGACGACTGGATATTACGAGAGGGAGAGAGACAGTACTCGTATGACAGGAGACGAAGCTCCGACGCGTCGAAGACGCCGAAGGGACCCCCCGAGTCAAGAGATCCGAGAGCCCACCCTGCCGAGCGAGACCTCTGACACCCGAATCCCTGTCCGATGACCGACGAGGAGACGACGCGAGACCACGGAGGAGAGATGGACCCGGAAGAAAGACGACCGAGAACATACGATCCGCCACCCGGGGGGACCGGTTGGGGGGGGGGGTAGAGAGAGACGCAGAAGCAGATGGGAGGAGACAGTGACGACCCGAAGAGAAAGAGGAGAGAGGATGAGACCCTGCGAGACTGACCGAGAAGAAGAAGAGCGACGATCGAAAAGGAGACACGCTAGCAGGATCGACAAGAGGAGAGAGAGAGAGCTCAGAGACTGCAAATCCGAGCCGACGAGAGGACGATTGACGGACGACGAGAGAGAGAGCGAGAGAGGAGGGGGGAAAAGAGATGAAGAAAGAGAGCACGACGACAGAGCGACGCCACGTCTCACCCGACCCCGTCCAATGCGCCGAACCTGGGACGATCCCCTCGGAGGACCCCCCAGAAAGGAGTGAGTGGGAGATCCGACGACCGGACCCCCCCCCTACCTACACGAGACGCTACCTCCCGACGCAGACGCCATCCTGAGAAGACGGGTACGAAGAGAACGAGAGGAGTCACCGAGCCGACTACACGCGTGCTCCGATACCCTCCCCTGAACGACGGGCTCTGACCCACCCGTCTTCCGGCGGACGACGGAGACTGACGAACGAGACGCAGGCCGGCGAGCACAGTAACAAATCACACCCACCAGAGACCCCCGGTCCCGACCAACGTGAGACCGACCGAGAGCGAGGCACGCGGCGCGCCGGGAAGTGAGCAGCACTGGGAGCAGGAGAGAGAGAGCCGTCGGAGAGGGGGAGCATGCCCCGAAGTCTGGAAACGTAAGCCCCTCCCCCCCGAGAGGACCGACACGGCCGCGTGACCGGACCCGCACTCGACCGCTCCGTAGACTAGAGCAGGACCGATCCTGAATGATCCGAGAGGACGACAGACGAAAACCGCGCCCGAAGACAGGGGAGACGACCAAGGAGAGAGAAGACCACCCCCGAGTCCCGAGACCGACCCCCCCTGAGGATAGAGACAAGGAGAGACGTCGAGAGCACTCTCGACCCCCACCCCCCGCCCCACACTCCCTGGAGAAGACCGAGACGAGACCCGAACTATGGACGAGGCCGTTGGTCCTCGCCGCCATATCCCCAGCCCAAGAGGGAGCCTCGGACCGCGACGTGAGAAGAAGAGACGACCGGGCCATGCACGAAGCCCGGAAGGCTCCCCCGGCCAACATCCCCGGTGAGGGAGACCTGGGAGCAGGAGGACGCTGAATGAGAAAGAGAGGAGATACGGAGAGAAGAGAGTCCTGGCACGGGACGACCGCTAGATGGCGCGGCAACGCACCCGAGGACGAGGAGAGCAGGGCCCGCCGTAAGATGAACCCCACCCGCGTCGAGACGTGGAAAGGGAACAGCACCTGGAGCTGAAGTTCCGAACCACCTGAAGACAGGTAGTGTAGACCGAGCACGGAGAGGGAGACCCCGCGACGAAGTCGCGGCGAGAGCAGACCTCCACCCGACTAAGATGTCGCCCGAGCCCCGCCAACCGCCGCTAGGAGCGCGCACGAGATTCGGGCGAGCTCCACCGCCGACGGGCACGCAGCAGGATACTTGAGGGCAGGACTACGAGCAGCACGCGACCCAGAGACATGTTCACCAAGAAGCACGGAGCCTGCACGAAGCCGCACTGAGGGCACGACGCCAGACCGTGATGACTTCCCGCGCGCGAGTATGAACGAACGGAGAGACACGCGACCCGAAGGGGACCGAGACCAACCTGAAAGAGAGAAGAGACGAAGGCCGAGTGAAGAGTGAAAGAGAGAGAGGAAACGTGGAGAGGCAAAGAAGAGCAAATGGCGACGAGGGATGCGAGACGAGGCAGGGGAGGGACGGGAGATGAGGGGCGAGAGAACCCCCCACTCCCCTCCCCACCCCCCGACAGAGACACCACCCCAGAGACGGCCCTGAACCCACCACCACCCCACACCCAACAACCCTGTCCCCTCCAGGCGCAGAGTGAGAGCTCAGAGACGAGCCGACCCGAGCCGAGACCTGATAGAGAGAGAGAGAGAGAGAGAGAGAGAGAGAGAGAGAGAGAGAGAGAGAGAGAGAGAGAGAGAGAGAGAGAGAGAGAGAGAGAGAGAGAGAGAGATGGCAGCAAAATGCCAATTGTAAGAAGAAGAAGGGTTGAGAAAAAAAGTATGCGGCTAGAGAAATACAGTAAATATCTGTACAAACTGGAATGTTTGAAACAGGGTTAACCATATCACAAGAGAAGTTATAACATACATGTATATTTGGCTTCAGGTAATGGAGCAATAGGTAAAATAGCAAAGACGGTGAAATTCAAAAAATAAAGCTAATGACAATCATGATGATAATAAAACATGCTACATAAAACTGAAAAAATAATAAAGCAACAGCAATAATAATAATAATAATAATAGTACTACTACTACTACTACTACTACTACTACTACTACTACTACTACTACTACTACTAATAATAATAATAATAATAATAATAATAATAATAATAATAATACACTTAATAACCACTATAACAGGAACAACATCAACAATTATCACCATCATCTTCATCATACTTTTCATCATACGAAATAATGATTATCAAGCAACAAATCCATAACACACATTATATATTTCAAATGCAAATGATAAACATGTATGTCACTTCTCTCTTCATTCATGCATCAAACAAAAAAAAAAACCTCGTAATGATCTAGACATGGTGGAGAAGACAAGGACTTGTCAAGGATTTCACACCAGTACCATTTACTTAGTGCTCTTGTTAAATGTCCGGCCTGACTGTGACAAACCTGATGGTACACACAGTAGACCATACACTGACAGTACATAATAATAGCAAAGAGGTGTTATGGTTTACAACATCGAATTCTAATTGTAATGAAAATCATTATGGTAGATGAAGTCACTATTATTATAATCAAATGACTGGAAGAAAAATTAAACCTGTTCCCTCCTTAAAAAAAAGTACAGAAGACCAAAACAAATCGGACTAAAAATAAAAATGAACGACCAAACTCTGTCCATTCAAGACAGAGAAACGGAGAAACAGAGAAACGGAGAAACAGAGAAAACGGAGAAACTGAGAAACGGAGAAACAGAGAAACAGAGAAACAGAGAAATGGAAAAACAGACAAACAAAGAAACAGAGAAACAGAGAAATGGAGAAACAGAGAAAACAGAGAAACGGAGAAACAGAGAAACGGAGAAACAGAGAAACATGGAAACGAAACATAGAAACAGAGAAACAGAAATGCAGAAACGTAGAAACCTAGAAACATTGTTTTTATGTTGCATTAATTATTCTTTTCTCAATCTGTTAAAAGCACACATTTGTTCATTGAAAACTAATTTATTCTGTTGCACCAACAGACAACCTTCAAGATTTTCACACATTCTGTTGTACCATTGACAGACAACCTTTCAAGACAAAGCACATTCTGTTGTACCATTGAAAGACAATCTGTCAAGACAAAGCACACATTCTGTTGTACCATTGAGACAACCTTTCAGGACAAAGCACACATTCTGTTGCACCATTGACAGACAACTTTCAAGACAAAGCACACATTCTGTTGTACCATTGACAGACAACCTTTCAAGACAAAGCACACATTCTGTTGCACCATTGACAGACAACCTTTCAAGACAAAGCACACATTCAAAATAAAATGAAATTCCCGTATTGTCAACCTACTCATGAAAATTACATTCCAGTCCATTGATTTGAACACGAACCACTCCCCCCGACACACATACACCAAAAAACTACTATGTTTAATTTATGTCTATAGGTTACGTAGTAAATCAGCCATTGCAAAGCGAAAGTGGCCAGACCTTGTAAATAATCTGTGAGGTGATGGCGATTCATGAGTGTACATAATCATTGTTCTAATATAACGGATGAATCCTAAATGTGATGTATGTACTAATTATATTGCATAAGATGGAATGTCTTTCGAAATATAGCACATATGACAAACAATGCATCAGTATTACAATTACAAGGTCAAAGGTCAATTAACCTCCTTTAAAATAACATAACAAGTTTATGTCCCACTTTTGTCTGCCATGTAAGAAAAACATCATTTTTAAATAATTCAATATAGACATTTACCAAAGCAATTTTTTTCTTTTTCTTGAAAAACTGCAAACCCTGTGTATCCGTCATTGTTTTTCTGTTTTCTTTTACATTCATCATAATACACACAAAGGCATGGCAACCATTTTGAAAATAAATTGACGACAAAAAGTAAAGTTTAAAAATTAGATTATAAGACACGTTAACAACAACATAGATGTAGTTCAAATAATTGCAAACTGTCCCTTGCTCCTGTGCCACACAGAAATAAGATCTCTCCCTATATGTCATATCAATTCTACTATATGGATCTGAAGGCTGGAGGATGACGGACAGAGACATGAACAAGTTAACCTCATTCCATACCAAATGCCTGCGAAAAAAATCCAAAATGTATTTTGGCCAAACAAAATTTCAAACGAGACTCTTTTCTGAAAATTTAAAAATAGACCACATGTATGACATCCTTCTTAAGAGAAGATGGAAGTGGATAGGACAAATTCTAAGGCAAGAAGAAGGGAACATCACCAAGACAGCCCTTCATTGGAATAGGACACGTGGCAGGCCAAAGACAACCTGGAGACTCACAGAAGAGAATGAGATAAAGGACTGGGGAGAAACCTGGAGTTCCCTAAAGACGCTTGCCATGGAAAGAAAAAGATGGAGATCCTTCATTGCTGCCCTACACGCCAACTGGTGTAATGGACAGTAAGTAATCTGAGCTTATTTCATTGTATCATAGATTGTATCTGGGGAATTTTAAGATCAACAGATGCTATGATGATATTATTTTTCTTTTCTACTTAACCGCTTAGGGTTTCAAACATAAAGTTGTTGCTATAGAAAAAGAGGTGTGAGGCTTTCACCACTGTATAAAGTTATGATTGATGTCAAAGGTTTTCACCATGGTTGATGTTTAGTATAAAGTTATGATTAATGTGCTTTCACCATGGTTGATGTTTAGTATAAAGTTATGATTAATGTCAAAGGCTTTCACCATGGTTGATGTTTAGTATAAAGTTATGATTAATGTCAAAGACTTTCACCATGGTTGATGTTTAGTATAAAGTTATGATTGATATCAAAGGTTTTCACCATGGTTGATGTTTAGTATAAAGTTATGATTAATGTCAAAGGCTTTCACCATGGTTGATGTTTAGTATAAAGTTATGATTAATGTCAAAGGTTTTCACCATGGTTGATGTTTAGTATAAGTTATGATTAATGTCAAAGGCTTTCACCATGGTTGATGTTAAAGTGTAAAGTTATGATTAATGTCAAAGATTTTTCACCATGATTGATGTTTAGTATAAAGTTATGATTAATGTCAAAGGTTTTCACCATGGTTGATGTTTAGTATAAAGTTATGATTGATGTCAAAGACTTTCACCATGGTTGATGTTTAGTATAAAGTTATGGTTAATGTCAAAGGTTTTCACCATGGTTGATGTTTAGTATAAAGTTATGATTGATATCAAAAGGCTTTCACCATGGTTGATGTTTAGTATAAAGTTATGATTAATGTCAAAGACTTTCACCATGGTTGATGTTTAGTATAAAGTTATGATTGATATCAAAGGTTTTCACCATGGTTGATGTTTAGTATAAAGTTATGATTAATGTCAAAGGCTTTCACCATGGTTGATGTTTAGTATAGGATTTTCATTGATGACAAAGCCATTAAAGCAGAAGATGGAAAAAGAGCAAAAAGACAGGAAAATACTCAGATCTTCACTATGTAATCAAACATTGGAGAGAGAGAGAGAGACATCTTTTAACTGGCACAGAATTAAAAGTAGATATTTCATATTACATGTATGTGATATATTAATTGATATAGGAAATATTTATATATATATATATATAAGCTTGTACAAAAATAAAGACAAGCGTAGAGTTGAAAGCATAGGATAAAAAACCTGTCTGTTTATTTGATTTTGATGAAGGAGAATAATTTTGAACGATGACTCAAATCGATTGAGGTGTGGTTATACGGTGAATATCAAAGACCTGAAACGTCTTTATGGAATTCTGACATTTTGTTTTTCAGCGTTTTAGGTCATGTCTCTATATGAAACGAATTTATACAGTTAAAACACATTAGTAAAAAAAAAAATAACATTAGAATTATAAGTTAAATGCATTTATTATTTCACATCATCTTATGTGGGTTTCAGTTTGACAGTTGACACAAAATAAAAAAACCCAAAACAAACAAGTATTTGTTTTCTAACAAACTTATCTATTTTCTTATTTCTTGTATACAAAACATAGATAGATGGATAGATAAAAAGACATAAATATAGATATATATATATTGATAGACAGATAGATAGATATAGATAAACAAACATATAGATAGATAGATAGATAGATAGATAGATAGATAGATAGATAGATAGATAGATAGATAGATAGATAGATAGATAGATAGACATATAGATAAACATATAGATAGACAGACAGATAGATAGATAGATAGATAGATAGATAGATAGATAGATAGATAGATAGATAAATAGATAGATAGATTGATAGATAGATAGGTGAATCAATAGATAGTACTGCAATGAAGTGCAATGCTTTAAATGGTTGTTCTATATTTGTGTTTCACCTATCAGAGCATCCCCACACAAGTCTTATCATGTGAATTGTATGGCTATGTGAGAGATCATCACTGTCTTTGTATAACATATTATTGTAATGATACCATGAACATACCACATATCTCTGTCCAGGTACAAATAAAAGATTTTGATTTTGACACTGATTGTTAAGATTTGAAAATATTTCACAGGCAAAGAAAAAATCAAACTATTGCCTTCAATATTTTTGTTTATATAAAAAGAAATGTCTGACTATTTATTCACACGATGTCCCTTTCCCTTTGACAATAGTATAGGATATAAATATAAATATGAATTTGATAAAGCAACACATCAGCTTTGTAAATATATTATGTATATCTAAACAATATATGATCTGGTATACTTGTTTAAATTAATATGGATGTTATTACACACATTATATTTCATTATTTATGTTCATAAAATGTGTTTAAACATACAAAAGAAAAAGGCAATTTAGTCTTGGCTTTCTCACATTTTAAGTATTATGGTGAAAAGCAAAGAGCAACCTTGACAACTTAATATCATGTCTCACATTTTAAGTATTACGGTGAAATGCAAAGAGCAACTTTGACAACTTAATATCATGTCCCCCATGTCTCAACTTAACCCTCCCCCCTCCCAACCCCCCCCTCCTACTAACCCAAACTCAACCTCATCCTCTCCCACTCTCATCTTCCTCATGCACAAGTCCCTCGCTCCCCTTTACCTCTCCACTCCCAACTCATGAAGTCATGACAATAATTCGGGTTTGCACTTTTACAGTTAGTTTGTTTATATAACAGTAAACGTTAACAAACAAATCTTGGCATCATTTGGTCAAAAAGTATATCAGTGACAATTGGACTTAAAACAGAACTAACAACAATAATAAGAGAAAAGAGCAACAGATAAACACTAGAACAACCTTCCACACACACTTGTACTCAAACACACACAGTTCGACGCGTTCATGGGCAGTGGCACTCAAGAATTGAGTTGGTCAGTTATGATGAAGAAGAAAAGTTTTCTACCCCCAATCTTTCCACCACAAAGTTTCTACCCCAATCTTCCACCACCACCCCACACCCCAACACCCTCACTTCTGCTAGCCCAATCTTCCCACCACCACCCCACACCCCAACACTCCACCACCACCCCACACCCCAACACTCTCACTTCTGCTAGCCCAATCTTCCACCACCACCCCACACCCCAACACCCTCACTTCTGCTAGCCCAATCTTCCACCACCACCCCACACCCCAACACCCTCACTTCTGCTACCCCAATCTTCCACCACCACCCACACCCCAACACCCTCACTTCTGCTACCCCAATCTTCCACCACCACCCCACACCCCAACACCCTCACTTCTGCTAGCCCAATCTTCCACCACCACCCCACACCCCAACACCCTCACTTCTGCTAGCCCAATCTTCCACCACCACCCCACACCCCAACACCCTCACTTCTGCTAGCCCAATCTTCCACCACCACCCCACACCCCAACACCTCACTTCTGCTAGCCCAATCTTCCACCACCACCCCACACCCCAACACCCTCACTTCTGCTACCCCAATCTTCCACCACCACCCCACACCCCAACACCCTCACTTCTGCTGCCCCCTCCGCTCCACCTTTCCCTTTTCCAACACCAAAAAGAGCAAAAGGAGAAATATATGCAGGCAGTTTAACACGGTAACCATAGAAATGATTTCACATAAGATAGTGGAATTGCATAAGTTGATGCGCACGTTTATGATTTAAACCTGACAGAGATACAAAGGTGGATAATTGCAACGAATCCCTGTCCCCTGGGTGTAAGGGATACTTTGGGATTAGATAAAGGTACATAGTAATAAGAATGGTAAGCTGTGCTGGAAGGAAGAAATCAAAGACAGAAATGGCAAAGTGAGATACAAGAGTTAGCAAACACCAGGATGATATCTGCAAACTACTGGCAGGTAAGTTAAATGAAAACCTGCAAACTGCTGACAGGAAAGATAAAAGACTACCTGTAAACTACAGACAGGAAAGGTAAAAGATTACCTGCAAACTTCTGGCTGGAAAGGTACAAGGTTATCTGCAAACTACTGGCTGTAAAGGTAAAAGATTACCTAAAATCTACTGGCTGTAAGGTAAAATTTACCTAAATACTACTGGCTGTAAAGGTAAAAGATTACCTAAAATATATTGGCAGGAAAGGTAAACGATTACCTAAAATCTACTGGCTGTAAATGTAAAAGATTACCTGCAAACTACTGACAGGAAAGGTAAAAGATTACCTGCAAACTACTGGCAGGAAAGGTAAAAGATTACCTGCAAACTACTGGCAGGAAAGGTAAAATATTACCTGCAAACTACTGGCAGGAAAGGTAAAAGATTACCTACAAACTAATGACAAGTTTATATTTTGCAAACAAAATTTAACATTCTTCAGGCACGACAGTCATGTTCTTGATTTAATTGTTAGAAACACACGATTAGCGATTAGCGATTAGCGTCCCACAAAAAGTGTCATTGTCCTGTAGCCTTCAACCTGAAGTCCACATTAGCGGTAAGATGTTCGATGTGGAATAGCAATTTCCACAGAATGTGTTGTTGCTATTCTTTTTTTTTTTTTTCAGTAGTAAAGAAAGGCTGTTAGAAAAATATAGTAAACGTTGAATTCTGTACTACTACTACCTACCTACCTACCTGTTTGAGCAAAGGGCGGACATTGTTGGCAGTCAATACACGCAGTGATGAGAGGAAAAGCGCTGTGCATTAAGACGAGCTACTGTCTCATTACTTTACATCTGTTTACAAATGGTGCTTTGTTTATAGAGAAAAAGTACGAAAGAATCCCCCCTTTCTCCTCCTCCCCACCCCCTCTTATAATACAAAGGACAACAGAATGATTAGAGTGTAGGAATGATGGTCTTGTTCATTAGAAAATAAAAATAACATACCCCCCCAAAACAAAAAAACCCCAAAGAAAACAAAACAACAATACACAACAAACAAAAAACCCCCAAAGAACCCCTCCCCCTCCCAAAACCACCCCTCCAAACAAATACAAGAACAAGCAAAAACCTAACTACAACACTAAAAAAGGATATAAAAAAATTGTACAGATTAGGGTAATAGTATGCAGTGATATTGTACTGCCAACACACCCTACAGAGACGATTTTACTTGCTGGCTTTGGAAATCGTTGCCACGCAATGTAATGTGCAATGCGTAAGGATGAACTGCACGTTATTACTGCACTGAGTTGACCTTTAGATAGGCATGACCGGGTGGGCAGTGGTGGGTGGATCATTGGTACAAATTAATAAACAGTATAGGAAATCAAACAGAAGATGTGGTGGTGGGGGGAGGATGGGGTGTAACATGATGAAAGCAATTCAATTTCTACAAAGTGCAAAAATACACACACACACCCCCCCAAAAAAACCCAAAAAAAAACAAAAAAAAAACAACAACAACACACCCACCCACAACAACAAATAAACACAACAGCACAAAAGTAAAGAAAACCCAACAACCACGGATTTTTGTCTCCAAACACAGTAGGTAGGAGTGACTTGAGTTAATGACATAAACCATCATGTTGTGGTGTTGCAAAGGAATGAAACAGTTGTCTTAACATTTCAAAGCAACCGGACCAGCATAACATTGTGGAATTGCTTTCAACAATAAAGGTAACACACACACACACACACACACACACACACACACACACACACGCACACATTACAGAATATTTTGTTATTTCTTTATACTGATCTAATCATTTAATTTTTATTCATTTCTTTATTGATTTCTTTACCTATATTTCTATCTATCTATCTATCTACCTATCTAGATACCTATCGATCTTTGTAAATGTCTATTAATTTATCTATCTATCTATCCATCAATCAATCAATCTATCTCTCTGTCTGTCTGTATGTCCGTCCGTTCATCTATATATATATCATTATATCTATATATCTATCTATCTATCTATCTATCTATCTATCTATCTATCTATATATCCAGCTATCTATCTATCTATCTATCTATCTATCTATTTTTCTAGCTATCTATCTATCCATCCATCCATCCATCTATTCATCTATATATCTATGTATCTATGTA
>JAXRKP010001445.1:0-30000 GCA_037039925.1 Doris montereyensis
CCCTTGCCTTTGATCACGCCTTGACTTGATCACCCATTCACTTGATCACCCTTTAACTTGATCATCCCATTCACTTGATTACCCTTTGACTGATCACCCCATTCACTTGATCACTCTTTGACTTGATCATCCCATTCACTTGATCACCCTTTGACGTGATCATCCCATTCACTTGATCTGACTTGATCATCCCATTCACTTGATCACCCTTTGACTTGATCACCCTTTGGCTTGATCACCCTTAGCTTGTCTTTGTTTTTGGGTATAATTTTCCAGGACCAGGCCTTGCCTTCATTTGCCTACCCAGACGGCATCTCTCGTCTACCAGCATCACCTGTGTGGGCGTTTCTGTTCTTCTTCATCGCTTCTTCTAACGCTAGGACTTGACAGCCAGGTAAGTCACTGGTGTTTTGCGTCAACTTCAATATCATACAGTTGCTGACTGTTATCGGCGTTTTGCACGACTAGCCAGACAGACCGAGTTTACGAGTTGTGTCTTCTGTGTTTATTTTTTGGTTGTTCTATACTGAGCGTCCAAAGCGCTTCCAGCACCTCACGGAAATAACCCTGTGAATAATTGATTAAATCTACTCACCACAAGGACTTGGCCAACGCGATGACACAGCAACTTGACCCAATATGGGCGTGATGTAGCGGCACCGGGTAGTGCAGGGAATATGCGGGGCTGTCAGTGGAATGGAATAGGGATTCTGGAAGGCGGTTGAGCGTGCCAGGGGGGGTCCTCTTGGGGGTATACGTATGAGGCCGGTAGGACTCTGGGGTTAAGCGGGTTTATCGTGGCGGAGTGGTTTGGGGTGTATGTATCTTGCTCAGGGGAGTGTCTAGTTTCACAGTAGGGGTCAGAGTAGAGGTCAGCGTCGCGGTCCGCGTCGCGGTACCCGTCGCGGTAACCGTCGAGGTCAACGTAGAGGTAAAGTAGAGGTCCAAAGTGGGGGGTCTACGTAGACGGACTCAGACGAGGTATCCGTAGAGGTATCAGTCGAGGTATACGTACGGGGTCTAAGTGGGGTCTACGTAGAGCTCAGCGTAGCGGTACGCGTCGAGGTCCGAGTCGCTGTATGAGTCGAGGTATACCGTAGAGGTCAGAGTCGGGTACTCCGTAGCGGTCCGCGTAGCGGTCTACGTCGAGGTCTCAGTAGAGGTACTCAGTCGCGGTCTATGTCGCGGTACGAGTCGAGGTATAAGTAGCGCTCACGAGTAGCGGACAGAGTAGAGGTAAGAGTAGAGGTCTGGTCGCGGTCTAAGTCGAGGTACGCGTAGAGGTATAAGTCGAGGTCAGCGTCGCGGTATAAGTAGAGGTAAGCGTAGAGGTACGAGTAGAGGTCTCAGTCGCGGTCAGAGTAGAGGTATAAGTCGCGGTCCGCGTAGAGGTCTTAGTAGCGGTACTAAGTAGAGGTCTCAGTAGAGGTAAGAGTAGAGGTACTAAGTAGCGGTCGGAGTCGAGGTATAAGTAGAGGTAAGAGTAGAGGTCTAAGTAGCGGCTCAGAGTAGCAGGTATCGGTAGAGGTCCGCGTAGAGGTAAGGGTAGAGGTCACAGGAGCGGTAGAGTAGCGGACAGAGTCGCGGTCTACGTAGCGGTCAGAGTAGAGGTCCGCGTAGCAGGACTAAGTGGAGGTCGACGTTGAGGTATAAGTCGAGGTGAGAGTAGAGGTAAGAGTAGAGGTACGCGTAGAGGTATAGTAGAGGTATCCGTAGAGGTCAGAGTCGAGGTCAAGAGTCGAGGTAAGCGTAGAGGTCTAAGTCGCGGTCACGAGTAGAGGTCTAAGTAGAGGTCCGAGTCGAGGTAAGCGTAGAGGTACAGAGTAGAGGTCAAGAGTAGAGGTACAGAGTCGCGGTCAGAGTCGAGGTACTACGTAGAGGTCAGCGTCGAGGTACGAGTAGAGGACGAGTAGCGGTCTCAGAAGCGGTCAGGTTTAGAGGTATACAGTCGAGGTACAGAGTAGAGGTACACGAGTAGAGGTCTACGTAGAGGTCCGAGTACGGGTATAAGTCGAGGTATAAGTCAGAGGTCAGGGTAGAGGTCAGAGTAGAGGTAAGAGTAGAGGTATACGTAGACGGTATAAGTAGAGGTATCAGTAGAGGTACGAGTCGAGGTACAGAGTAGAGGTAAGAGTAGAGGCATCAGTGGAGGTACGAGTAGAGGTCTAAGTCGAGGTGAGAGTAGAGGTCAGAGTAGAGGTCAGCGTCGGGGTCTACGTCAGCGGTAAACGTAGAGGTACGAGTCGAGGTCAGAGTAGAGGTCAGAGTAGCGGTAAACGTCAGCGGTACGAGTCGAGGTATACGTAGAGGTCCGCGTAGCGGTAAGCGTCGAGGTAAGAGTAGAGGTCAGAGTAGAGGTACAGAGTACGCGGTATAAGTAGAGGTACGAGTAGAGGTCAGGGTAGAGGTACGCGTAGAGGACTACGTAGAGGTCAGGTTAGCGGTACTACGTAGCGGTAAGAGTAGAGGTCAGAGTAGAGGTATACGTAGAGGTAAGAGTAGAGGTCTCAGTAGAGGTATCAAGTAGAGGTAAGGGTAGAGGTACGAGTAGAGGTAAGAGTAGAGGTATCAGGCGAGGTATAAGTAGCGGTATCAGTAGGGGTATACTGTAGAGGTACGAGTAGACGTACGAGAAGAGGTGAGAGTCGACGGTACGCGTCGAGGTAAGAGTAGAGGTCAACGTCGAGGTACGAGTAGAGGTACGCGTCGACGATAAGAGTGGAGGTACTAAGTAGAGGTAGGAGTAGAGGTAAGGGTAGAGGTATAAGTAGTGGTCAGAGTCGCGGTCAGAGTCGAGGTAAGAGTAGAGGTATACGTAGAGGTACAGCGTCGAGGTAAGCGTAGAGGTAAGGGTAGGGGTAAGAGTAGCGGTCTAGGTAGCGGTCTAAGTAGAGGTAACAGTAGAGGTACAGAGACGCGGTAAAAGTAGAGGTCAAGAGTAGAGGTACGCGTAGAGGTAAGAGTGGAGGTACTAAGTAGAGGTAAGCGTAGAGGTCTACGTAGAGGTATGCGTACGAGGTACAGCGTAGAGGTATAAGTAGCGGTATGAGTAGACGGTAAGAGTAGAGGCTCAAAGTAGAGGTACTGAGTCGAGGTACTACCGTAGAGGTAAGAGTCGAGGTCTAAGTAGCGGTATAAGTAGAGGTCTACGTAGCGGTAACGCGTAGAGGTCTAAGTAGAGGTATCAAGTAGAGGTAAGAGTAGAGGTCTTAGTAGAGGTAAGAGTAGAGGTACGAGTAGCGGTATTAGTAGAGGTAGGAGTAGACGGTATAGGTTGAGGTATAAGTAGAGGTACATGTAGAGTTCTCAGTCGAGGTACGCGTAGCGGTCATGAGTAGAGGTCTACCGTAGCGGTAAGAGTAGCGGTATACAGTAGCGGTCTCAGTCGAGGTAAGAGTCGAGGTCTACGTAGAGGTAAGAGTAGAGGTATGCGTCGAGGGATAAGTAGAGGTAAGCGTCGAGGTCTGAGTAGAGGTATCCGTCGCGGTCAGCGTCGAGGTATAAGTAGAGGTACGAGTCGAGGTAAAAGTAGAGGTATAAGTAGATGTACGAGTCGAGGTAAGAGTAGAGGGAAGAGTCGCGGTATAGGTTGAGGTCTACGCTAGCGGTAACCGTAGAGGTCAGAGTAGAGGTAAGAGTCGCGGTCAGCGTCGAGGTCCAAGTAGAGGTACTACGTCGCGGTATCAGTAGCGGTCACAGTCGAGGTATAAGTAGAGGTATGAGTAGAGGTACCAGTAGAGGGATCAGTAGAGGTCCGGGTAGAGGTCCCACGTAGAGGTGTCCGTCGCGGTCTCAGTAGCGGTGAGAGTCGCGGTACGAGTCGCGGTACGAGTAGAGGTATCCGTCGAGGTACAAGTAGAGGTAAGAGTAGAGGTCAGCGTAGAGGTCAGAGTCGCGGTTCAACGTAGCGGTAAGAGTCGCGGTATACGTCGCGGTCCGAGTAGCGGTAAGAGTAGAGGTAAGCGTAGAGGTAAGCGTAGAGGTCAGAGTAGAGGTATAAGGAGCGGTAAGAGTCGAGGTAACGCGTAGCGGAAACAGTAGCGGTCAGAGTCGAGGTACGAGTCGAGGACATACGTGGAGGTAAGAGTTGAGGTATAAGTAGAGGTGAGAGTAGAGGTACGAGTAGAGGTATAAGTAGTGGTAAGAGTTGAGGTCTAACGTAGAGGTGAGAGTAGAGGTAAAGTAGTGGTAAGAGTTGCAGGTATAAGTCGAGGTGAGAGTAGCGGTAAGAGTAGAGGTCTAAGTAGAGGTAAGAGTAGAGGTAAGAGTAGAGGTAAGAGTAGAGGTATACGTAGAGGTAAGAGTAGAGGTATCAAGTAGAGGTACGAGTAGAGGTACGAGTAGAGGTACGAGTCGAGGTCAGAGTAGAGGTACGAGTAGAGGTAAGAGTAGAGGTATACAGTCGAGGTAAGAGTAGAGGTAGAGTAGAGGTAAGCGTAGAGGTCATACGTAGAGGTCAGGTTAGCGGTATCAGTAGAGGTCAAGAGTAGAGGTAAGAGTCGAGGTATAAGTAGAGGTCAGCGTCGAGGTATAAGTAGCGGTATCAGTCGAGGTACAGGGTCGAGGTCAGAGTCGAGGTCAGCGTCGAGGTCTAAGTAGCAGGTATAAGTAGCGGTATCCGTAGCGGTCAAGAGTAGAGGTCAGAGTAGAGGTACGCGTACGAGGCCTAAGTGGAGGTACAGCGT
The DNA here is from genome assembly GCA_037039925.1 of Doris montereyensis. Taxonomy (NCBI): domain Eukaryota; kingdom Metazoa; phylum Mollusca; class Gastropoda; order Nudibranchia; family Dorididae; genus Doris; species Doris montereyensis. Next base: position 4,686 of record JAXRKP010001445.1, read on the forward strand.
AGAGGTATAAGTAGAGGTGAGAGTAGCGGTACAGCGTAGCGGTAAGAGTAGAGGTATACGTAGAGGTAAAAGTCGAGGTAAGAGTAGAGGTACGAGTAGAGGTACGAGTAGCGGTATAAGTCGAGGTCAAGCAGTAGCGGTCTCCGTAGAGGTAAGAGTCGCGGTACGCGTAGAGGTAAGCGTACGAGGTAAGAGTAGCAGGTCAGAGTAGAGGTATACAGAAGCGGTAAGAGTAGCGGTACGGGTCGCGGTAAGAGTAGAGGTATCAGTCGAGGTAAGGTTAGCGGTCTCGTACGAGGTAAGAGTCGCGGTAAGCGTAGAGGTAATCAGTAGAGGTCAGAGTCGCGGTACTAAGTAGAGGTATAAGTACGAGGTAAGGGTAGAGGTCACGAGTAGAGGTAAGCGTAGAGGTCTACGTCGAGGTACTAAGTCAGGGGTATCAGTAGAGGTACGCGTCGAAGTCAGAGTAGCGGTGCGAGTACGCGGTACGAGTAGCGGTAAGCGTAGCGGTCAACAGTAGCGGTACGCGTCGCGGTCAGAGTAGCGCTAACGCGTGGAGGTATACGTCAGAGGTAGGCGTCGAGGTACAGGGTAGAGGTATCAGTAGTGGTCAGAGTAGCGGTAAGAGTCAGAGGTACCGAGTAGAGGTCTAACGTAGAGGTAACGAGTCGAGGTAAGCGTAGCGGTAAGGGTCGGGGTACGAGTAGAGGACTCGGTTGAGGTATAAGTCGAGGTACAAGTAGCGGTAAGAGTAGAGGTACAAGTAGCGGTCAGAGTAGAGGTAAGAGTAGAGGTCAGAGTGGAGGTATACAGACGGGTACAGCGTAGAGGTATACGTAGCGGTCTGAGTCGAGGTATAAGTCGAGGTAAGAGTAGAGGTCATACGTAGAGGTATAAGTAGAGGTATAAGTAGAGGTAAGAGTAGAGGTCTAAGTAGAGGTATAAGTAGAGGTAAGAGTAGAGGTCATAGTCGAAGGTCCGCGAAGAGGTAAGGGTCGCGGTATTAGTAGAGGTAGGAGTAGAGGTATAGGATTGCGGTATAAGTCCGCGGTCAATGTCAGAGTTCTACGTAGAGGTAAGAGTAGACGGTCTGAGTAGAGGTCTAAGTCGAGGTACGAGTAGAGGTACTAAGAAGAGGTATAAGTAGGTACGAGAGGTATAAGTAGAGGAAAGAGTCGAGGTATGAGTACGAGGGAACAGTCGCAGGTACGACGACGAGGTATGAGTCGCGGTATAAGTAGAGGTAAGGTAGAGGTATCAAGTAGCGGTCAGCGTAGAGGTACACGCTCGAGGTCTCCGAACGCTGTACCGTCGCGGACCGACGTCGCGGCGACGAGGTCTCGGTAGGGTAACAGTAGAGGTACACCGTAGTGGTAAGCGTAGAGGTACAGCGTAGAGGTACGAGTCGAGGTCCACGTACGCGGTCTCACGTAGCGGACCTAACGTACGAGGTCAACGTCGAGGTATCCGTAGAGGACTGCGTACGAGGTCACAAGTCGAGGGACACAGTAGAGGTCAGGGTAGGGTAACCGTCGCGGTGTACAGTAGCGGTATACGTAGCGGGTACGAGTACGCGGTACCACGTCGAGGTATACAGTCGAGGTCCGCGTCGAGGTGAAAGTAGAGGTATAAGTCGAGGACAGCGTCAGCGGACACGGTAGAGGTCAACGTAGCGGTAAGAGTAGAGGTAAGAGTAGCGGTAAGAGTGGAGGTAAGAGTAGAGGTACGAGTCGAGGTAAGCGTAGAGGTACACGTAGAGGTATCGGTAGAGGTATACAGTAGAGGTAAGGGTAGAGGTAAGAGTAGAGGTCAGAGTAGAGGTCAGAGTAGAGGTCAGAGTCGAGGTCCGAGTAGAGGTGGGCGTCGAGGTATACGTAGAGGTAGCGTAGAGGTAACAAGACGAGGTAAGGGGAGAGGTAAGCGTAGAGGTCTAAGTAGAGGTATAAGTAGAGGTAAGCGTAGCGGTAACCGTAGAGGAACGAGTAGAGGTCAGAGTAGAGGTATCAGTAGGGGTCAGAGTCGCGGTATACAGTCGCGGTGTAAGTAGAGGTAAGAGTCGCGGTCTAAGTAGAGGTAAGAGTAGAGGTATCACGTAGAGGTAAGAGTCGCGGTATAAGTAGCGGTAAGAGTCGAGGTAAGACGTAGCGGTCGAAGTCGCTGTAAGAGTAGAGGTAGAGATAGAGGTATCACGTAGAGGTAAGAGTAGCGGTAAGAGTAGAGGTAGGAGTAGAGGTAAGCGTAGAGGTAAAAGTAGAGGTCAGCGTAGCGGAAACGAGTAGAGGTAGGAGTAGAGGTAAGAGTCGAGGTAAGCGTAAGAGGTCAGGAGTACGCCGGTAAGACGACGAGGTCAAGTAGAGGTCACGGTCGCAGGTATCAGAAGAGGTACAGAGTAGAGGTCAGAGTAGCGGTAAAGTAGCGGTGCGAGTCGCGGTAAGAGTAGAGGGTAAGTCGCGGTATAAGTCGCGGTAAGAGTAGAGGTAACAGTAGAGGTAAGAGTAGAGGTAAGGGTAAGAGGGTCTAAGTAGGGGTCAGAGTAGAGGTCTAAGTCGAGGTGAGCGTAGAGGTCTAAGTAGACGGTCCGAGTCGAGGTCTCAGTAGAGGTAAGCGTAGCGGTAAGAGTAGAGGTAAGCGTCGAGGTCAACGTAGCGGTAAGAGTCGAGGTCAGCGTAGAGGTATACGTCGAGGTAAGAGTAGAGGTACGAGTCGAGGTCAGCGTAGAGGTCAGAGTCGAGGTATACGTCGCGGTAGGCGTCGAGGTACGGTCGCGGTAACGGTAGAGGTAAGGGTAGATGTCAGCGTCGAGGTCAGAGTGGAGGTCAGGAGATCGCGGTCAGAGTCGCGGTAGAGTACGAGGTAAGGTAGCGGTATAAGTAGTGGACAAGTAGAGGTCGAGACGCGGGTCAGCGACGAGGTCTAGGTAGCGGTCTACGTAGAGGTACAAGTAGAGGTAACACGTAGAGGTACCACCGTAGGGGTCAACTGCGAGGTCCACGTAGAGGTGCACCGTAGAGGTCAAAGTCGCGGTCAAGGAGGGTCACAGTCGAGGTACAAGTAGAGGTCTAAGTAGAGGTATAAGTAGAGGTAAAAGAAGAGGTATACGTCGAGGTCCAAGTAGAGGTATACGTAGAGGTCTACGTAGAGAGGTCCGCGTCGCGGTCAGAGTCGCGGTCATCGTAGACGGTACAGAGCGGAGGACGGTCAGAGTAGCGGTAGAGAAGAGTATAGTAGAGGTACCGAGTCGAGGTAAGAGTCGAGGTAAGAGTAGAGGTAACACGTAGAGGTAAGCGTAGAGGTAAGAGTAGAGGTATAAGTCGAGGTAAGCGTAGAGGTATAAGTCGAGGTAAGCGTAGAGGTATCACGTACGCAGGTAAGCGTAGAGGTCTCAGTAGAGGTACGGGTAGAGGACTCCGTAGAGGTCGGAGTAGAGGTCTAAGTCGAGGTCCGCGTAGAGGTCAGAGTAGCGGACTACGAGGAGGTAACAAGTAGAGGTCAACAGTAGGGGTCACACGTCGAGGTCATACAGTCGAGGTATCAGTCGAGGTGCGAGTCGAGGAACAGAGGAGAGGTAAGAGTCAGAGGTACGAGTAGAGGTATACAGTCGGGGTACCCAGTGGCGGTCCACAGTAGAGGTAACGAGTAGAGGTCCAAGAACGAGGTTAACCGTAGCGGTACAGCGTAGAGATACAGAGTAGAGGTAAGAGTACGAGGTCAAATAGCAGGTATAAGTGGAGGTCTCAGTCGAGGTCCAACGTAGAGGTACCGCGTACGAGGACCGAGTCGAGGTCAACAGTAGAGGGACGTGTAGGGGTCACAGTCGAGGTCAAAGTAGCGGTAAGAGTAGAGGTAAGAGTAGGGGTAAGAGTAGGGGTAAAAGTCGAGGTCTACAGTAGAGGTATACTGAAGAGGTCAAAGTAGGGTATAAGTAGAGGTACAAGTCGCGGTATAAGACGAGGTATAAGTCAGAGGTCTAGGTCGAGGTCACGAGTGGAGGTAAAAGTAGAGGTACGAGTAGAGGTATACAGTCGAGGTCACAGGTAGAGGTACAAGTAGCGGTAAGAGTGGAGGTAAGAGTAGAGGTACGAGTACGAGGTATAGAGTAGAGGTAAGAGTACGAGGTATAGAGTAGAGGTCAAGAGTAGCGGTAAGAGAAGAGGTCAACAGTAGAGGTCCGAGTCGAGGTACAGAGTAGGGGTATAGCGTAGCGGTAACGAGAAGAGGTAAGAGTAGAGGTAGGAGTACGAGGTAAGAGTAGAGGTACTAGAGTAGCGGTAAGAGTAGAGGTCAGAGTAGAGGTAAGAGTAGAGGTCACGAGTACAGGTACAGAGTACGAGGTACAGACGTCGAGGTACCACGTACGCGGTCTCGAGTACGAGGTATACGTAGAGGTAAGCGTAGAGGTCAGAGTACGCGGTAAGAGTAGCGGTACCGAGTCGAGGTCTAAGGTACGAGGTCAGCGTAGAGGTCCAAGTCGAGGTGCGAGTCGAGGTAAGCGTAGGGGTAAGTCAGTCGACGGTCTAGAGTAGAGGTACAGAGTAGAGGTAACAGTAGAGGTAACGAGTCGCAGGTAAGGGTAGAGGTATCAGTAGGGGTAAGAGTCGGGGTAGAGTACAGATAAGAGAGTATAGCGTAGCGGTACGAGTAGCGGTATAAGTAGAGGTAAGAGTAGACGGTATCAGTAGCGGTAAGAGTAGCGGATATAGAGTAGAGGTAAGAGTAGACGGTAAGCGTAGAGGTACAGAGTACGAGGTACGCGTCGAGGTAACGAGTAGAGGTAACAGTAGAGGTAAGAGAAGAGGTAAGAGTAGAGGTAAGAGTAGCGGTCAGAGTCGAGGTACTAGAGTCGAGGTCGGAGTAGCGGTAAGAGTAGAGGTCACAAGTAGCGGTAAGGGTAGAGGTACGAGTCGAGGTACGAGTGGGGGTACGAGTAGGAGTAAGAGATCGACGTCAGAGTCGAGGTACGAGGTAGAGGTCTACGTAGAGCACAGTAGAGAGTGACGCGTCGAGGTCCGCGTCGAGGCTACGAGTCGCGGTATAGACGTCGAGGTACGCCGTACGCAGGTACAGAGTCGAGGTCACAGTCGGGGTAAGAGTGAGAGGTAAGAGTAGAGGTCACACGTAGCGGTACGCAGTAGAGGTAAGAGGAGAGGTAACAGTAGAGGGTAAGAGTAGAGGTATAGAGTAGAGGTAACAGTCGGGTACGAGTCGAGGTCAAGCGATAGCAGGTCACGAGGTAGCGGTAACGTACGAGGTCAAGAGGAGAGGTACGAGTAGAGGTAAGAGGTAAGAGTAAGGTACTACGTAGCGGTCAGCGTAGAGGTAACGAGTAGAGGTACCGAGTCGCGGTAACAGTAGCGGTAAGCGTAGCGGTACAGCGTAGAGGTAAGCGTACGGCGAGGTACGAGTAGCGGTATAGAGTAGAGGTCAGAGTAGAGGGTACTACAGTAGAGGTACAGAGTCGAGGTCATAGAGTCAGAGGTAACGGGTAGAAGGTATAGCGTAGAGGTACGGAGTAGAGGTATAGAGTAGAGGTACGAGTACGAGGTAAGAGTCGCGGTAAGCAGTAGACGGTACCAGACGTCGCGGTAAGACGTAGAGGTCACACGTCGCGGTACGACCGTACGCGGTCACACGTAGAGGTGCAGAGTCGACGGTACCGCGGCGCTGTCAGCGTACGAGGTAAGAGTCGCGGTAAGAGTACGGGGTACAGTAGAGGTACGTAGGTAACAGTACGAAGCGTAAGAGTACGAGGTACGAGTAGAGGTACAGTCGAGGTACAGAGTAGAGGAACAGCGTCCGCGGTCAGCGTAGGCGGTACGCCTCGAGGCTAAGCGTAAGAGGTCTAAGTAGAGGTAAGAGTACGAGGTAAGAGTAGAGGTCCGAGTCGAGGTACACCGTAGAGGTACGGGTACGGGGAAGAAGTAGAGGTACACGTAGCGGTACAGCGTCGAGGTACAGAGTCGGGGTCAGAGTAGGGGTCACCAGTCCGAGGTCTAGCGTAGAGGTAACACGTAGCGGTCACAGAGTCGAGGTACTAGAGTCGAGGTCACAGGAGAGGTAACAGTACGAGGTACACGTAGCGGTACTAGAGTAGAGGTCAAGAGTGGCGGTCAGAGTCGAGGTCACGAGTCGCGGTAACACGTAGAGGTCTACCGTAGAGGTATACAGTCGACGGTACGAGTAGAGGTCCGCGTGGAGGTAAGCGTAGAGGTAACGCGTCGAGGTAAACGTCGAGGTACGAGTAGAGGTAAGAGTAGAGGTCAAGAAGAGGTCAGCGTAGAGGTAACCAGTCGCGGTACGCGTCGCGGTACACGAGTAAGAGGTCAAGAGTAGAGGTAACAGTAGAGGTACGCCGTCGAGGGTAAGAGGACGCAGGTCCGAGTAGAGGTCAGGGTAGGCGGTATCGAGTCGGTCTGGGTAGAGGTGAAAGGTAGCGGTAATTGAGGTATAAGTAGCGGACTAAGTAGCGGTAACAGTAGCGTAAGAGTAGAGGTAAACGAAACGAGGTCAGAGTCGAGGTATAAGTCAGAGGTAACGACACGGACCGAGTAGAGGTATCGACGGTCAAGAGTACGAGGTACTACGACAGACGTCCTACTACTCTTACCCCTACTCTTACCTCTACTCTTACCTCTACTCTTACCTCTACTCTTACACCTACTCTTACCTCTACTCTTACACCTACTCGTACCTCTACTCTTACCTCTACTCTTACCTCTACTCTTACCTCTACTCTTACCTCTACTCTTACACCTACTCTTACCTCTACTCTTACCTTTACTCTTACCTCTACTCTTACACCTACTCTTACCTTAACTCTTACACCTACTCTTACCTCTACTCTTACCTCTACTCTTACACCTACTCTTACCTCTACTCTTACACCTACTCTTACACCTACTCTTACCTTTACTCTTACCTCTACTCTTACCTCTACTCTTACACCTGCTCTTACACCTACTCTTACACCTACTTTTACACATACTCTTACCTCTACTCCTACCTCTACTCTTATCTCTACTCTTACCTCTACTCTTACCTCTACTCTTACCCCTACTCTTACCTCTACTCTTACCTCTACTCTCACCTCTATTCTTACACCTACTCTTACGTCTACTCTTACCTTTACTCTTACACCTACTATTACCTCTACTCTTACCTCTACTCTTACCTCTACTCTTACACCTACTCTTACCTCTACTCTTACCTCTACTCTTACCTTTACTGTTACCTCTACTCTTACACTTAATCTTACACCTACTCTTACCCCTACTCTTACCTCTACTCTTACCCCTACTCTTACCTCTACTCTTACCTCTACTCTTACCTCTATTCTTACACCTACTCTTACCTCTACTCTTACACCTACTCTTACATCTACTCTTACCTCTACTCTTACACCTACTCTTACATCTACTCTTACCTCTACTCTTACACCTACTCTTACATCTACTCTTACACCTACTCTTACCTCTACTCTTACACCTACTCTTACACCTACTCTTACACCTACTCTTACCTCTACTCTTACACCTACTCTTACACCTACTCTTACCTCTACTCTTACAACTACTCTTACCTCTACTCTTACCTCTACTCTTACAACTACTCTTACTTCTACTCTTACACTTAATCTTACACCTACTCTTACCCATACTCTAACACCTACTCTTACCTCTACTCTTACATCTACTCTTACACCTACTCTTACCTCTACTCTTACACCTACTCTTACACCTACTCTTACCTCTACTCTTACACCTACTCTTACCTCTACTCTTACATCTACTCTTTCACCTACTCTTACCTCTACTCTTACATCTACTCTTACACCTACTCTTACCTCTACTCTTACACCTACTCTTACCTCTACTCTTACCCCTACTCTTACACCTACTCATACCTCTACTCTTACCTCTACTCTTTCCTCTACTCTTACACTTAATCTTACACCTACTCTTACCCCTACTATTACCTCTACTCTTACCTCTACGCTTACCTCTACTCTTACCCCTACTCTTACACCTACTCTTACACCTACTCTTACCCCTACTCTTACACCTACTCTTACATCGACTCTTACCCCTACTCTTTCACCTACTCTTACCTTTACTCTTACCCCTACTCTTAGACCTACTCGTACACCTACTCTTATCTCTACTCTTACCTCTACTCTTACCTCTACTCTTACACCTACTCTTACCCCTACTCTTACCTCTACTCTTACCTCTACTCTTACCTCTACTCTTACACCTACTCTTACCTCTACTCTTACACCTACTCGTACCTCTACTCTTACCTCTACTCTTACCTCTACTCTTACCTCTACTCTTACCTCTACTCTTACACCTGCTCTTACCTCTACTCTTACCTCTACTCTTACACCTACTCTTACCTCTACTCTTACCTCTACTCTTCCACCTATTCTTACCTCTAATCTTACACCTACTCTTATCTCTACTCTTACCTCTACTCTTACACCTACTATTACCTCTAATCTTACACCTACTCTTATCTCTACTCTTACCCCTACTATTACCTCTAATCTTACACCTACTCTTATCTCTACTCTTACCTCTACTCGTACACCTACTCTTACCTCTACTCTTACCTCTACTCTTACCTCTACTCTTACACCTACTCTTACCTCTACTCTTACACCTACTCGTACCTCTACTCTTACCTCTACTCTTACCTCTACTCTTACCTCTACTCTTACCTCTACTCTTACCTCTACTCTTACACCTACTCTTACCTCTACTCTTACCTCTACTCTTACCTCTACTCTTACACCTACTCTTACCTTAACTCTTACACCTACTCTTACCTCTACTCTTACCTCTACTCTTACACCTACTCTTACCTCTACTCTTACACCTACTCTTACACCTACTCTTACCTTTACTCTTACCTCTACTCTTACCTCTACTCTTACACCTACTCTTACACCTACTCTTACACCTACTCTTACCTCTACTCTTACCTCTACTCTTACCTCTACTCTTCCACCTATTCTTACCTCTACTCTTACACCTACTCTTATCTCTACTCTTACCTCTACTCTTACCTCTACTCTTACACCTACTCTTACCCCTACTCTTACCTCTACTCTTACCTCTACTCTTACCTCTACTCTTACACCTACTCTTACCTCTACTCTTACACCTACTCGTACCTCTACTCTTACCTCTACTCTTACCTCTACTCTTACCTCTACTCTTACCTCTACTCTTACACCTACTCTTACCTCTACTCTTACCTTTACTCTTACCTCTACTCTTACACCTACTCTTACCTTAACTCTTACACCTACTCTTACCTCTACTCTTACCTCTACTCTTACACCTACTCTTACCTCTACTCTTACACCTACTCTTACACCTACTCTTACCTTTACTCTTACCTCTACTCTTACCTCTACTCTTACACCTACTCTTACACCTACTTTTACACCTACTCTTACCTCTACTCCTACCTCTACTCTTATCTCTACTCTTACCTCTACTCTTACCTCTACTCTTACCCCTACTCTTACCTCTACTCTTACCTCTACTCTCACCTCTATTCTTACACCTACTCTTACGTCTACTCTTACCTTTACTCTTACACCTACTATTACCTCTACTCTTACCTCTACTCTTACCTCTACTCTTACACCTACTCTTACCTCTACTCTTACCTCTACTCTTACCTTTACTGTTACCTCTACTCTTACACTTAATCTTACACCTACTCTTACCCCTACTCTTACCTCTACTCTTACCCCTACTCTTACCTCTACTCTTACCTCTACTCTTACCTCTATTCTTACACCTACTCTTACCTCTACTCTTACACCTACTCTTACATCTACTCTTACACCTACTCTTACCTCTACTCTTACACCTACTCTTACACCTACTCTTACACCTACTCTTACCTCTACTCTTACACCTACTCTTACACCTACTCTTACCTCTACTCTTACAACTACTCTTACCTCTACTCTTACCTTTACTCTTACAACTACTCTTACTTCTACTCTTACACTTAATCTTACACCTACTCTTACCCATACTCTAACACCTACTCTTACCTCTACTCTTACATCTACTCTTACACCTACTCTTACCTCTACTCTTACACCTACTCTTACACCTACTCTTACCTCTACTCTTACACCTACTCTTACCTCTACTCTTACATCTACTCTTTCACCTACTCTTACCTCTACTCTTACATCTACTCTTACACCTACTCTTACCTCTACTCTTACACCTACTCTTACCTCTACTCTTACCCCTACTCTTACACCTACTCATACCTCTACTCTTACCTCTACTCTTTCCTCTACTCTTACACTTAATCTTACACCTACTCTTACCCCTACTATTACCTCTACTCTTACCTCTACTCTTACCTCTACTCTTACCCCTACTCTTACACCTACTCTTACACCTACTCTTACCCCTACTCTTACACCTACTCTTACATCGACTCTTACCCCTACTCTTTCACCTACTCTTACCTTTACTCTTACCCCTACTCTTAGACCTACTCGTACACCTACTCTTACCTCTACTCTTACCCCTACTCTTACACCTACTCTTACCTCTACTCTTATCCCTACTCTTACACCTACTCTTACCTCTACTCTTACCCTTACTCTTACCCCTACTCTTACCTCTACTCTTACCTCTACTCTTACCTCTATTCTTACCTCTACTCTTACCTCTACTCTTACCTCTACTCTTACCCCTACGCTTACACTTACTCTTACACCTACTCTTACCTTTACTCTTACCTCTACTCTTACCTCTACTCTTACCTCTACTCTTACCTCTACTCTTACCTCTACTCTTATGTCTACTCTTACACCTACTCTTACCTCTACTCTTACCCCTACTCTTACCTTTGCTCTTACCTCTACTCTTACACCTACTCTTACACCTACTCTTACCTCTACTCTTACCCCTACTCTTACCTCTACTCTTACCTCTACTCTTACACCTACTTTTACCTCTACTCTTACACCTACTCTTATACCTACTCTTACCTCTACTCTTACACCTACTCTTACCTCTACTCTTACACCTACTCTTACCTCTACTCTTACACCTACTCTTACCTCTACTCTTACCTCTACTCTTACTCCTACTCATACCTCTACTCTTACCTCTACTCTTACACCTACTCTTACCTCTACTCTTACCTCTACTCTTACTTCTACTCTTACCTCTACTCTTACACCTACTCTTACCTCTACTCTTACCTCTACTCTTACTTCTACTCTTACCTCTACTCTTACCTCTACTCTTACCTCTACTCTTACCTCTACTCTTACCCCTACGCTTACACTTACTCTTACACCTACTCTTACCTCTACTCTTACCTCTACTCTTACCCCTACTCTTATCTCTACTCTTACCTCTACTCTTATACCGACTCTTACACCTACTCTTACCTCTACTCTTACCCCTACTCTTACCTCTACTCTTACCTTTACTCTTACACCTACTTTTACCTCTACTCTTACACCTACTCTTATCTCTACTCTTACACCTACTCTTACCTCTACTCTTACACCTACTCTTACCTCTACTCTTACCTCTACTCTTACCTCTACTCTTACCCCTACTCTTACCTCTACTCTTACCTCTACTCTTACACCTACTCTTACCTCTACTCTTACCTCTACTCTTACCTCTACTCTTACCTCTACTCTTACACCTACTCTTACTTCTACTCTTACCTCTACTCTTACCCTTACTCTTACCTTTACTCTTACCTCTACTCTTACCTCTATTCTTACCTCTACTCTTACCTCTACTCTTACCTCTACGCTTACACTTACTCTTACACCTACTATTACCCCTACTCTTACCTCTACTCTTACCTCTACGCTTACACTTACTCTTACACCTACTCTTACCCTACTCTTACCCCTACTCTTACCCCTACTTTTACCCCATCTCTTACCCCTACTCTTATCCCTACTCTTACCCCTACTCTTACCCCTGCTCTTACCCCTACTCTTACCCCTACTCTTACACCTACTCTTACACCTACTCTTACCCCTACTCTTACACCTACTCTTACCCCTACTCTTACACCTACTCTTACACCTACTCTTACCTCTACTCTTACCTCTACTCTTACCTCTACTCTTACACCTACTCTTACCTCTGCTCTTACCTCTACTCTTACCTCTACTCTTACACCTACTCTTACCTCTACTCTTACCTCTACTCTTACCTCTACTCTTACCCCTACTCTTACCTCTACTCTTACCTCTACTCTTACACCTACTCTTACCTCTACTCTTACACCTACTCTTACCTCTACTCTTACACCTACTCTTACCTCTACTCTTACACCTACTCTTACCTTTACTCTTACACCTACTCTTACTTCTACTCTTACACCTACTCTTACCTCTACTCTTACCTCTACTCTTACACCTATTCTTACCCCTACTCTTACCCCTACTTTTACCCCTACTCTTACACCTACTCTTACACCTACTCTTAGCTCTACTCTTACCTCTGCTCTTACCTCTACTCTTACCTCTACTCTTACACCTACTTTTACCCCTAGTCTTACCCCTACTCTTACCTCTACTCTTACCCCTACTCTTAACCCTACTCTTACCTCTACTCTCACCTCTACTCTTACCTCTACTCTTACCCCCACTCTTACACCTAGTCTTACACCTACTCTTACCCCTACTCTTACCTCTACTCTTACCTCTACTCTTACCCCTACTCTTGCCTATACTTTTACCCCTACTCTTACCCCTACTCTTACCTCTACTCTTACCTCTACTTTTACCTCTACTTTTACCCCTACTCTTACACCTACTCTTACACATACTCTTACCCCTACTCTTACACCTACTCTTACCCCTACTCTTACACCTACTCTTACACCTACGCTTACACGTACTCTTACCTCTATTCTTACCCCTACTCTTACCTCTACTCTTACACCTACTCTTACACCTACTCTTACCCCTACTCTTACCTCTATTCTTACCTCTACTCTTACCTCTACTCTTACACCTACTCTTACCTCTACTCTTACACCTACTCTTACCTCTACTCTTACCTCTACTCTTACCCCTACTCTTACCTCTACTCTTACCTCTACTTTTACACCTACTCTTACCTCTACTCTTACCTCTACTCTTACTTCTACACTTACCTCTACTCTTACACCTACTCTTACCTCTACTCTTACCTCTACTCTTACCTCTACTCTTACCTCTACCCTTACCTCTACTCTTACCTCTACTCTTACCCCTACGCTTACACTTACTCTTACACCTACTCTTACCTCTACTCTTACCTCTACTCTTACCTCTACTCTTACCTCTACTCTTACACCTACTCTTACCTCTACTCTTACCCCTACTCTTATCTCTACTCTTACCTCTACTTTTATACCTACTCTTACACCTACTCTTACCTCTACTCTTACCCCTACTCTTACCTCTACTCTTACCTTTACTCTTACACCTACTTTTACCTCTACTGTTACACCTACTCTTACACCTACTCTTACCTCTACTCTTACACCTACTCTTACCTCTACTCTTACACCTACTCTTACCTCTACTCTTACACCTACTCTTACCTCTACTCTTACCTCTACTCTTACCCCTACTCTTACCTCTACTCTTACCTCTACTCTTACACCTACTCTTACCTCTACTCTTACCTCTACTCTTACCTCTACTCTTACCTCTACTCTTACACCTACTCTTACTTCTACTCTTACCTCTACTCTTACCCCTACTCTTACCTTTACTCTTACCTCTACTCTTACCTCTATTTTTACCTCTACTCTTACCTCTACTCCTACCTCTACGCTTACACTTACTCTTACACCTACTCGTACCCCTACTCATACCTCTACTCTTACCTCTACGCTTACACTTACTCTTACACCTACTCTTACCCTACTCTTACCCCTACTCTTACCCCTACTTTTACCCCATCTCTTACCCCTACTCTTACCCCTACTCTTACTCCTACTCTTACCCCTGCTCTTACCCCTACTCTTACCCCTACTCTTACACCTACTCTTACACCTACTCTTACCTCTACTCTTACCTCTACTCTTACCTCTACTCTTACACCTACTCTTACCTCTGCTCTTACCTCTACTCTTACCTCTACTCTTACACCTACTCTTACCTCTACTCTTACCTCTACTCTTACCTCTACTCTTACCCCTACTCTTACCTCTACTCTTACCTCTACTCTTACACCTACTCTTACCTCTACTCTTACACCTACTCTTACCTCTACTCTTACACCTACTCTTACCTCTACTCTTACACCTACTCTTACCTTTACTCTTACACCTACTCTTACTTCTACTCTTACACCTACTCTTACCTCTACTCTTACCTCTACTCTTACACCTACTCTTACCCCTACTCTTACCCCTACTCTTACCCCTACTCTTACACCTACTCTTACACCTACTCTTAGCTCTACTCTTACCTCTGCTCTTACCTCTACTCTTACCTCTACTCTTACATCTACTTTTACCCCTACTCTTACCCCTACTCTTACCTCTACTCTTACCCCTACTCTTAACCCTACTCTTACCTCTACTCTCACCTCTACTCTTACCTCTAGTCTTACCCCCACTCTTACAGCTACTATTACACCTACTCTTACCCCTACTCTTACCTCTACTCTTACCTCTACTCTTACCCCTACTCTTACCTGTACTTTTACCCCTACTCTTACCCCTACTCTTACCTCTACTCTTACCTCTACTTTTACCTCTACTTTTACCCCTACTCTTACACCTACTCTTACACCTACTCTTACCCCTACTCTTACACCTACTCTTACCCCTTCTCTTACACCTACTCTTACACCTACGCTTACACGTACTCTTACCTCTATTCTTACCCCTACTCTTACCTCTACTCTTACACCTACTCTTACACCTACTCTTACCCCTACTCTTACCTCTATTCTTACCTCTACTCTTACCTCTACTCTTACCCCTACTCTTACCTCTACTCTTATACCTACTCTTACCTCTACTATTACCCCTACTCTTACCTCTACTCTTACCTCTACTCTTACCCCTACTCTTACCCCTACTCTTCCACCTACTCTTACACCTACTCTTACCTCTACTCTTACCTCTACTCTTACCTCTATTCTTACAGGTACTCTTATACCTACTCTTACACCAATCTTACACCTACTCTTACACCTACTCTTACACCTACTCTTACCTCTACTCTTACACCTACTCTTACCTCTACTCTTACACCTACTCTTACACCTACACTTACCTCTACTCTTACCTCTACTCTTACATCTACGCTTACACCAATCTTACACCAATCTTACACCTACTCTTACCCCTACTCTTACCTCTCCTCTTACCTCTACTCTTACCTCTACTCTTACCTCTACTCTTACCTCTACTCTTACCTCTACTCTTACCTCTACTCTTACCTCTACTCTTAGCTCTACTCTTACCTCTACTCTTACCTCTACTCTTACCTCTACTCTTACCTCTACTCTTACCTCTACTCTTACACCAATCTTACACCAATCTTACACCTACTCTTACCCCTACTCTTACCTCTACTCTTACCCCTACTCTTACACCTACTCTTAAACCTACTCTTACCTCTATTCTTACCTCTACTCTTACCTCTGCTCTTACCTCTACTCTTACCTCTACTTTTACCCCTACGCTTACACTTACTCTTAAACCTACTCTTAACTCTACTCTTACCTCTACTCTTACCTCTACTCTTACCTCTACTCTTACCTCTACTCTTACCTCTACTCTACTCTTACCTCTACTCTTACCTACTCTTACCTCTACTCTTACCTCTACTCTTACACCTACTCTTACCTCTACTCTACACCTACTCTACTCTACTCTTACACCTACTCTTACCTCTACTCTTACACCTACTCTTACCTCTCTCTTACACCTACTCTTACCTCTACTTACCTCTACTTCACTCTTATCTCTACTCTTACCTCTACTCTTACACCTACTCTTACCTACTCTTACCTCTACTCTTTACACCTACTCTTACCTTAATCCCACACCTACTTTACCTCTACTCTTACTCTCTCTTACACCTACTCTTACCTCTACTCTGCCTCTACTCTTACCTCTACTCTTACACCTACTCTTACCTTTACTCTTGCCTACTCTTACCTCTACTCTTTACCTCTACTCTTTTCTCTTACACCTACTTACACCTACTCTTACCTACTCTTACCTTTACTCTACCTATACTTACCTCTACTCTTACTCTACCTACTCTTACCCCTACTCTTACCTTACTCTTACCCTACTCTTACATCTACTCTTACCTCTACTCTTACCTCTACTCTTACCTCTACTCTTACCCCCTACTCTTACCTCTACTCTTACCTCTTCTCTTACCTCTACTCTACCCCTACTCTTACCCCTATTCTTAACTCTACTCTTACCCCTACTTTACCTCTACTCTTACACCTACTCTTACACCTATTCTTAAACCTACTCTTACCTCTATTCTTACCTCTACTTTACCTCTACTCTTACACCTATAACACCTACTCTTTACCCCTACTCTACTCTTAGCACTTACCTACTCCACCCCTACTCTTACCTCTATTCTTTACCTCTACTCTTACCCCTACTCTTACCTTACTCTTACCCCCTACCTACCTCTACTCTTACCTCTACTCTTACCTCTACTCTTACCTCTACTTACCTCTACTCTTACCTCTACTCTTACCTCTACTCTACCTCTACTCTTACCTCTACTCTTACCTCTACTCTTACCTCTACTCTTACCTCTACTCTTACCTCTACTCTTACCTCTACTCTTTCCTACTCTTACCTCTACTCTTACCTCTACTCTTACCTCTACTTTACACTCTACTCTTATCTTTACCCCTATTCTTACCTCTACTCTTACCTCTACTCTACCTCTATTCTTACTCTACTTACCTCTACTCTGCCTCTACTCTACATCTTCTTACCCCTACGCTTACACTACTTTACACCTACTCTTACCTCTACTCTTACATCTACTCTTACCTCTACGCTTACACTTACTCTACACCTACTCTTACCCCTACTCTTACCTCTACTCTTACCTCTACTCTTACACCTACTCTTACCTCTACTCTACCTCTACTCTTACACCTACTCTACCTCTACTCTACACTCTACTCTTACCTCTACTCTTACCTCTACTCTACCTACACCTACTACCTCTACCCTCTACTCTTTACTCTTACTCTACTTGCCTCTACTCTACTTCTTACCTCTACTCTTACCTCTACTTACCTTTACTTTTACACCTACTCTTACCTCCTACTCTTACCCCCCCTTTTTTTCGAACACAAGATGTGAAATTTATGGCATGTTGTTGCTTTTTTCGCTTTTATATCAACATATGAGTTGTTGTTCTTTGCTTTCACTGTCATTTCAGTTCGCAATGATTGAGACTGTTATATCGGCCTTGTCAGATTTGTTCCCCAAATTCCTCAGGAGAAATAAAACCTCTTTTACGTTCCTGTGTTGCTTGGTTGCCTTTCTCCTTGGTATCCCCATGACAACACATGTAAGACTTTGGTTAGATTGATTAAATTATGTTGTACTTTAAGCACATTTGGTCAATACGAAGTGAGGAAGGCAATGGACTGGGTTTTTTTCTTGAAGGTCAAACCCTTAACTATCATTATCATTATCCTTCTCACCATTATTATTATTATTATTATTATTATTATTATTATTATTATTATTATTATTATTATTATTATTATTATTATTATTATATTATTATTATTATTATTATTATTATTATTATTATTATTATTATTATTATATTATTATTATTATTTTAGTATTATTTGTATTCTTATTGTTATTAGTATTAGTATTATTATTATTATTATTATTATTATTATTATTATTATTATTATTATTATTATTATTATTATTATTATTATTATTATTATTATTATTATTATTATTATTATTATTATTTATTATTATTATTATTAGTAGTATTATTATTATTATTATTATTGTTGTTGTTGTTGTTGCTGTTATTATTATTATTGTTATTATTATCATTATTATTATCACTATCATTATCATTACCATTACTATTGTCATTATCATTATCATTATCATTATCATTATCATTATTATTATAATTATTATTGTCATCATAATCATCATCATCATCATCTTCTTCATCATCATCATCATCAGCAGCAGCAGCAGCAACATCATCATCATCATCATCATCATCATCATCATCATCATCATCATTATTATTATTATTATTATTATTATTATTATTATTATTATTATTATTATTATTATTATTATTATCATTATTATGTAAAGCATGTCACAGCAACAATTCAACACAGTTTGATACACAATTGCCTTTTGCTGTGTTTGCTTGTTTCCTGATTGGTTTATTATTGTATAATCTCTTTGGTTCACTTCGTATTCTCTTTTCATTTTTTGTTTTTGTTTTGTTCTTGCCCTTTTTAGACAGGAAAAGTAACGACAGTTATCTTTCTTTAGGGAGGGGCGGAATAATGCAAAGCAATATGAAAGACATGTGTTTTACTATTACTACTAGCGCAACAGTAACGGCAACACACACAACTTGCTAACCTTCGATTCCCCCTTTTTGTTGCCATGCAGGGAGGTATTCGAGTGGTCACCTTGATGAATGACTACAGTGGCAGCTACAATCTTTTGGTCGTTGCTTTGGCTGAAATCATCTGCATTGCCTACGTTTACGGTATGTCTGCATGCTATCGTTCATGTTCCTCCTATTGAAAATAGACCCATTGTGTTCGTGTCCTCCTATTGAAAATAGACCCATTGTGTTCATGTCCCTCCTATTGAAAATAGACCCATTGTGTTCATGTTCCTCCTATTGAAAATAGACCCATTGTGTTCGTGTCCCTCCTATTGAAAATAGACCCATTGTGTTCATGTTCCTCCTATTGAAAATAGACCGATTGTGTCCCTCTATTCAAAATAGACCCATTGTGTTCATGTTCCTCCTATTCAAAATAGACCCATTGTGTTCATGTCCCTCCTATTGAAAATAGACCCATTGTGTTCATGTCCCTCCTATTGAAAATAGACCCATTGTGTTCATGTCCCTCCTATTGAAAATAGGCCCATTGTGTTCATGTCCCTCCTATTCAAAAAATAGACCCATTGTGTTCATGTTCCTCCTATTCAAAATAGACCCATTGTGTTCATGTTCCTCCTATTGAAAATAGACCCATTGTGTTCATGTTCCTCCTATTGAAAATAGACCCATTGTGTTCATGTTCCTCCTATTGAAAATAGACCGATTGTTTTCATGTTCCTATTGAAAATTCATTGTGTTCATGTTCCTCCTATTGAAAATAGACCCATTGTGTTCATGTTCCTCCTATTGAAAATAGACCCATTGTGACCCATTGTGTTCATGTTCCTCCTATTGAAAATAGACCCATTGTGTTCACTATTGAAAATAGACCCATTGTGTTCATGTTCCTCCTATTGAAAATAGACTCATTGTGTTCATGTTCCTCCTATTGAAAATAGACCGATTGTTTTCCATAGAATTAACAGTACAATGTTGTATATTAGTTTTTGTTTGGTTTTTTGTTTTGGATTGGGATTGTTATTTGTTCTTTTCTTGTTTTTGCATTCGTTTTCGTTGGGGTTTTTTGTTGTTGTTTTTTGTATTAGGGGGGACACCTTGTGTTTTTGTTTTTAATTTGTTCCGGCTTTGTTTGTTGTTGGGATTTCTTTAGTAGTGAGATTATTTTTTTCTTGAATAAAGCGTAATTGGTGATTTCAAAAACATAAACAAAGCCAAATTGTCTTAAATGTCAAATCCACCATCATGCATTAAGACATAAAGATATACTAGTCAGATGAAAGTGTTGTCATGTTTAAGAGTGTTTCTTTTGCTTTGTAAAACTTTGGGAATTCCCCATTACCGATGTGTCTATAATTTTGTGCATTTCATTTAAGGGATCAACAACTTTCGAAGAGACATTGAAATGATGATAGGATTCAAACCTATGTACTACTGGATAGCCATGTGGTGCTTCATCACTCCGGTGTCTGTAGTGGTAAGTAGGCTGGAAAAAGGTATCTGTTGTGGTGAATGAACTCAAGTGTGAATGAGTACCCAACTGTAGACAGGGTGTTGACATGCCGTGACTAACAAGCAGCTGTACTGCACGGTTCTAAAAGAGTTGAAATTGACTTTTGAACGAAATGGCCTGCTGGTTAGATAAAGGATGCAAAGCCAATGAGCCTTCATTTGTGCGGAGATACAGAGGATCAATCAATCTTTGATACTATATATTTACCATACCCTATGGGGATAAATCAACATTTGATAATATATTTTTACCATACCCTATTTACATATGTATTGCTATCTATGTGTGTATATCTGAATGCACCTCATAGTTCTACTATGCATGATTTGAAATACAAGTAGTAATATCATTATTGAGTTTCATACAAGTAGCAATATCATAATTGAGTTTAATACAAGTAGCAAAATCATTATTAAGTTTAATACAAGTAGCAATATCATTATTGAGTTTAATACAAGTAGCAATATCTTTAGTTTTATAGTAGCAATATATGGAGTTTAGTACAAGTGGCAATATCTTTATTGTACAAGTAGCAATATCATTATTGTACAAGTAGCAATATCATTATTGTACAAGTAGCAATACCATTATTGTACAAGTAGCAATATCATTATTGTACAAGTAGCAATATCATTATTGTACAAGTAGCAATATCATTATTGTACAAGTAGCAATATCATTATTGAGTTTAATACAAGTAGCAATATCATTATTGTACAAGTAGCAATATCATTATTGAGTTTAATACAAGTAGCAATATCATTATTGAGTTTAATACAATATCATTATTGTACAAGTACAATATCATTATTGAGCAATATCATTATTGAGTTTAATACAAGTAGCAATATCATTATTGAGCTTAACACCAATATTATTATTGAGTTTAATACAAGTAACAATATCATTATTGGGTGTAATACAAATAGCAATATCGTTATTGAGTTTAATACAAGTAACAATATCATTATTGAGCTTAATACAAGTAGCAATATCATTATTGAGTTTAATATCATTAAGTAGCAATATCATTATTGAGTTTAATACAAGTAACAATATCATTATTGAGTGTAATACAAGTAGCAATATCATTGTATAGCTTATTACAAGTAACAATAGCATTGTTGAGCTTATTACAAGTAGCAATATCATTGTTGAGCTTATTACAAGTAGCAATATCATTGTTGAGTTTAATACAAGTAGCAATATCATTGTTGAGTTTAATGCAAGTAACAATATCATTGTTGAGCTTAATACAAGTAGCAATATCATTGTTGAGCTTATTACAAGTAGCAATATCATTGTTGAGCTTATTACAAGTAGCAATATCATTGTTGAGCTATTACAAGTAGCAATATCATTGTTGAGCTATTACAAGTAGCAATATCATTGTTGAGCTTATTACAAGTAGCAATATCATTGTTGAGCTTATTACAAGTAGCAATATCATTGTTGAGCTTATTACAAGTAGCAATATCATTGTTGAGCTTATTACAAGTAGCAATATTATTATTGAGTTTCTGGCCTGATAACAATACAAAGGAGCCAAAGTGAAGTGAAGTCAAATGTGAAAAACTACAATAAATAACAACCTGTCTTTAGTGCTGGAGTTGTCATTTATTGTCGTTTTTCTATAATAGTACTTTTCACATCTATAATAGTAGGCCCTATATTACTTGGGTTTTTTAACTTTTTAGATCTATAATAGTAGGCCCTATATTAGTTGGGTTTTTAACTTTTTACATCTATAATAGTAGGCCCTATATTACTTGGGTTTTTTACTTTTTACATCTATAATAGTAGGCCCTATATTACTTGGGCTTTTAACTTTTTAGATCTATAATAGTAGGCCGTATATTACTTGGGTTTTTAACTTTTTAGATCTATAATAGTAGGCCCTATATTAGTTGGGTTTTTAACTTTTTACATCTATAATAGTAGGCCCTATATTAGTTGGGTTTTTCACTCTTTACATCTATAATAGTAGGCCTCTATATTAGTTGGATTTTTTAATCACTGGAATTTACCTTGATTCCGTCTTTTGTTTTATTTTAGGATGTTTTGGTTGTTTAGTTTTCTTTAATTATTTGGGGGGGGATGAGGGGTGAGAGTTGTAAGTGATTTCGGTTGTTGATTTTACTTAATTAGTTGTTGTTATCAGAGTAGCTGGCCTTTAAGAACAGACCCGATTAGCAGAGGGAGGGGGTTAATTTTGAAGCAAGGGAGACTACTGTTAAAATTCTTTAATTGGGGGTTTTCAAGTTGTCTTTCCTTTATTCACCCTCATGTCTGGCCACGGTCCTGAGCCTGGTCACCAGGTGACAAAGTAAGATAATGTCGACTCTTTGTATTGAATTAGAATTCACCTTAATTACATGAAGCAAAGTGGTCTATACAACAATAACAACAATAACAACAACAACAACTTTATTGTAGGATAAAAATCCGTCTGCTAATTCCATTTCCAAGTCCTATACTGCTTTCCCCGTCTGAAAAAAAAAAACACAGCCTCTTCCTTCGTAGCTTTCACTTCACCATCAGCTTGTTAATCTTTTTTTGTATAACCCAACTTTTTGAATACATTCTTGTATAACCCAACTTTTGGAGGTTTCAAAGATTTCACTAAATATAGGGATGATAAAAATGCTTTTTATGTTATATATTTGGATTATCGCAAGACTTTTGATTCAGTACCCCATGAAAGAAGCTCTGTAAATCTTCAGGCCTACAATATAGTTGGTGATATATTATGTTGGATTAAATATTTCCTGTCAAATCGCAGTCCGAGAGTTAAAAATGAAAGCTCTGACTTTAGACCCGTTAACAGTGGTGTTCCTCAGGGGAGTGTGATAGGGCTTCTCTTATTTATACTTCATATTAATGATATTTTGTAATACAATAAATTCTACTTGTAAATTATTTGCAGATGATACAAAAATATATTCCCAGAATAAAAACTACCAGTTGCTGCAAATTGATTTATACTCTTTGTTTAGATGGTCTGACAAATGACAATTTGAATTTCAATATTTCCAAATGCAGTATGTTGTTCAAAATAAGTCTATGATTTCATATTTCATTGACTCAAACAGACCCAGTGTCTTGTCTCTTGTAGAGACAGAAAATGATCTTGGTGTAATCGTTAATAAGAATCTGAATTTTGATGAACATATTCATGAAAGCATTAATGAAGCAAATAGAATCATTGGAAGTATTTATAGACGTTTGTCATAAATGGACGTAAACATGTTTCTTACACTATATAGATTTGTTATTCGACCTAGACTGGAATATGGAAATTATACATGGATCCCTTTATTTAAGCGACAATCAGTTTGTTTAGAAAAAGTACAAAGATGAGCGACAAGGTTATTAAGAGAATAAGAACATAGTAATATGTTATATGATAAAAAGATTGAAATTTCTTCCCCTCTCTAAAATACAGAAAAAAAAAACGGGCGGATTGGGGGGGGGGGTTCTTATCCAATAGTATACAAGTATTCATGATATAGATAATATTGATTTTAAATCATTTTTCAACTATTCTCAAGTAACGGTCAAAACATGGAATAGTTTACAGCTAAAAACCGAAAGAGTTCAAAAAGTATTAATTTTTTTAAAATGCCATTCACAAGAAGCTCTTTAAGTTAAAATATTTGTATGATGAATGAATGCGCATGGTTCTTATTTTTAAAACTCCGTGATTGCATTAAGATATATGGGCCATTAAAGGTCAAATGACTTATCTAGCCTCTGATGTGATACAATATACATGTAATAATATTGTATAATAAATAGATACTCCTAGATAGATAGACATATCAATATAACATATACAAAACATAGATAGATAAATAGATAGACAGATAGATAAATAGGTAGATAAATAGACAAATAAATAAATAGATAGATAGATAGATAGATAGATAGATAGATAGATAGGTAGATAGATAGATAGGTAGGTAGATAGGTAGGTAGGCAGGTAGACAGGCAGGCAGGCAGGTAGATGGGTAGGTATGTAGATAGGTAGGTAGGTAGATAGATAAATAAATAGATGGACAGATAGATAAATAGACAAATAGATATATAGATAGATAGATAGATAGATAGATAGATAGATAGATAGATAGATAGATAGATAGATAGATAGATAGATAAATAGATAGATAGATAAATAGATAGACAGATAGATAAATAGATAGATAGATATATAGATAGGTAGGTAGGTAGGTAGGTAGGTAGGTAGGCAGGTAGGCAGGTAGGTAGGTAGGTAGGGTAGGTAGGCAGGTAGGTAGGTAGGTAGGTAGGTAGGTAGGTAGGTGGGTAGGTGGGTAGGTATGTAGATAGATAGATAGATAGATAGATAAATAGATAGGTAGATATATATATATGTATATATATATATATATATATAGATAGATAGATAGATAGATAGATAGATAGATAGATAGATAGATAGATACACCAGTATATGTAAAACGATGGATTGATATTTTAATGTAGGCTACCCCAGTATGGGTTTTTCTCACCTTTACGAGAAAGATAATAAAACATCTTTGTATCTTGCCATTGTATTTGTGGGGACTCGGTAGTCCAGAGGCAAGGTGTCGGCCTCCCAACCAAAAGGTCGTGGTTGCAAGCCTCAACGGTGGTTGAAAAAAAGTTTCTAGTTATTTATTTGATTAATATTCCCCCACCCCTCACCCCCCCCCACCCACTCACCCCGGCCGGTCAAGACAGGTGGATCGACATCTAGTCATATCGTACACGGATGACAATAAGGACGTCCCGTATGCAGATTACACCACTCTGTGCATGTCAAAAGATCCCTTGGCTTTTACAGGGCAGTCTGGACATAATTTAAAATCCTACCAACCCCCACCCCCCCCGCCCCGCCCCGCGAGATTACCTTATTTGTAGATGTGGGTAAAATTAAATCAAATTTAAAAAAAAACACTGCAATTGGTATGTAATCGTCACGTGACAAGTTTGACACCTTCTGTTCCTCAGTTTATCATCATTCTGTCAGCTGTCCAGTATGAAACTTCCGGTTACGATGGTCAAACCTTCCCTGGCTGGGCGGAAGGTATTGGTTGGCTGATGATCGGCGTCCCAATCGCGGCCATCTTTATTGTTGGCGCCGT